>QANY01005060.1:460020-658043 GCA_003255025.1 Datisca glomerata
CCCCCCCCCCCCCCCCCCCCCGGTTGAAAGAAGCTTGATGAATTTAACATATATGAAATACAATATGATGTTTTTACTCTGTTCTATCCACATTTTGTGGCGACAAATTTATGCTTCATGCCACTTTTTTCATTTTCGAAGAGAATGTGTATACATATAAGCTCCATCCCATGCCCTCACCAATTGTATTGGCAATACCCTTTCTGAAAGGGGTGATTATGTTGTCGTCCTTTTAACAGTGTTCGGAAAGAAGATGAAAACTACATATCTTCCAGGCAATTCTAGTCCCAAGCAACGGCGTTGAAAATAGATCGGCTCCTGTTAAGTTTTCTCAACATGAGGTAATGTTAGACGAGTTTGGCTGTTGAGTTAAGATCTTAATAGACCAGACCCGTTTGGCTTAAATGCCGAGAAAAATAGCGGCTCTAACTTTTTTTACTATGGACTTCTTTTTTACTACGGACGGCTCGTGAGTGATGAGGATAATAAATGTGAAACATATATGGAAAGAAGAGAGTGACGAGGATAATAAATGTGAAACAGATATGGAAAAAAGAGAGTGATAGGAAGTAGAGTGTTCATTTCCTCAATATTTCTCCCTCTCGGTATGTTACTATTACATAGTATGTTACTGATACAACAACGAATTTTAAGATTTGTTACAAATTTACAGAAACTTAGTCCCGCATAATTGGTTTTTTATATTACTAGTCAATATACACGTGCGATGATCATGTACGTGTATTTAAATATATTATATTTATAACTATGATTATTACTCATAATCTTGATTGTTTATATGAATTAAAAGGATATGTACCCATATTTTTTTTTAATTTATGTGAATAAAATCAAGACAATGTTATATTGTTATTATTTTTATTTGTTGATATATTATTATTCAACAAAATTGTAGAAAATATCATGCTTTTAAAAGAAGATAGTATATAATAGAAATGTGCTCTAAAAATTAAAATAAAAGGTGACATTATTAAAGGTAAACAATTTATTTCATATTTTATTTAAAATTTGATCTTAAGTGTTTTGTTAAAAAAATTATTTTTTATTTATTAAATTTGTGCGACTATATAAAATATAAAATATACTAAACTATAAAATATAACATAACTAAATCTTTTAAAAGTGTGTTGTAATTGGATGATATTTTAAATTTTTACACCAATAATTCACATTCCCTATATATTTACAAGTTATTAGAAGGTTACGGTTTTTTCTATAACTTTTTGAATAGCATGTTACAATTCACTCAAAGTTATCAAATTAAAATTAACTTAAAATTTATTTATTAAATATTTGTTATTGTTTCAAATTCATTAAATATGTGAATGAACTTAAAAAGTTAATACATACTTTTAATTTATTATAGTGCTAAAAGTAACCATTTATTTAATTACGCATGTAAATCATAAGATTATTTTGGGTAATGTCTTATAACAAGTGGGCAATATTGTTATTCTTTCAAAATCATAAAATAGGTGAATGGACTTAAAAAGTTAATGCCTACTTTTAATTTATTACTGTTCTAAAAGTAACCAATTATTTAATGTCATATGTAAACCATAAAGTTATTTTGGGTAATTGTCTTATAATAAATGGACAAGATTGTCCAAAAATGATTCTCATATTCTCTCCACTTTTAAGGTATTATAGATTATTGTTCAAGGTTTTCTCATTCAAATCCTTACCGCAAAGCGACTCAATCCACATCAATATTTTATCCTTTTTCAGAATAAAAAATCGTGCAAGTTTCTTTAGATTGAAACAAAGTTTGTCAAAGACATAAGAGAAATCGTGGTACCGAAAATGGCCTCTTTTTATGCCTCATTCATAACTAGATTCTAAGACTTTATTTTCCTTGTCTTCTTCATGCTTTTAATGGCGCGTTTACTTATATTTAAAATCAGATGAAGAAATTGAATGACCATGAATCAAAATCTAGAATTAGATTAATGTATTTATTAACTGTTAGAAATCAGAATTAAGAATCAAATGACTGTTTGTATTTACTAAATCAATGAATCAAATAAAAACATATGACATTAGTAAAATGTATTTCAAGGAAAATAAGTAAAATAAGTGAGAGTTGGTTAGATAAATATTTTGAGGGTATAACCATATTTTTATTAGAAATCTCGTTCCATGCGGTTAAAGAAATTCATTCCGGTCGAAAGTATAGGACCCACTAGGAATCAGATTCCAAAATCATAATAAGCAACTAGAATGACAATTTGAAATCGAATCCCGTCAAATACTATACATCATGCCAGATTATGTTTTACTGCATGTGGATCTACAATATTTTAAAAAAAATTGCAGAGGGAATTTGTTTATATGTTTTACTGCTGAGATTTCATCTATGTTCTTGGTTTTTCGTCAATATTTTAAAAACCTGAACGATAAACCTATTGTTTACACATTGAAATAATGTTTTACACGGAGAAAACAAATTGTTTACAAAGTAAATCATCAAGTACACGTTGTAAACATAATTTTTGGTTACCACCAGCACAGACCAACACATAAGAGCAAATTTACATAACGAAATGTTTCAAAGCTTTAATCAAAGCAATATGAAGTTTTGAATGAATGGAGTTGCTTGTCAAATCATAGCATGGGACTTTTGGGTCCTCTCAAGAAGCCTTCTGTAGTCTTTGCTCCAGCTAAGAACTCCAACGCTGACGTTAGGTTTTTCCAGTAGTAGCAGGCCATTCATGTAAGCTTAAAACGAACTTACTTGACAAAGTCGTCCTTAAATTTTACTAATTCACAGAGCATTTGACACATTCACAGTCACTTCCTTCTTCTAAGCTCGCAAATGGTCTTTAGCTATATTTGATTATGGTTGATGGTTAGTGGCAGGGAGTTTGTGGATGATTATATGATTGTCGTGTACAACATCGTGCAATGTACACAATGACTACACGGTCTCCGCGTACACTACACATGTAATGTGTCATATCGTGTAGTGCACCACATCACCACATCATGTATTGTACACGATAACTACAAGATCGTCGTGCGCCACACCGTGTAGTGTACACGATCGTTGTGCGCCACACTGTGTAGTGTACACGATCGTCGTGTGCCACATCATCGTGTACACTACACATTGGCGTGAGTCATTGTGTACATTAACATTGTCGTGTGGTCATTGTGTACATTACACATTGTCGTGTGGTCATTGTGTACATTACACATTGTCGTGTGGTCATTGTGTACAATACACGATGTGGTACATTATATGTGTGATGTACACGATGAGTACGTGATCATCGTGTACCACATCGTGTATTGTATACAATGACCACACGATCGTCGTGTACACTACACATCAGCGTGTTGACTACATGTACAATACTCAATGTGGTGCATTATATGTGTAGTGTACACGATGACGACACACGTCGTGTACCACATCGTGTATTGTACATAATAACTACACAATCATCGTGTACACTACACATCATTGCGAAGTCACCGTGTACAATACATGATGCGGTACATTATATGTGTGGTGTACACGATGACTACACGATCGTCGTGTAGCATATCGTGTATTGTACACAATGACCACACAATTTTCTTGTACACTACACATGTAGTGTACCTCATTGTTAGTGTACACGATGACTACACTATCGACGTATAGCCATCATGTAAGCACAAGATGAATACACGATCGACGTCTAGTCATCATGTAAGTACAAGATGAATACACGATCGGCGTGTACACTATACATATAATGTACCACTTGTGTAGTGTACGCGATGACTACACAATCACCGTGTACACTACACATGTAGTGTACACGATGACTACATGATCATCGTGTACCACATCGTGTAGTGCTCGCGATGACTACACGATCGTCGTGTACCACATCGTGTAGTTTTCATGATGACTACACGATGTTCATGTAACAATCTTATAGTTTACATAATGTGTACATGATGATCGTGTAGACTACAAGAAGTGTTGAAGAAGAATACATTAAGATATATTTAATTTTATATATTTATTTAAAATATAAATAAATATAGATGTTGAGTGTTGAAGAATAATAAATTGATATTTGATATGATATTATGTAAAAATGATATTGAGAAAAAAAAGACGAAAAATTAAATAATTGATGGACCATGCATATAAAACAATCAAAATTAGTGATGGGTATATTTTAGTAAATTGGGGTTTTGAGAGATGTACTTTAACCAAAAACCATTATTCAAATGCATAGCCTTAGGGTTAGAGATAAGAAAAATAAAACTCTAAAGTTAATAAAAATAACTAAATAAGTGTAAATGTGTATTTTGTAATTTCAGGTGACGACAAATCTTAATTTCGAAGTGTGGGAGTGTAAACAACGCGCGCCAAACCCGCCGACCGCCTGCCTAAAGCTCAACCCATTACCAGAGAGAGAGAGAGAGAGAGAGAGAGAGAGAGAGAGAGAGAGATGGGTACTTCAGTGCAAGTGACGCCACTCTGCGGAGTGTACAGTGAAAACCCGTTGTCATATTTGGTTTCAATCGACGGCTTCAACTTCCTCATTGATTGTGGCTGGAACGACCACTTCGACCCTTCTCTCCTTCAACCCCTCTCCAGGTCTCTCTCTCTCTCTCTCTCTCTCTCTCTCGTGTGTGTGGAAGGAGGCGAGTTTGTTTTGTTTGAGCGGAATTTGTCGCTAACAATGGAACGGCTGGCATGTAGAGAGTCTGGACAAGGAAAATACGGCAGGCCGAGTTTCTAATTTTTGTGATTCTTGTAAAATATATTTAGTTGCTTGGAAAGACGAGGAAGGAAGCATAATTAAGGTGCTTGAAGTACTGTAAAATGAAGGTGCTAGTTAGTTACTTGGAAAGTTTAGATTTCATCTTCAACTAAAGACTGCCAACGATTCTTTGAGTGACTCCCAGGAAGAGTATTTTGTTCAATTTCCATTGCATTGGTGTTGTTTGTAATTACATGACAAGTTTTCTGGTTGTGTTATTAAAAGCGTGTTCTGTTTCAGCTGATATCGGCAACTGGGAAATCTTTTTCAATTGTTTAAGAAATGAATGGATTATATGCTTGTTACTCAAGAAATGCGTTTGGTAAGACTAAAAATCTGGAACCAGTTAACTGATACAAAAGATAAAAAGAGGATCTGGAACCATTGCCACTCTGATGTTAAGCAAAAGTCCCCATGTGCATTACCCTTGTACGTTCAAATAAAATAATCTCTTTGAGAAGTTCTCTATATAGTCTACCAAGTCGAAAGATAATTCTTCTCTTTTATCACATTGCTCAAAAATATTTTTCTGTTGAGATCAAACTTTTGGTCATAAGTATTTCGCTGTCGAAATCAGCATAGTATTCCTAATGAAATTTTGGTATTTACTGTCTTGTGCAGGGTGGCTTCAACTGTAGATGCAGTTTTGTTATCATATCCAGACACACTTCATCTTGGTGCCCTTCCTTATGCCATGAAACAACTTGGACTCTCTGCTCCAGTTTATACGACGGAGCCCGTGTACAGATTAGGCCTCCTCACAATGTATGATCAATACATCTCAAGAAAGGTGAAAAACAAAAGTCCATCATTGTTTTTTGGGGCTTAAAATGGAAGATGACCTTGAAAATACTGGCTGGTCCATTGTTGTACTACTAGTTTACATGCTTGATTTTCTTTTCCCAATAATGATATGTGTACGCTCTAGTGATATGATTCTATTAATAGAAAATACGGCTTTCAGGGGTGGCGGAAGTACGACTATACATGGATTCTTAAGTTTTATTTGTTGTAAAATAATTGATTCTTTGATTTTATTTTTTTTTGAAGAGAATCTCGTTTTGTTCCATCATATTGGGGTAATTTTTATAAGTAGTTGTGTAATTTAGTTGAGAAAAACCCCAAAAAAATGTCATTACAAAAGGTGCTGGAACTTGTTATGGTTCCTTGACGCCATTCGAAAGCTTGAAGCCTTACGAAGGATTTCAATTTATGATCTCTGTAGTTTGAATTCCGTGATATTCGAACTTGTTTTTTATGCTCTTATTGACAGCTCATAGGTTTTGTTTTATCCTGTTTGCTTTTATCGGCTTTAATTTTTCTAAGTAAACTTGTATCTTTTGTTGGCTACAAAGAAACTTGGGAACGATTATTTCTATGTTTACCAGGGCCCTGGACGAGTTCAAATCTCGCCATGAACCTGATCATACATGTTGTCATAATAATTGAAATGTGGTAAAATTAAAACACTAATTTGCCAAAACTCTTCTAAACTGCATAGTTGTGTTCAGAGACCCTCCTCCCAACCAACGCACCCTACCAAATAAAAAGCAACAAAAAATATTTAGAAGTAAAGATTATCAATATTCTTTTAATTTGTGGCATGTTAAATAAATGCTTCACCATTTTTCACTACATCCAACAAGCAGAAAGTTTCTGCATAAACACGCTGATCAAATCAACTTAGTTTTGGTGTTCTCTTTCTTCGCTGATATGTTAGGTTAACATGTACCATTTTCCCATCTTATGCAGCAAGTGTCAGAATTTGATCTATTTACGCTGGATGACATTGATTGTGCTTTCCAAAATATGACCAGACTAACCTACTCTCAGAATCACCATTTGTCAGGTATGCATTGATTCTTTTTGACTAAGACTATATAAATTAGGAGGCACCTCATGCTCTCTCTCTCTGACTTGTGTGTCTTTCTTTATAATATAATCCTTCTTGGGGAAAATACGAAATGGGTACTTTGATCAAATTGTTGCACTAATAGAAGATGTGTCAATTTTCTATGAAAGCAGAAAGGCTGGGGGATTGATCATTTATCTTAAAGTAGAAGGTGAAACATGTTATCTCTTTCGCATATAGAATTACCTGTTTGAGCAGAGCCACTTTTAACATGTTCCGGTTGTACTTGGACTTGAGTTGAGTCCTCAAGCAGTTTGAATTTTTGATAGAGGGAGATTATGACGAAATTGGTAGTTTTCACACTGATTGTGATTGGATTGTTGGTGTAAACTTTGAAGCGTCGATGGATAATTAATGTGCTGTATGCCTTTCCTTTTTTTTTCAGAAATAATAAAGAAAAGATGTTCATTAGCTTTGTTTTGCGTTTCAAATTCTTTGGTAATTATGCTAGGAAAGGGAGAGGGGATTATTATTGCTCCTCATGTGGCTGGGCATCTGTTGGGAGGAACTATATGGAAGATAACAAAGGATGGAGAAGATGTTATATATGCTGTGGATTTCAATCATCGCAAGGAAAGGTAGACTCTGCTCTCAACCATCTGGACTCAAAATGAGTTTACTTGAACACAAACTTGAAAAGGATACTTATTTGTTTTGTTAATCAGGCATTTGAATGGAACTGTACTAGAATCTTTTGTGCGGCCCGCTGTCTTGATAACAGATGCTTATAACGCTTTGAACAATCAGCCCTACAGACGCCAAAAAGACAAAGAATTTGGAGGTATTGAATCTTTTTGGTAGTCTTGAAGGTTATGTGCCTCTAATAAATCATTTTTGCATGTCTTTGACTACGTTGCGTGGTTGTAAAGATTACATGTATGCTGAAAGGCCCATCATAAAGCTACTGATGCAGAGTTGTATCTAAAAAGATGTTGATGATTTATTGTTTGTTTATGGATTTAGATACTTTACAGAAGACTCTAAGAGGAAGTGGGAATGTGTTGTTACCTGTTGACACTGCTGGAAGAGTATTGGAACTTATTCAAATATTGGAATTGGTTAGTTAAGGGAGTCATGCTAGCACTTTTCTTTCCTTTTCTGTTGAACTTTCCAGCTGTGCCTTGTTCAAGATATAAGTTATTTTAATATTGAATCTTGGTGATGATTCCAGTATTGGGAAGAGGAGGGTTTGAACTATCCCATCTACTTTTTAACATGTGTTGCATCTAGCACGATTGATTATGTCAAGAGTTTCTTGGAATGGATGAGTGATAATATTGCAAAGTCTTTTGAACACACACGCAACAATGCTTTTCTTCTGAAGTAAGTCATCTTCTCTAGTGCACAAGTTTTTTTTGCTACTAGATGATGCGTTAGTTTTCTGTGCAATCTTTTATTTTTCAATTAAGCAAGTTTTTCTAATCTTACCACACTGAATAAATAGTTGAATACTTAAACATTCTTATTGTTCGGGGATGATTACTTACCAGGCATCTCTATTGACACAGGCATGTTACACTCTTGATCAACAAAAGTGATCTTGACAATGCTCCTGATGGTCCAAAGGTGAGATCATGTAGGATTTTAGAAGGTTGCATGCATTGCCTTCAATGTTCCTTGTGGTGCTAATGCTTCTACTTAAACATCTCTTATAGGTTGTTCTAGCATCCATGGCTAGTTTGGAAGCTGGTTTTTCTCATGATATATTTGTCGAATGGGCGGCTGATATAAAAAATCTTGTGCTTTTTACGGAGAGAGGCCAGGTATAATCTTTAAGTGAGGTATTTACCTAGTAGGCGTGTTATCTTGTTTACAATTTATATCTTCATCTTAGTGAAGTTTCACAACTCCACTTAGACGACCATCGTTCCTTTTTGTTGTTCATTAACCGAACAAAAGTTGTTTTTTTTTGTTGAGCATGTATGCTTCCTGGTAAAAAAGAAGAAAAAAGATTAGATATGTAGTTTTGCACTGTTGTGTTGGTTTGTTCGAACTAGTATTATATTTTACCATTTTTTCAATAAGATTGTAACTTATTCTCATATACCCCATTTTCTAGTGTGTTTCTCTTCTGTGTGTTGGTAATGTTAATCATTTGTCCTGCAAGCCTACTAGCACACTCTAGCTGCACATTCTAGGCTCTATTTCTTTCTCTGCATTTTATTGGTTCTGATACATATGAGTTGAAAACGTAGTTTGCCACATTAGCTCGCATGCTTCAAGCAGATCCACCTCCAAAAGCTGTTAAAGTTACCATGTCCAAGAGGGTTCCCTTGGTTGGAGAGGAGCTAGTTGCTTACGAAGAAGAGCAAAACCGAAAAAAGGAAGAAGCTCTAAAAGCTTGCCTCCTTAAGGAGGAGGAATCCAGAGCACTTCGTGGAGCTGATAATAATACCAGTGATCCAATGGTCATAGACGCTAGCACTTCTCATAGTTCACCAGATGGTATGACAAGGAATGACTCTGGCTTCTTGCATGTTAATTAGTAAGAGTAAAAAATAAGACTTTGAGATAAGAAACTTCTTGGAATGGGAAATCAGAAGAAGGCAATCATTCTTTGAACTGAACATTTCTTAATATTCATTTTCGTTTCAGTAGGCTATACTTATTTCCTATATATTGCCCCAGTGGGTTCAATTATATTACGAACATCTGTACACGGCTATAAATGATTCTATCCAATATATTTTTTCATTCTTTTGCTTCTTTTCCTATATGCTGAGTTTTTCAGATTGTACCTTTCAGTGGGTGGTTCACATGGTGCTGGATACAGAGACATATTAATTGATGGATTTGTTCCTCCTTCCACAAGTGTTGCTCCGATGTTTCCCTTCTATGAAAATACTGCAGAGTGGGATGAGTTTGGTGAAGTTATAAATCCTGATGATTATGTAATTAAGGATGAAGACATGGACCAAGCATCAATGCATGTGAGATTCCACATTGCTACTCTCTGCCTTTGTTTTCTGTTGGCTGTACAACTCATTACCTTGGTTTACTGTTGAGCATTTCCATTAGATGCATGTTTAGTTGGTTGGCTAGATGTGGTTTATCTTGCTTTGTCCCATATGAAGGTGAAATGAAATGCTTTTAGAAATCATCCTTGCTGCACAAGAATTTGGATGTGAAATATATTAAGTTGCTTAATTGGATATTATCTGTCAAAATAACATGTATGCTCGTTTTAATATTTTGTTGCTGATTGTGAAAGTTTAAATGATAGGCTATTGTCACCATGTCTTATCAGATAACTTTGACTTGAATCTTGGTTTTGGAGGGCACTTGGGGATAAAAATAATAGCCACTAGTCATGTGATTTGAATTCTTAATATCTCTAGGGAATAGGAGAAAAGGATCAATTTCCGCAAACTAACATTTAAGACCAGGTGCATGGACAAGGACACGAGTAGTTATTTTCTTGATAACTATGCGGTATTTTATTCTGTCTTAACAAAAATTGTATATTAAGCAAGAAAGCATCTACTGGTCGATGTCTGGAGCCCTGCACTAGTCAAAGAATTTGAGAAGTAGGCTGTGTTAGCTGACATTAAGTGCTGCTTACATAGAAGGGATGAGAAGAGATTGTGGTTTGCCAAAAGTAATGGTAAAAGACATGGTTAATCACCAGAAGACAAATGAATGGTACTTCGGAAAAGACTTTCAATTTTCCCAAAAGAAGTAACGGCCGCTTGCTGAAGTCATTGGAGACTCTAATATTTGAATCGTTGCAAAAGAAAAAAAGCATAAATGAAGTGACTGAAGTCATGAGTTCAAGGTGTATAAAAGAACACTGAAGCAGCAGCCAATATCAGAAGTAGCAGTTCTCTCGATTGGTTTATTCTTCAATTAGTTCTCAGTCTCATTATCGCTCAAATAACTCTAATTTTAGTATTTCATATCCTTCATTGAAGTTTTATTCGTAAGGGTCCAATATTTTAAAGATATAGTGATGGAGAGTGAAATATTTGTATGGCTAGCTCATAAATTATCACTATATTTTCTCAAAATAGTTTACTCTGTCTCAGGTTGGTGGTGATATGGACGGAAAACTCGACGAAAGTGCTGCTAATTTGATATTGGATATGAAGCCTTCAAAAGTTGTATCGAATGAATGGACAGTAAGTTCATCTCTAGCGCAAGTTATATAAAGGTTATATCAACTTTGATCATTATAAAGTTACATATAGTCCGTAGGGTTGCTTTGCGAAAAGTACAGTATTCAAATTGCTTTACACATTTCCTGCAAAGAGTGGGAAATGGGTAAAGTTGGTTCACACCTGGTATTCTTTTTCAGTTGCTTTTCGTCCTTTGGATCTTATAATATAATGATGGTTTACTGTTACTTGACTCTAGATATAACTGCTTTTTAATAAAACTAGTCAATACACACGTGCGATGTACGTGTAATTGAACCTATTATGTTTTTAGTTATAGTTATTACTTATAATGATGTTGTGTTTATGTGAATTTAAAATATATGTATTTAGCATCATATTATTTAATTTCAATTTATGTGATTAAAATCAATACAATAATAATTTTTATTTGTTGATATATTTTATTCAACCAAGTTGTACAACATCATTTATGTTTCAGGAAAAAAATTAAGACTATATAGTAGAAATGTGCTCTAAAAACTTAAAAGAAAAAGTGATGTCATTAGAATTAAATTATCAATTCATGTTTTATTTTAAACTTTGATCTTCATTTTTCTCGTTTGTATTGCAAATTTAATTTGTTGTTTGTATATTTTGTATAACTATATTTATGCAATTAATGTTGTATTTGCCCACATAACAATAAGTACTTCTCTACATAAATAAGTGGTAAGGTTTCACTTGTTAAAAAAATGTATTATTTTACTTGGAAAAAAATGGTATTGTTTCAAATAAAAAATAGTATTGATTAGGTTTATGATTATTCGGGTAGACCATACGATCATAGTTTGTGGCAATTGGTAAAACAACAATAGCAACAACGAATGAGAACGTAACAAATGTACTTTAGGGGGCAATTTAGGATTAGTAGAAAAACATATGGACATAACTATCAAAAAAAGTCTCTCTTACTTCCCACGTTTAATATATTATTATTATTATTATTAAAGATAATTAAGTAGGTTGCATCTTTATGTACTTGTTCGTTTCTTCTTATTTTATCTCTTGGATAAGGGGAGAGGAGATGGGCGGTCAAGGATCTTGATTTTATATTCTCAGTTGTCACATAGAACTTGTCGTGGTCTTTGGGCTGGAAAACAAAATTAGAAAGGCGGGTTCATTATCAAATGGACTAATACAGAATTTTCTGGGGCGTTCTATGTTATAGTTTGCTCGCCATCAATTTTGATACCCCTTTGAATTTTTGAAGTGCAGTTTATTTAGTGATTCACTGAAGCTATCTTTCTTATGCATTCATATATATAGGTGCAGGTAAAGTGTTCACTGGTTTACATGGATTTTGAGGGACGTTCTGATGGAAGATCGATTAAGTCTATTCTTTCCCACGTGGCACCGCTGAAACTTGTAAGAGTGCTTACTTATGCCAGTCAGTTTCTGACATTTAGTTTTTAACTGCTGCTTACTGGGGGGAAAATGTTACTAGCTAAGTATAGTGTTTCTCATAAGGTTTGTTGTCCCTAGGACATTTCACAGCCATTCATGCCACTGTTATTCAAGCATATAATAATAAACATGACTATATTTTTGCTTTTTCCTGAAAATGAAAATGTGAGAAATGAGACTCTCGCGTGTAGTTCCATACATATCTGGCAGCTCAATGCCAGTAATGTGGATCTGCTGGCTACTTCTTGGTTGAATGATGTTTTCCCGTGTGTCCCTAGGTCATTTCACAGCCATTCATGCCTCTGGCTACACTTTCTTTGAAACTATTTCGGCTGATAATGACATACCCTCACACAGTCCTTTAGAAGCGTTCTCAAACTGTTTATTCATCTTTTATTCATGTGTAAATTCAAATGATAATATATACATTTATTTTCTAAAAAATAAGACGAGGTTCTCCTAGCAATTCTATGTAGTTGCTTGATTTCCAGAAAGCAACCAACGTTTACACATTTATCATTTTCTCCCTTGGAGGTGTTGGTGCATGGAACAGCTGAGGCCACAGAGCATCTAAAACAACACTGCATAAAACATGTTTGCCCTCGTGTTTATGCACCACAAATCGAAGAAACAATTGATGTTACATCTGATTTGTGTGCTTACAAGGTATATTTAAGCAATCGTGATTGATTTAATTTTTGAAGAAGTGATTTTCTGTGTTGGAGTTAATAAATCTCTGACGCTTGATAAAATATAGGTACAACTTTCTGAGAAGCTGATGAGTAACGTGTTATTTAAGAAGGTAAGCATCGGTGTCTCTATGTATTACTGAAACTTCATCTCCTATCCCGGTGGGAGCACTGAAAGAGGGTGTTACGGGCTTAACTAAGTCTCAGTTAAGGGCGTTAACGGCTGAAATTTCAAGTAAAGGGGCCTCTAGGCTGAACTTTGCCGAAAGGTTCCATTGTATTTGTGTCTTGACCGTATCTGAAACTTGCAAATTACAGCTCGGAGATTACGAAGTGGCCTGGGTTGATGCGGAAGCAGGAAAGAAGGAAAGTGAAACGTTATCTTTACTTCCCATTTCAAAAGCTGCTCCACCTCATAAATCTGTCCTGGTGGGTGATTTGAAAATGGGTGATTTTAAGCAATTTCTTTCCAGTAAAAACATACAGGTAATTCTTGTTATCTCTTCTATTATATGGCTTTATTGAAAATGGTCCGTCTTGTGACTACTTGTGTGATGTTCTATTGACAAAAAACGCTAAATTAAGATGCATTTTCATAATTGTGCATTTCGATAATGTTTAAAGTAAAAAAGAGAAGGACAAATTCGTTTTCTGTCCTCCAAGTTTACTTTGATTAACAATTTAGTCGATCTAAATCTAATTTTCTCAATCAAACACTCAAATAATTAATAACAGCAACACATTGGATGTTAATTATGAACATTTAAGTTATGAAGAAGGCAAGTGGTTTCAAGATTTGAAACTTAATGAAAAATTTAATTCCATCCAGTACTTTAATATTCGAAAACCTAATTGAGAGCATTACACTTACAGCGATTACATTGGTGGAATCAGAGTTGCATCTCGGTTTATATGCAAAAAACTGATATGAGCAGACTTAATGGTCGCCGAAAATCATAAAATGTTTCACTTCCTTACAGGTAGAATTTGCAGGCGGGGCTTTGCGGTGCGGTGAGTATGTGACATTACGAAAGGTTGGGGATGCCAGTCAGAAGGTAAGAGTTTCCTGCCCAAACTAATGAAAGAAAATTGGTTTCTTACATCTGCAAATGGACCCACGTTTTAGTTCCATAGTAGCCATTACATTGAAATCATTGTTGCTGTTCTGATTCTAGTTCCAAATGGGTAGATGAAAAAAAAAAATCAGATTTCGTGTCTTAAATTTTGTAGGCTGGTGGTTCTGGTACACAGCAAATTGTCATTGAAGGACCTTTGTGTGAGGATTACTACAAGATTCGAGAGTATCTGTATTCACAGTTCTATTTGCTCTAAGTACGCATCGAACAAACGCTGGTGATGCTCATTTGGTTAGAGCCTCATTGGACATTAGAAGAGATTCTAGTTTAGGCAAAGGGAGTGTAAAACACTGATTTTCCATGTGAATTTGTACAATATTAATTAGTCAGATTGTGCAAAATCTTCCCCCCGTTAATTAGTCTTCTCTCTGCTAGCATAATATTTCTGATATTGGTAAATAAATTGAGCCTGATAATGCTACTGAATGCAAAACCACATGTAGCATCATCTTTATTGGGGAATATTTGTCGGCTCGTTCTCCAGTAGTGGATATTCTATCTTCTTATTTTGTTTCACTGATAACGAGCGAAACTAGGATATTTCTCTAAATTTATCAGTGGATTTTTTCAATGTAGAGTAAAGAAAAACGCTTATGAACGTGTTAGAAGAAAGATGCATAAAAAATTACTAAAAGAAGTTGGTTTAAGTATTGTATTTTCAGATGCATCACAGTTAGTTTATAAGTAATTCTGCGTAGAACAAATAATTAATCAAATTTTAAGTGTTCAAGTGATGTGACGATTATTTATTGATTTGATATTTTTTTGTCAAAGCGAATGGGCGTATAAACACTCTAACAGAAAGAGCCAAAACCATAATTAAGAAGAGAATATATATTGGTTGATGTTTGATGACTCACTAAAATGATTTAACAAAATAGTGTACAAATGATTGCCACGTTACTTGGTCATTTGAAATTTGGTCAATTATTTAGTCGGCGTAGAGTTATTCTTAATTTATTTTATTATTCACGCAAATATGACATTATAATAAAAACTCACATTGATCTTTTTACCGTAACATTGACAATACTTTCGATCACTTACAAAGATATAATGAGTTTGTTGACGTGAATAAAGTAGTTAATGAAGGTCGAAACGTAGATGATAAGCTTTAATTTAACATAGATTAAGATTAAATACATACTCTAACCATAATAAATATGTTCAAACCAGTTTAATTATGATACCGTTTGGTTTGCATAATCCTCATTTATAATTCTATTATAATCATCTTGTAATTGAATTATTAAGTTTGTTTGGAGTAATCTTTAAATAAGGCTGCAATTTTAATTTGTATGCAATCAAATGAGACAATTGAATTGCTATAAAAAATGTTCCTAATTTACAATACAATTGTAATTCTAATATCAAACGAAATTATTTTCCAACTTCATATGAAATAAAACTTCTTTCTCACACTCTCTCTCATTTTATTAATTTAATTAAAATTTAGTTTAGTCATTAATTTATTTAAATATTAATAAAAAATAATTAAAATTAATGTTAAAAATTCACGTAAATTTTTTTTCATTGTATCTCTTATTTTATTAATTTAATTAAAATTAATATTTTAAAATTTAGTCCAATATTATTAATTTATTTAGATATTAATAAAAATAATTAAAATTAGTGTTAAAATTGCACGTCAAAATAATTTTTTAAATAATATATAACTAAAATGACATTTAAGTAATTTCTTGTTATCTACACAAATTTACAACACAAGTTAACATATGTGAAACATAATAATAATAAATTATTATCAATCATTTCATAGATTATCATGCACAATCATACATGACAATCATATTTTATAATTAATAATTAAATTACAATAATAATTATAGATTACATGAATCAATTGAAGTTCCTTGGGGACATCCAATAGAAAAAATGTGTCCAAAGAAACAAAAGTTTTGTAAGTAAATGCTGATGTTAGTTACTAGTTTGCTGCCTGAAGCTGTTCCAATGGTTGGTAGAGTTAGTTTTTTCTTTTTATTTATAACCGAAAAGACATTCAAACGTACTTGATGTATTTTTCATTTTGGATAAAAAAAGATAACTCTCTCTCCCTCTCCCTCTCTCTCTCTCTCTCAGCCCTAGAAGAAATCGATTTCATGTTATCCGAAGCTTTGCAATTGAAGCTCTATATCGCCATTTCGAGCTTTAACCAACTCCTAAGCGTTTCGTTTTGATATAATTTACTCAACTCTGTTGAAGCGGTGGTTTTCCATGGCTTCTACGACTGCCACGTGGTCTCCGAGCTCTCTTCAGCTCCGACTAGCTTTCAATTGCAAAAAATCCCCTGCAGTGCTTGTGTGGACGCGAGTTAGGAAGCTGGATCGTCCTTTTCGTTTGTTCTGTGTTGTGGAGAATGGTGCGAGGAATGAGAGTGCAATCGAACGGACCCGTAATGGGACCACATGGGCCGGGTCGGATTCTACCGTGGATGGATTCTCTGGGTGGTCGGAGTCGGATGGTGGGGAGGAAGATATTGATTCACAGAGGAAAAAGTGGTTTGGAGGTACGCTCGTTTTGGTTTTTGACAAGATAAGGAAAGGGCGAGGAAATTGAAACCTTTTGGAACTTAATTGCTTCATCTTATCGATTTAGTTTCTCGCATGTAATTTGAAAATAATGAGGGAGATGAAAATTCGGGATAAGTATACAAATTTCTGCGTGAGGCACAGTTGAATTGTGGAACTATGCTTTTCGGTTTTCAACGAATCAGTGACTCTAATGAGTGATTAGTGTGCTGTTCATTTTCTACATTTTCCAAACTGCAGGGTAAAAGAACTGGGAAGCCTGTGAAAGATGTTCTTTGAGTTTCTCTTATATATTGGACTGAGAGAATGTTAAGTGACCGTTAATACTGTTTCTGCTTTCGTTTTTGCTCTTGTTGTAGTTCATTTGGTTAAGTCACCGCTTTCATTTCATATAGATTTTTGTGTAAAGAAATACATGGTTGAACATCTTGATAGTATAGATATTACTTATTAGGGCATAATTTGAGTCTAGTCTTTATTTAAACATAATGCTTTATTCAAAGTCCATGGCCTGAAGGCCAAGTATAAACTTGGGTAGCCTAGAACAGGTTATTCTTGTTCTTGTAGAACTTCTTCTACTGTTATATTTTGATGCTTGTGGATCTTATATGTTTTCAGTAAAAGTCAATTAATGATTGACGTTATTGTAGTCTGCTTCCAGGATTTGTGGGAATGGGAGTTGCTGGACTCATTCTTGTTACAGGAATTAGCTTTGCAGCCTTTTCTATAAGTAAACAGAACAGTTCCAGTAAGTAGTCGACAAGTTGTTCTCCTTCTTGTAAAATCTCTATCTGTTTTGTATTTGGATAGATAAAGCAATTTGTTCATTCTTTTTCATCTGTTTTGGATTTATTTTGGTTTTTGATTACTTTTCCTAGACTATGCAGTGTGCTCCTTTTATACTTCTTTTAATTTACTATTTAAAGATATTTGACTAAGGTGTACTTTGTTCTGATTAATTTATGAATATGTATGTGCTTATACACAGGACACAAGAAAGAGATGGAGGCCTTGACCACACAGCAAGAAGTATCATTGGCCTCTGATGAGCAGAGTGATAGGTTTACAGGAGATGGGAAGGAGGATAACGTTATTATGAAAGATGACAGTAGTCAGCACGGCATGACAGGTAGCATCACATATGAGGATTCTTATTTATCTCCAGATCATGCTTTAGTTGATGATGTTAAAACATTATCTTATGGTGGTGATGACATTAAGAATGATTCCATTCAAGCTGATTTGCAATTCGATGCTGCATTAATTGATAAGTCAGTTGCTCCTGAAGACTCAAGTTCACTTGATTTTCCTGAAGCTGATGTTGTTGGTGACTCATATGTTGCCTCTAGTTCTAAAGATTCCAACGGTGATGTTGCTGTTGATATAGATGAACCAGATCCTGAAATTAAAGAGATCCCCTTCAATGTCAAACCAACTAGCTTGCCAGCCTCTGATGTCGAATCATCTAATTTTAACACTGACAATCTGGATGAAACACCTATTCTAAATGTAAACGAAAGTTTCGATTTTTCAGAACCTACTTCATCTAGTTCTACCGGCTACAAAGCCAAGGAAGAAGCCATAGCTCTAGATTATATGGTTAACTCACAGATTAACACTGTATTATTGGGACTTGAGGAATTACCCAAAGATGATTTGGATTATGTTGCACTGTCATCAGCAAAAGAACATTTGGTCCTGGGCAAGAGCGAGCAGCCCCCAGCCGTGGTACCTAGCGTATCTTCAACAGCGGAGTATCTGGGAAATGAGCCAGAGAGAGATGGTCAAAATGTGATGAACAAAACTGCATCAGAATTGCCAGTGTCTGGGAATGTTTTTTCTTCTGCTGGTATACCTGCTCCAACGGTTTCTGCCGCAGTACAGGCACTTCCTGGAAAGGTCTTGATTCCTGCTGTTGTTGATCAGGTTCAGGGGCAGGCAGTGGCCGCATTGCAAGTGTTGAAGGTAGTATTTGACTACTTCTCAATTTGACAATTCATTCCCAGTAGTGTTGTTCTGTGTTTGATGAGATGTTGGTCTTATACGGAATAACCGTAATTGATGAAAAAACTCTTGGGAAAGATTTCATGGAAATTATGAGTATGTCTCAAAAATCTAAAAACTAGTGCTGGAAGTTTTGAAAATTATATAATAATTTCTGATTAGATATGGGACTTGTTAGTTGTTTACTCCCAATCTAATGGACATTTAGTTGGGACATTACTTTGATGCTAACGACTGTCAAAGAAACAACCAGAAAAACAATGATGTCAGTGTTCAACTAGATGTAGTGGTTTCAATTCTCATATCTGTGTCTTATATCCTTGAGATTGTAAAACAATGTTAATGAGTAGTGTACACGCCTTCTGCTTTGTTGGGATTGAATGATAAGGCTAGTCTGTAAAAGATTTTTTCCCTTGTTGGTTGGTGGTGGAAGTTCTTTGAACCTAAAGTGTGGAGTTACTTTTCCATCTCCTTGTGGCAACTATTTATGGAAAGGAATACTATAATTTATTAGCGTGTTGAAAAATCTCATCTTCTGGAGGTATTAATTCTATAGGGAGTGGAACGAGATATCATGTCTACTGTAAAGCTAAAAGTTTTTCTTTGTACAACAAAAGCTAAAAGTATATCTACTCTTTTAGTGGTTGATGATAAATGCAATTTACAATTGACATACTGATCTCATAAAGGAAATAAAGAGAACAGAACTCTTTCAGGTAATTGAGGCTGATGTTCAACCTAGTGATCTTTGTACACGTCGGGATTATGCTCGTTGGTTGGTTTCTTCAAGCAGTGCTCTTTCAAGGTATAAATTTCTCTATGACTCTAATTTTCTTAGGAATTTACAAAACTGATACATCAGGTTATAACCTGCAATCTTTAATGCTTGTCAAACTGTTCAGTGATGTGAGAGGTTTCTCTACAGGAACACAATTTCAAAAGTATACCCAGCAATGTATATTGAGAATGTTACTGAGCTTGCTTTTGATGATATTACGCCCGAAGACCCTGATTTTCCATCCATTCAAGGTGAAGAAAGGATAACGGATTTTCGAGTGATATCATTATCAGCAAGAATATTTCTTTTGGCGTACAGGACTTCTTTGATGATATTTCTATTTTTTTTTTTGGTTTCAGGCTTGGCAGAAGCTGGACTTATATCAAGCAAGCTTTCAAGACGTGATATGCTATCTTCTTTAGATGAAGACCAGGGTCCATTTTATTTCTCCCCCGCAAGGTTATTTCACCAATTTCTATCATATGCTCTTAACTTCTCTTCTCAATAATAATTTCCTACTACCTCCATGAATTTTTCTATTTATGATATAATACCATAAACATGGCTGATATTCTCGCGCTACCATTATCTCACTAGTTTTCTTACGCTGACCAATTATCTACTGATTCAGCATATAAAAGATTTCATTTTGTTGTTTTTTGTTTTTCTTTCACTATCAATACATGGACGTATGCTTCCAATTCTTTTTCAGCTACTGATGTCAACAGCTTTGCTTTTGTGTTTGTACATAAACTTACATAGTTGCATCTTATTGGTTTTCAGATTTACTATATAAATCTAGAAATAGAACACTAATTCATTTTTTTCTTCCCTGTATTACATACTGCAGTCCCTTATCACGTCAAGATCTTGTGAGTTGGAAGATGGCCCTCGAGAAAAGGCAGCTACCAGAGGCTGACAGAAAGGTTCTACTTACGTGAAGCTTGGTTAACTGCAGCAATATCCATACTTTAGTAGTTCAGCATTTCTCAAATTTTAACCTTTGTGATGTGCAGATACTCCATAAAGTTTCTGGTTTTATAGACATTGATAGGATACATCCTGATGCTTGTCCTGCACTTGTTGCTGACCTCTCTCTAGGAGAACAAGGGATAATAGCTCTTGCATTTGGTGAGTCATATTCACTTATAATTTGTAACTCTTTGCTTTTTTTTTGCAAGTTTAATAATTTGTACCTCTTTGCTTATAAGGTTATACAAGATTGTTCCAGCCAGATAAGCCTGTAACCAAAGCCCAGGCTGCCATTGCTCTCTCAACTGGTGAGGCAGCTGACATTGTGAGCGAGGAGCTTGCACGCATTGAAGCAGAATCAATAGCAGAAAATGCTGTAGCAGCACATAGCGCTTTAGTAGCTCAGGTTGAGAAAGATGTCAACGCAAGCTTTGAAAAAGAACTCTCTATTGAAAGAGAAAAGATTGATGCTGTGGAGAAAATGGCTGAAGAAGCAAGGAAAGAATTGGAAAGATTAAGATCGGAGAGGGAAAAAGATCAAATTTCCTTGATGAAGGAACGTGCCACAGTTGAATCAGAAATGGAAGTTCTTTCAAGATTAAGGAGTGAGGTGGAGCAGCAGTTACAAAGCCTTATGAGTAACAAGGTAGAGATATCATATGAGAAAGAAAGAATTAGCAAACTTAGAAAAGAAGCTGAAATCGAAAATCAGGAGATTACCCGCTTGGAATATGAGCTAGACGTTGAGAGAAAAGCTTTGTCTATGGCCAGGTAATAATGTATATGTTTGTTTCTCTGGGAAATTTTTTGCCATTTGCATGCGAATGCGAGTAGCTCCAAAGTATATATTGTTTGGTTCAAGTCATATTATCAATGTTAAATGTTGCTATTACAACTGGATGGTTCAAGCTACTAATTGCTGCTGCGTTGACTAGAAAATTTAAAGAACATGATGTAATTTTAATCTTGCAAGCATTGAATATATTCTGCACAAACTAATTGGATCAACTCTAATTTACATCGAAACTAGTTTCACCTTTCTTGTCAACCATATTTATGTGAAGACCCCGCTGCCCATTTTAAGTTGTGTGCCATACTCAAATCTCGTCTTGCAGGGCTTGGGCTGAGGACGAAGCAAAAAAGGCAAGAGAACAAGCAAAAGCACTTGAGGAGGCCAGAGATCGGTGGGAGAGGCATGGCATCAAAGTTGTCGTTGATGATGATCTCCGTGAACAAGAATCAGCCGGTGTTACTTGGCTTGAAGCTGGTAAGCAGTACTCAGTTGAAGGAACTGTTAACAGGGCAGAAAACTTGATGGACAAGCTCAAGGCTATGGCTGCAGATCTAAGAGGAAAGTCTAGAGATGTAATTAATATCATAATCCAGAAGATAGCTTCACTGATATCAAATTTGAAGCAATGGGCTTCCAATACTGGAAAGCAGGCTGAAGAACTAAAAAATGTAGCTGTTTCAAAAGCCAGTAGAACAGCAACTGAGCTGCAGCAAAGCACGTCGGAGTTAAGCTCGGTTGTAAAGGAAAGGACAGAGCGACTTGTGGGAGATTGCCGGGAAGGAGTTGAAAAACTTGCACAAAAGTTCAGGACATAACTCTCCTCTCTTTAGTAGAGTAATTTTTTTTTGACTGGTTAGTCAGAGATGTACTTTATATTTTATTTTAGTAAAAGCGGGCAAAAATAAAAAAGACAAGTACTTTGCGAATTTGCAAGGTTATATCTTGCTACTCTAAAGAGAATTTTGTTATAAGGTGAAACATCAGAAAGCATATTGAATAAGATATGTTTTGAACACGCTTATACAAATATGGAGATTGTAATTTTTTTTGTGGAAATATGAGAATTGTTAATAAATTCACTAAAACATCTCTCGAATCTTTTAAGTCGTCTCTTTCATAAAATCATTCAATCCTATTGGAAATTAAAAGAGAACATATAAGAGGTTTTACTATTTAACCAATTTCTATTTCCTTTCCCTTTCATTATTCTCTTTTATCATCTTGAGATTAATTGTCACACTAGCTAAGTTTTGAGATTAATTGTCACAATAGTTAAGTTTTGAGATTAATTGTCACAATAGTTAAGTCCTTACACTCATAGTATCTATAATTGACTTTGCTGAATCCTAAAACCAAATGGAAGACAAACAGTGCAAAATAAAGATGTATCGGCACAAGGTGACTGCCGAGAAAATTAGTCGCAAGACCAAAACCCTGCAGGGCCTGCACTACCTAAACACAAGGTTCTATGAAAAATTCGCTTACAAATAATAAAAACAAGGTCATTCTCTAACGAAAGTTTTAAATGAAAAGCAAAAGCCTTATTTCTTCTTCTCGTGACCACCTCCACCGGCCCTGCATACAAAATTTTACAGGGACAACGTTAGAAATTGTCATTATATTCGGTAAGGGCTGAGCAGAGAATAATAACACATTCAAAACTCAATTTGCAAGGTTATTCACATACATGGCTATTAAAGGAAACAGATGTCTTCTAAAATTACCTCATCTTGCGGAGAACATTGGACATCTCTTCACGCTTCTTCTTGGCCCTCTTGTGTGTTCCCAACTTTCTCTTAGCTACTTTTAGAGCACGCTTGTCCTTGCCAACTTTAAGAAGCTCAGTAATCCTCTTTTCATAAGGTGCAAAACCAGCAACTTCTCGGATCAAGCTTCTAACAAAGTTAACCCTTTTACTGGATTTCTACATAAAATCAACCACCTCCATAGAGTAAGCTATCGGCCACCATTCTACCATGTAGGATCTTAGATCTAGAACTACGTTCATGATTAACAATGAAACGCGGTTTTGAAGTTATAATTGATATTGATAATCTAAAAATTGACAATCTTAAATATTGATCATCACAAAATACAACTGTGAGATGCTCAAGAGTTCTCCATTTGATTAAATTAATTATCATTTATTCCTCCAAAAAATTGAATCACAAATACCGAGACCCGAAATACAGATTTGGAACAAACCATTATCAATATGCATTGGGACGATGCTTAAATATTCACTTCCAAGAAATATTGCAAACTTACTCCTTTGCGCTCAGAGGGACGGGGAGCCAATTCTTTCTTCGTGACAATGTGGCCTCTGTTCAGTCCCACAAAGAGACCAGTATTTGGCTGCTTCGGAGCCATTACCTGCTTCAATAACAGTAGTTCAGTTTTGTCCATGACCGTCAATCTACAATGAGCAATTATCTTTCCAAAAATACTAGTCATGCTATGAAATCTCGACACAAAAATTAAGGTGAAACTGGTCTCAACCAAAAGATCCAATCTATACGGTCCAATGTATATGATGGTTAAACAGCGTATACAAAAAAAACAAACTAAATCAGATTACTCTGATACAAAATAAGAGAAATAACTGACAGAACTATGCAGCAAAGCAAACCATCATAGATGGTCATCTTACAGAACTAAAAAAGACAACTGATGCATCACACTTCCATTACGGGAATACTAAAAAACCTAATAAACGCCGCAAAGAAATTTGGACTGCATCAAAACGGAGAGACGTATTCTTGTTAGACTGGTTAGAAGAGATTGAGAAGCTGGAACTAAGGATAATTATATTACTCTAAACGTTTCCCCAGAAGACATCAGTGATCTACAATGTGAACAAAGAAAACAGAAGGGGGCAAGGGTTTCTTACCTACCTTCTTCAAGATGAATCAGCTCCAACTCCAAGTGCCTAAGTGTGGGGTCGAAGACGAAGATTGCTAGGGTTTTGCAAACGATCCATTTATACCGAATATAGTTGGGCTTCTAATAAATAGTCAGCAGAGTCCAGTAATACAAAACCCAGCCCAGCATAAGCACCATGCTTATCAAGCTTAGTCCAAACAGAAATTATAATAAGGGAGAACAATGAGAATGACGGGAAAAATTAGTGAATTACAAAAAGTCTAAAAAGGCAAAAAATGCCTGGAGTAAGTAATTTTGTTACCAAATTATATATGCATAACGTATTTAAATTAATTCAGACTTGTGTAGTTTCAATAACTAAATTAGTTACTCTGGTCGTGTCTGACTATTTTTGTAACTTTTTATTTTTTCCGTCATTTTTTTAATTTCATACTGGAAAGATGATTTTTTTTATCATTTTCCGTTGTAATAATTGACGCACTTGTTTAGCAACAGTTCTCATCTAAAAAAGTATATTTTGAGATTCAATTTTTATAAATGGAGGCTGTAAATATTGATGAGTAATTTTATATGAATTAAGTTATTGATTAAGTTTTAAACGATTATATGATGTGTCAATCATTCATATTTGATATTTTATAACTCATTAAAATTATTCAGTTAATTAATCTATGAATGATTGACATATTATTTTATCACTTAAGTCTCGGTCAATAACTTAGTCGATGTGGATCTACTCAAATTTTATTGTCTTTGATAGCAATAAATATTAAAAATTATAGTTCTGAACTTTTAGATAAATATTCACCTGATCACTTAAAACTTGGTCACCTTAATTATTCTTTTATCTATTGTATAGAAGTATATAAGTATAGAGAGATATAAATATGATTATAGATTCAGGTTAGCTAGTTTAGTTATCCCTAAACCTAATGAATGGTATATAGGTGCAATCTAGTTAGGGATATTAGCATTTTGCTTTTCTTACTCTTTGTTGTCTGGTTAGAATTTTTCTTACTCTTTGCAATATTTTTTGTCATTCTCCTAATCTCTAACTTTGGTGTTGTTGAAGTTTATTTTCTGACAGAAATGAATTTCATTAAGCTTTTGCAATTTTAAATAATTACAAATGTTATTTGAAATTGCTGCCTAATTACGATGTAAATGTTAAATAATGATTACAAAAATCAGCTTATTCAGAAAGTAACACAAAATTTGAAATTACCGCCTAATTACGGTAAGGGAAATAAGCTCCAAGTCTTTTGAGGCATTAAGGCTTTATATTCATCGTTTATGGTTTGAACCCACACTAAACTCTTACTGGAAGCACTATAAGAAGTGAGTTCTATCAAGGAAGAAAGAATAGAAGAAACATGCAAGACCTTTTTCTTGATTTCGTGAGCAACCTGATTCCAGTGGGAGAAATAGTTTCAGTGGGTAAAGTAAAGTGATAGTACTAGGATTTATGGTCCCGAAAGTGATGCTATGATTCAAATCGGTGGTGTTAACAGATTGACTAGAAACAGGCTAATTATGCTAAAAACTGATTAATCAAATTAAAGGTGCAACTAAAAAGGAGCAAGATTACACACACATACACTCAACATATCAAATCCATTGCTGGAAATTTCTTTTTGAAGTCCTCTCTCCATAATATGACAAAAACAAGAATAAATTACGAGACAACAAAACAATCAAGAATGGGCTGGAGGATATGCAAGCTTCCACTCGAGACTAAATGTTAAACTTAATTTGGAGAGGCGCGCCAGGCCCAAGCAGTATTGCAAGGCTTGGGCGACGCATGAGAATCCCAGTAGCAAGCTACTGTACTGAACCCTCCCTCTTAAAAAATTAATTTAATATCATGTGAATCAATGATCCACGTATCAGATATTAAACTGATAAGAACAGATACTACACTTGATCTTAGCCAAAAGGCCGAGAAAGGTATGAGTTGATCCTCTCTGAGTGACTTCATTTTATATCAGCTTTCTCGCTTCCCTCTGTACACCTTACCGATGTGGGACTAATAGCTGCCTGCATAAAAGCAAAGGCAACAGAACTATACAACACCGGTATAGTACAAATGGGATAGTAAGGGTTCAAAGTTTTTTCAAACGGTGGTTCAAAACAAAAAAGTTTTTTCAAACGTACCAATTTAGATTTTTTTAAACTACCAATTTAGATTTAATTCTAGATATATCTTAATAACATCTAAGAATAATATTCAGTTTTCCTATATTCTTTAATTATGATATCACAATTTTATTCACACACTTTCATTTAATAATTCATATTGGACTATTTTATCTAAAAAATCTACATACATTGATAGTTATTTTTCTCATTTTTATTACTTTTAACTAGAATTTATTATGTGCAACACACATTGTGTAAAGTTATTTTTTAAATTTCTCATTCGCCTAATGAAATATCAAATATATAAGATGAAATAATTGACTAATTAAATTATTTCATAAGTTAATTAAACCTTCTAATATCACATACATAATTGATAAGATGAGTTGTACTTAAGATATCGTCGAGCCATACTTTTCTTAATTCTCGTAAATTTATAACCTTGACAAAAAAGATACTCTCAAATTATCAATAAAAGATTATCAATATATGAGTTACTTATTTCTTATCTTGTATATTAAAATATGCTTCATTTTGACCAGAACAGTTCTACACTGATAAAATTATAGACGAAATTTTAATTAAATTAAATAACATTCAATATCATAAATTAACTTATTAAATTATAATTTTCGTTTTGTGAAACTTTGGGTTCGAGAACATGTGAGAAGGAAAGACGCAGCTTACTTGTCATGAGTACGATACCACAAAGTGTTGCTTCAGAAATGATCAGAAATCATCTGAGAGTTTTCTCCCACTTTCTGGCAACAATTCTTCTTTCCTTCTCCCCAAACAGTCACCAGCTTTCATTGTAATAATTGACGCACTTGTTTAGCAACATTTCTCATCTAAAAACGTATATTTTGAGATTCATTTTTTATATATGGAGGCTGTAAATATTGAGGAGTAATTCTATACCGGTTAAGTTTTAAATTATTAAATGAATTAAGTTATTGATTAAGTTTTAGATAATTAAATGATGTGTCAAACATTCATATATTGATATTTTATAACTCAATAAAATTATTCAGTAAATTAGTCTATGAATGATTGACACGTAATTTTATCACTTAAGTCTCGGTCAATAACTTAGTCGGTGTGGAGCTATTCAAATTTTATTGTCATTATTAGCAATAAATATTAAAAATTCATAGTACTGAACTTTTAGATAAATATTCACTTGATCACTTAAAACTTAGTCACCCTAATTATTCTTTTATCTATTGTATAGAAGTATATAAGTATAGAGAGATATAAATATGATTATAGATTTAGGTTAGCTAGTTTAGTTATCCCTAAACCTAATGAATGGTATATAGGTGCAATCTAGTTAGGGATATTAGCATTTTGCTTTTCTTACTCTTTGTTGTCAGGTTAGAATTTTTCTTACTTACTCTTTGCAATATTTTTTGTCGTTCTCCTAATCTCTAACTTTGGTGTTGTTGAAGTTTATTTTCTGAAAGAAATGAATTTCATTAAGCTTTTGCAATTTTAAATAATTACAAATGTTATTTGAAATTGCTGCCTAATTACGATGTAAATGTTAAATAATGATTACAAAAATCAGCTTATTCAGAAAGTAACACAAAATTTGAAATTGCTGCCTAATTACGGTGCAGATTTTTAAAATTTTTGGACTTTATGAATATTATTAGAATTCTGTTGAAATGCTTATTTTTTATTGTCTGGAATAATCTTTTGACAATATAAGTATTTTCTTTTGCTTTCTCTCTCATGTTATTTTTATTTGTATATATAATCTTCCTAGATCTAAATATAATCTGAACGCAGTCTCATAAATAATTAGCTTTGTTTTCAAAAAGAAGTTTGAAATAATAACTTAAGAAATTATAATGATATGTGCTAAACCTGGAAGCTGATGTATTTGTACTCAACTTCTCTTCATTTCATTCTTGTTTTCCCATGAACTAAAAATGATAGAGAAAAGGAAGTAAGGTAGATAATATTTAAACGTTCACACACACAAAAAAAAGGTTATTTATAAGACAAAGTATCATAGAGTAAATTAGGTAGTTATTAATCATAGAGTAGAGATAATTTTTTTTATCATTTTACTGAAGAGAAAAGATAGTTATTATGGGATAAATTGCAGTTTATATCCAGTAACTATTCTTTTTATTTATAGGACAAATTCTTCGAGAATTTGCAACTTCGAAAAAAACTACAATTTTTAAAATTTTAAACTTAGGGCCCAATGTGTTTTAAGTTCTGGGAAGTTAAAAAATATGTTATAAGGAGTCAGTTTAAAAAAGGCAAGCCACTTTTGAAATTGTAAAAATGGACGAAATTTTGAAATTTTCAGAAATTTTGGCGATTTTCAAAAATATTTTATGTACATGTTGCATTTAACGTTTGAAACTTAAGTAACAAGTAGTCTGTACTAGTGGTGGTTCATAGATTGCTACTAATATTTATATAAATAATTAATTCATCAAACAAAAAATATAAATTTTATTTACTTTAAATAAGTAAATGATGTACATCCTGTTCAGTGATTTTTTTTGCCATACTTACAGAACAAGCCTCATTTTCGGTCATTTATTATTCACAAATACGAAATGACCTTAGTGATGATAATTGTTATTGGTTGACAGGGAGCATCATGGGGTTAGATTCTAAATGGGCATGGCTTCCTCAAGAGATCCTTGACATGATATTAGAGAAGCTAACTCCAGTTACTGATTATTTAAGCTTCAGAGTTGTATGTAAGTATTGGTACTTCATAGCCAATGTCAGAAGCAATTCCGAAAGAGCTGGTGCAATAAACAATTTCCACTCCTTGTGATTCGCACTATTGACAATCAGAGATTCAAACGTAGTTTATACAATGTGACCAACAATAAAACCCATGACTTTCAATTATCATTGGATTACGACAAGAGGTGTTCTAATTTTTCTCATGGATGGTTAGCCACTGTTGACTTGAACATGGTGATTACTCTCACCAATCCTTTTTCAAATCACATGATTAGGTTTTCAAAAATAAGGGAGTATGACGGTGATGAGTCAGATCAGTATAAACATCAAATTATTAATGTAATTATGTCTGAGGACTTGTTTTTGTCACTTGATGATTACGAGGTTGTGACAATATATTATAGTGATATTAAATTTGTCTACATAAAATCAGGCGATGAATCTTGGACGTATGTAGATGACTCTTGGATGAATCTTGGCGCTATTTTCTACAAGGGCTTACTTTATGTTGTGAATAATAATGGAAAAGCTGCATCACTTGATTTCATAATACCGTTGATGATGAAAATAGTTTAAGAGTTGGTTACACGATAAAACATGGAATATGCTATTACGACATATAATGTGGAATCATCAATGGGAGATCTATTGCAATCTTGAAGATCTATGGGAAATGATATAATGGTACATACAAGATATACAAGCTTCGAACTTCTGAAAGAAGAGGCGTGAAAAAGTGGAGTAAGATGAAGAGCATGGGGAAGATGCACTATTCTTGGGCGATAATCATTCCATGACAATCATGGCTCCCAATTTCCAAATTGCAAGTCAAACTGCATATAATTTACGGACGATTACTATCATGATGTACATTATGAATCGATGGGGCCTTTTGATATGGAAGCATTGAAGCACACTATACCATGGCTGATTCTCAGAAGCATATGCCTCCTGCTATTTGGATTCTTCCACGTCTTAGTTAATTCCCTTTGTTAATTATGACATCGAACAATTTTAATTTATTTGGTATTTCTATCTTCTTTTTACAATCTTTATGCAATGATGTTGATTGTGTCATTAATGTGAATTTGTGAAAGAAGATAAGAAATTATAGAAGTAGCAAGATGAAGGAGAAGAGAAAAGGAGAATAATTCTTTCATTAACCAAAACGCGAACTGTACAGAGAGAAGAATAAAAGGGAAAGAGATAACTTCCCAAAGATTAGTTACAGAGAATAGACTAAAAACGCCCTTAAGCTAGACTAATAGATAAAACAAATTAACTATCTCTAACATCCCCTCAAACTTATCCTTAGATAGAAAAATTGAGGAGTAGATGATGGTTCTTTAGAAAGGTAAATTGAGGAGTAGATAATGGTTTCGTGAACAAGTCCGCTAATTGAACTTGAGATGGAACATGTTGAACAATTAGATATTTCTTCACAACATTCTCTCGTATAAAGTGAAAGTCAATCTCCACGTGATTCGTGTAAGCATGGAGAGACGGGTTGGATACCAAGGATATGGCGGAAGTATTTTCGTGGTAAATTGTTGGAGCTTTGCTTTGAAAAACATGAAAGTCTTTGAGAATTTATCTTATCCAGCTTAACTCAGCAGCGGTGTTTGCCAAGGCTTTGTACTTTACCTCAGTAGAAGACCTGACAACCGTGGCTTACTTCTTAGCACTCCAAGAAATAACATTGGATCTAAGAAAAACAACAAAACTGGATGTGGACCTTCTATCGGAAGGATCACCTGTCCAATCTTCATCAGTGAAAACCTGCAAATGAAGTTTACTAGGTTTAAACAAGTTACTGATCTAGAGTACCAATTAAATATCTGAGAAATTTTTCACTGCAACAAAATGAGCAGTAGTAGGGGTGCATAAACTGACAAACACAATTGACAACAAATCTTATATCAGGATGAGTAAAAGTTAAGTATTGAAGTGAGTCAACAATGCTCCTATAGAGTGTGACATCAGAAAGAGGAGAACCTACATGACTATATAGAGGGGATTTGGTGGAGCAGGGAGACTGACATGGTTTTGCATTCAACATACCAGTTTTTAGAAGTAAATCTCTAGCATATTTAAGTTGATTGGCAAATATACCATTAGAACTCCGACTAATTTCTAAGCCAAGAAAATACTTTAGAGCACCAAAATCAGTCATGTCAAAAGCTTTTTACAAATAAAAAACAATGGGATTAATAAAGTCATTATATGTGACGGCACAATTATATCATCTACATATAATAAGATATAAGTCAAAGAGGAAGAAGAAGCATGCACAAATAATGAGGTATCTACTCGAGAAGTCGAAAAATCAAGAGAGATAAGGTGGCTAGTAAACAGTTCAAACCATGCCCTTGGGGCTTGCTTAAGACCATAGAGAGTTTTATTCAATTTGTAAACATAGTGTGGATAATTTTTATCAATGACCCTTGGGGTTGAGACGTGTAAAGTTCTTCATTTAAGGTACGATGCAGAAATGCATTCTTAACGTCTAGTTGTCTCAAGGTCCAACCATAAGTGGCAGTTGAGGATAATAAAATCATGATAGTTGACCTCTTAATAACAAGACTGAACATTTCACTATAGTCTAAGCCAGCTTGTTGATGGTAGTCTTTGACAACTAATCTTACTTTATGCCTAGAAACAGAGCCATCAGGATTGTACTTGAGTTTGTATACCCATTTGTATACTACAAGGTTCTTATAGGGAAGCAAGGGAACTAAGCTCCAAGTCTTTTGAGGCATTAAGGTTTTTTATATTCATCGTTTATGGTTTGAACCCACACTAAACTCTTACTCGAAGCACTATAAGAAGTGAGTTCTATCAAGGAAGAAAGAATAGAAGAAACATGCAAGACCTTTTTCTTGACAATACGAAACTTTGATGGGGTCTGCATTGGGTGAGAGGACCTAGAAGGGATTTGAGCAACCTGATTCCAGTGGGAGAAATAGTTTCAGTGGGTAAAGTAAAGTGATAGGACTAGGATTTATGGTCCCAAAAGTGATGCTATGATTCAAATCAGTGGTGTTAACAGATTGACTAGAAACAGGCAAATCATGGGTCAAAATAGTAGCATTCAGTTAATTATGCTAAAAAACTGATTAATCAAATTACAGGTGCAACTAAAAAGGAGCAAGATTACACTCAACATATCTAATCCATTGCTGGAAATTTCTTCTTGAAGTTCTCTCTCCATAAAATGACAAAAACAAGAATAAATTACAAGACAACAAAACAATCAAGAATGGGCTGGAGGATATGCAAGCTTCCACTCGAGACTAAATGTTAAACTTAATTTGGAGAGGCGCGCCAGGCCCAAGCAGTATTGCAAGGCTTGGGCGACGCATGAGAATCCCAATAGCAAGCTACTGTACTGAACCCTCCCTCTTAAAAAATTAATTTAATATCATGTGAATCAATGATTCATGTATCAGATATTAAACTGATAAGAACAGATACTACACTTGATCTTAGCCAAAAGGCCGAGAAAGGTATGAGTTGGTCCTTTCTGAGTGACTTCATTTTATATCAGCCTTCTCGCTTCCCTCTGTACACCTTACCGATGTGGGACTAATAGCTGCCTGCATAAAAACAAAGGCAACAGAACTATACAACACCGGTATAGTACAAATGGGATAGTAAGGGTTCAAAGTTTTTTCAAACGGTGGTTCAAAACAAAAAAGTTTTTTCAAACGTACCAATTTAGATTTTTTTAAACTACCAATTTAGATTTAATTCTAGATATATCTTAATAACATCTAAGAATAATATTCAGTTTTCCTATATTCTTTAATTATGATATCACAATTTTATTCACACACTTTCATTTAATAATTCATATTGGACTATTTTATCTAAAAAATCTACATACATTGATAGTTATTTTTCTCATTTTTATTACTTTTAACTAGAATTTATTATGTGCAACACACATTGTGTAAAGTTATTTTTTAAATTTCTCATTCGCCTAATGAAATATCAAATATATAAGATGAAATAATTGACTAATTAAATTATTTCATAAGTTAATTAAACCTTCTAATATCACATACATAATTGATAAGATGAGTTGTACTTAAGATATCGTCGAGCCATACTTTTCTTAATTCTCGTAAATTTATAACCTTGACAAAAAAGATACTCTCAAATTATCAATAAAAGATTATCAATATATGAGTTACTTATTTCTTATCTTGTATATTAAAATATGCTTCATTTTGACCAGAACAGTTCTACACTGATAAAATTATAGACGAAATTTTAATTAAATTAAATAACATTCAATATCATAAATTAACTTATTAAATTATAATTTTCGTTTTGTGAAACTTTGGGTTCGAGAACATGTGAGAAGGAAAGACGCAGCTTACTTGTCATGAGTACGATACCACAAAGTGTTGCTTCAGAAATGATCAGAAATCATCTGAGAGTTTTCTCCCACTTTCTGGCAACAATTCTTCTTTCCTTCTCCCCAAACAGTCACCAGCTTTCATTGTAATAATTGACGCACTTGTTTAGCAACATTTCTCATCTAAAAACGTATATTTTGAGATTCATTTTTTATATATGGAGGCTGTAAATATTGAGGAGTAATTCTATACCGGTTAAGTTTTAAATTATTAAATGAATTAAGTTATTGATTAAGTTTTAAAAAATTAAATGATGTGTCAAACATACATATATTGATATTTTATAACTCAATAAAATTATTCAGTAAATTAGTCTATGAATGATTGACACGTAATTTTATCACTTAAGTCTCGGTCAATAACTTAGTCGGTGTGGAGCTATTCAAATTTTATTGTCATTATTTGCAATAAATATTAAAAATTCATAGTACTGAACTTTTAGATAAGTATTCATTTTGAATTTTAATAGCTCATTATCTTTGCCTAAGTTATAATTTAAATCAGTTTATTTCTGACTCAAGATGATGATAACCATAATATTTTTGAAATTTGAATTTTAAAATAGTTGATACTAAAACTCGCTACATATTACATACAGCCATTCAAGAACTCTAACAAAAAATTAGTTTCTCCAAATGGGCATTACAAAGATAAGTTTTCATTAATAAATCCCTTTAAAATTTGCACTGAACACATTAAAAATTTTAAGATTGTACTTTTTTGGACAAAATAATCACCGTTCATTAGAATTTTTGTGGAGTATAAAAGGGGTAATTCAGTCAGGGGAGGATTACCCAAAAAACAACTAAAAGAGAATCCGTTAGCATGAGTTGTTATCTCTCTAGCTATCAAACTGATATTAGGATTTACAAAGTAAAAATTTACGTGAAAAATTAGGCAGCTTCCTAAAAAGAGAAAATTAAAGCATCACTACTATTATTTCTACTCACAAAAGAATCCCACAAATTCAAGCATGTTGACTCTACTTCAATAAGCAGCCAGAAATTAGAAAGGCAATGTTGAAGTCCCTCAAAGAGTGCCATGAGAAGAGAAGAAGCTGGGGTTTCTAATTCAGCCGAAATTCAACCTCATGCTAGATATTCTCCGACAGAACCTCTACCAACCCAGCCACTAGCTTTATCCCCCCATTCTCCTAAGGGTGACTCATTAAAATGGGTTTCTGATAGTATGTTTTGTGATTCTTGGGGCTGGAATAATGAACTAAACTTCAAAATCTTTAATCAGGGGGAAGCCGCTATTACTTCAAAATCTTATGACTGCCCTTACCCTCTCATTCGGGCATCATGTCCTAGCTTTGTTCACAAGTATGTGTACCAATTTTTTGGCATGAATTTCATCCTTCTGTTTCACCTGAGGCGAGATGTGAGGGTCGAGAGCTGCCTAGCCCAGATTCGCATTGCACCCGTGGTGGGGGATCAGTGCGGGGCTTTGTATTTCAACTGAGAATGTTCCTAGGCCCGTTTACCCGTGCAGTGCAGTTTTTCTTCGCCTGTGCTGGGGCTTTGTAAAATTGTTGGTGGCCCAAAAGGGAACCAAAGAATAGGGGGAGGGTGTCCCACTAATATTTTCCTTCATATTCCGCAGCTGCTCACACACTACCCTTAGAGGATCCTACAAGGCCCTTTGCCTTCATTCACTCTCTAGTGGCTTTGTTCTCCTCCTTCATCTTCCGGGAATGACCCCAACTAGAACCTTACAAAGGGAGAGCTTGGTCATCCTTCGCCTGGTTTCATTTTGGTCCTAGTTTCTTCGACCAGTGACATTTCTCCAGCTAGCCTTTGAGTCACAGAGAAGGACAATTTCCGTGCAAGAGACCGCTACGACTTCAACGGTGACTAGCATGTCTTTCTTCCCTTTACTGGTTACCACGAAGATTGTAGCAACTGTTTCTTTCCTCCTTTGCTGTATAATTATTATGACGGCTAAAGGTCCTTCCTCCACCAGGGGAAGGGGTGAGTCCTCCCTCTTGTCTTCTACTTCATCGGTGCAGGATGCTGAATTCATCCTCTCTTGTGATTAAAAAGGGTTTTAAGTACTTTGAATAAAGATGATTTCGTTATCGATTCCCACATATGACTCCAGCTGTTGATACCAAAAATTTCAACAGTAATCCTCGAGTAGTCTCCCCTACGGATAGAGTTCCTTGCCACATTATCGTTTGTGAAACACAAACAAATAACCCAAAGGTGAGGAATCGAGGGGTGGTTACCCCGCCTAAGGGCCTTCGATGCCTAAGTCAGTATTAGTCGATATTCCAGCATAATTTCCTTAGGGGAGAGTAGATTGTTGGAATCATGTCCATAAAGTAGGATGTAATAACTATTTATGAGTATTTAGTTATTTCTCAAACATTTTGTATTACTGAATTTAATGAATGGATGAAAGTTTTTTTATTAATTAAAATGTGTTTATAATTTACTCAAGTTCTGGAACTATTGTCAATGTAAGAAGAGTAAAGACAGAGGGGTCTTCGAGATAAACTCTTATGAAATAGTTCATAATCATATTTACAGCCTTAGGATCGTCTGGGCAATCGAGTTCGATTATAATTATTAGGTTGAACTAAAGGATGCCAGTCTTGAGACATGGGAGTGGAGACTATAACGGTTTACCTAGACATGTTATGGAACATGTTGAATAGAGCAGTAACAAATTAGTTTAGAGTAAAATCGTTTATCTAGCTCTAAATCTAATTGTTCCACCTTAAGGATATTTTCATAATTACCTTTATCCTGAAGTGAATATGAAGCTTGACTTAGTTATTTATGGTCTTTGACATGCCAAATGAGTGAGTTCGAATTGCCGAATAATATTTTAACTGTTGGGATTGTAATTCAACTATGTTGGAGTTACGTGATTCACATATATAGAAATTCGGGGTTAGATTGCGAAAGCAACAATATCACTTTATGATTTATTGATGGGTGTGTAAATAAATTAACTTAGCCAAGTATTTAATGAAATGAGTCACTGAATAAGACTTGTGAATTATATGAGACAATTCACTATTATGTCTTTCTTATTCACAGTCGATAAAAGAGTTATGAAAATAATAACAAGATGGGTAAAATGATAATTTTACATCCCTTTCTTGTTACTTATATTCACGAAGGGTAATATGTTAAAATATTCTGTGGACCGTCAAATAAAAGAGTTTATTTGCACCAACAGAAAATGTATCGAGAGTTGATTGGGCATCAAGCCTATGGTGGAGTCGTATGATGTCAGGATTGAATAAGTCAGGAATTTATGGAGATAGATTCACGGGGTATTTGAATCCTATAGCTTTATTGATGTGAGTCCATTCGATCTTAGGAGTAGCTCATGAGGACATGAATAGAAAAACAACATCAGTTGGACCAAAATGTGTTTTGAGCCAATGCGTATTTCCTCAGCCCATATGTGATGAGTGTTATCACTTTACTTGCCAGGAACAATTAATTGATGTTCAAATTAATTAATTTATTATTTTTTAATTATTAGATAATTAGTAAATAAGATAAATTAATTAATTAATTGATGAAACTCAATTTAAATTTATCAATTTGGATTGATGAATTTGGAGTTTGGACACAATATTGACTCTAGGGAGATATGCAATTTCGGCAATAATAAATAATAAGGGGGTGGATTTAAGAAATCACACACACAAACATATGAAAATTCTAAAATTATTAAATAAAGGATTGCGTTAGGGTTGCCTCCCTAATTTAAGTGTGTTAACACAACCCTAATGAGACAGAGCAGAAAAATGTTTCTCTCTCCCCTCCTACTGCTTACCACGGAAATCTCCATAGGTATAGAAAATTTTGATTTTTCTTCCACAGTTATTTTGAGAGCCCACACTTAATTCCTAACGATGTCCACGTGAGATATACTTTTGAATCCAACGAGTGGTTGTTAGTGCGACGATTAATTGAAGTTGTTGGATTTGAAGATCGAAGAACGTGAAGCATTCAATTAAGATTCCACCAACTCAGAAAATTTCCGATACAACGAAAATATAAAACTTAATATGCGCAATCAGATGTATAGTTTCAATAATTAATATGATAAAATTCTTGATGGAAAATCTTTTGATATTCCGCTCACGAACCATTCATGGTTCAATGATTTTTCCTCAAATTTTAAAACCCGATCCAACATAGACATACCTCTTCCATTTATTGGAAGATGTATTTATACCTGGATCTTCGGTGGAAGGAACCGTGTTGAAGAATCCTCTCGGAGGTGTGCTAGGGAAGCCTTACAAGACATGATGCATGTCTCTAATTGCACAGAAGAGAGGCGACCTTGACATAAAGTGTTTAACATTAAACATCAAAATGACTAGACGAAGGTTATCCTGACATCCTGTCGTGACGATTGGTCCAGTTGAGTGCTACTTTCAGTGAGTAATGATGGCCTTATCCTCGTCGTTATCCGAGCTCTCTTTGTGCACCCATCCTTGTTGTTATATGTGCTCGAGTCCGTGCGACCTGAACATCCTCGGTACTGGCTAGGTGAGATCGATCCTTTTCCTCCAAAATTTTTCTTCATCGGGGGCCCCCTAGTGCGGTGTAACACGTGTCGTTGGGTCCTTGGTGGTTAGGAAATCACTCAACATGAAGTTCAAGTTAGGTTAATATCCAGAATTCTGCCATTTCTAATGTTTTTGAATCAGTAGGTAACAATTTATGTTTATATAATTCTGAAAGTAATATTTTTTCTACTTCTGAGGATGAAAGATTGAATGAACTTAAAAAATAAAGTGAACATGGATAGATAACATTCTAGAAGCTTTACATATAAAAACATGATTACTGGTATAAGAGGCCTAGGCTAGATAATGATGAATTACTCAAAGATATGAATTTAGAAGAAGTTATGGTAAATACCATTTCAGATTCAAACTTAAATTCTGATTGTGGGGTTTTGATGGCTTGCTAATAAGCCATCTCAGAACTAATGAGTGTTTTTGTACGGAACTGTCAAGGGGAATAACATGATAGTTCTTACACTGAAGGATGCTCTCATCCAATTCAAACCGAAGTTGATCTTTCATATTGAAACTAAAACTAGGCTAAGTAAGGCTAAGCATTCGTTTAGAAGATGGAGGTTTGATCATTTTCATATGGTTGATCTTGTTAGTTTATTTGGGGCTTGTTAGTTTATCTGGGGCTTTTTAGTTTGTTGGAATCAGGGGGTAGTTGTTAAAGGTATCTTTAATACTAATAATATTGTAGATTTTAATGTGGAATGGTGGGTAGAGTCACTTTTTCTATGGGTGTAGGGATATGAGGGACATATGGTTTAAAGAGGAAGCATATTAGGGTCAAAGGACAAGATTAAATTGGTTTAAAGCAGGTGATAGAATATTAGTATTTTCCATAAGGTTGTGCTTAAAAGGAGAATGTTGAATAATATTGTAAGGTTATGATAGTAATGGGATGTGGCAACAAGAAGAAATAAAGTTGTTGATGTTATACATTGTTTGCTGATAATTTTCAAGAACTCATTTCTGATGCGAATTGGGTTCTTAATCATGTGGATAAGATTATTAGGAGTGAATATAATAATTTGTTAAATGCCATTGTCTCACTAGAAGAAGTTAGGAATGCTATTTTTGAATTGGGAGCTGATAAAGCTCCTGGCCCGATCGTATTTCTTGATCATTTTATCATAAATATTTGGATCGAGTTGGAATTGATACTTAAAGGGTTGTTAACGATTATCTTTTTATAACTTCTATCTATCAAAGTCTGTTAATAAAACTATTGTTACTCTTATCCCAAAAGAATGACAACTTGAGTCTCCTGCCTATTTTAGGCCCATTGCTTTGTGTAGCTTTTTGTATAAAATCATCTCTAAGGTTCTTGCTAACATGTTAAAAATGTGTTAAATCACATTATTTCTTAGTCATAGGATGTTTTTGTTAATGTAAGCATATTCAACATAACTCTTTACCGTATAAAAAATGGTAGGAAGGTGTTATGGTGATTAATAAAATTGATATGTTAAAAACTTATGCTAGGGTTAGTTGGAGCTTTCTTAAAAATTTGTTAATTAAGATTGGTTGTGACTTTAAATTTGTGAAATGGCAGATGACTTACAATCCGCTGTGAATTATAAATTTTTTAAAAATGGTGATCATAAGGTGAGAATTAAGCCAACAGGGGTATCAAACAAAGAAATCCTTTAACTCCTTATATATTTATCATTGTTGCTGAATGTCTATCTAAAAATGCATTAGTTGGGCCACTAAGGAAGGTATAGTTAATCATGTTTTTTAGAAAGAGGTAGCACTCTTATTTCTCATCTTTTCTGTACTGATGATAGCCTATTCATTTCTCATACTGATATTAATTCTTGTACTAATCTGGTTTCTTGTATCAAAAAATATTATAATGCTTCGAGACATATGAGTAACTTGGATCAGAGTAGTCTTTGGTTTGTGAGAATGTTTCTCTAACTGATAGAAAAAGGATGTTATAAAAAAAAACTTCAATATTCCCCTGTATGTTCATAATGATTCTTATTCAACCGGTTGGGGTAAATCTAAATCGGTTCTTTATGCTATATTGTCAGAATATATGAATAAGAACACATCTTTCTGGAAAGCAAGCTTTTTATCACTCGGTGGAAAATAAATTTTATTAAAGTTTGTTGCTCAATCCTTTCCTAGTAGAATCTGCTATAAACTTCAAGTAGCTATTATGAGATTCTGGTGGTCTAAAAGAGGGGTCATTTTTTAATGCTAGGATTTTTTTTCTAAGCATTATTAATCCTAGTCGTAAGATATGGTTAGATTAATCCTAATCATTAAATAGTTTTTAATTTTAATTTCTTTAGAAACCGGTAGAGTAAGTTGCCATCTCCTCCTTCATCTCTCCACTTTCCCTTTTCCCCTTCTTCGACTCCAAACCAAAAGTTAGGGCACTCAAAATCGACAAGTGCGATTTCTCCTCCAATCAACACCACGAACGACGAAAGCAAGCACGATTTCTTCTTCTTCTTAACCAAACTTAGGCTCTCTCCCTTACCGAGCAAAGCCTTTTTCTCCTCATTCGCAACTACCAAACTCAGCAAGTCAGAGCCCTCGTCTCCCTCGTCTCCCTCACCTCTCGTCTCAGATATGCCTCTTCCCTCGTCTCCCTCATCTCTCCTCTCAGATCTGCCTCTCTTTATCTCCCTCGCCTCTCTCATCTCAGATCTGCATTTCTTCATCTCCCTCGCCTCTCTCGGTTTTAGGTTCATATTTATATGATCAGGTGAGCTCGGCCCTATTTTCACGATTTAGTTGTAGATCTGAAATTTTCTGTGACTTTACTTAAATATCTTTTTTTCTAATTTTTTTGGATTTGCTAAGATAAGAAAACAAAGACTATTATTTTACAGTTTACCCCCTCTCTGTTGCGATTTCTTAGGGTTTTGTAAATCTAGTTTATTTTTCATTTGGTTTTGTTTGGGTTTCATTCGATTGCTGATTTCTAACTTTGTTTGAGACCTTTTCCGTTCACTAGAGGGTTTGATTTGGGATAAACTCAACAATCATTCACGGATTTTGAAAAAACTTGGTCAATTTGATTCTGATGATGTTGTTCAGTTGAAGGGACGGGCAACTTGCTTGTTACCGAATTGATGTTCAATGGTAATGGTGTTGTTCAGATTGGAAAAGCATTTTGAATAGTTGGACTATCTTTTGGCATTTTCTTTGCTTTTCCTTTGTTTATTTTGATGCCTTATTTTACTGATTATGTGTCTTGTTCTGTAGTTGCAAACTTGTAATAGGACATTGATGTGTTGGTCTTTTTTAGTTTTACTCATGTATGAGAATATTTAACCGCGTCAGTCCTTGTTCACTTCACGTCTATAGTTGAATAATGGTTTGATAGATTTTTATGCTATAAATGGTGATATAGATGAAGCAAGATTAGTTTTTGATGGTATACAACACTTCCTGTCTGTTTGCTTTAATTTTTTTTTCTTGCAATTTTTGTTGTATTCTTTGTATTAAGAATTGAGCGTGTTAATCTTGACCGGAAACATATTAGTTGTGTCTGATTTTAACAAGTATACTAGTTGTAAGAGTAGCTTATTCAAAGAAAGGTCAAAGAATTACAAACAAATTGGAAATTATTTTTTTAGACTTTCTACTGGAAATTTAGGTTCGCTTTGATGCTCATCTATTCGGTGATTCTTTTTTACCTTTTTGCATGATGAGTGATCTCTTACATGCTTTATAATTTTGGTTTTAGCCGAATTTTCTGTTTTTTTGTCAATAGATTTTGGCATATTTCTTCATTATAGTCTTAATGTTTTCACATACTTTACAAAGGATAGGGTATACAAAGGATGTTATGCATATAGTCTTAATGATTGGATGTTATACACATGCTTTCAAATATCACTTTGTTTTTTTAATTTGTTATATAACTCAATTTAATGTACAACAAATCAACATGTAAGTGACATCATATGATCCTACTGCTTGAGATGGTTAGTCTTATTTCATCCTTCTTTGTTGTCTATTTTTGTGATATTTGGCTTCAAATTCCTTCTGAATCCTGCCTGTTTTTTATGATATTTGGCTTCAGGTTCTAATCACAACTTCCTATTGTCGACCCTGATGGAGAGAGGTGGCTGCTCTATCCTCACACATTGTAACTTGATCCTGAGGGTAAAATGGTGCAGCTGAAATAGTCATTAAAAAGTATCGGCATTTGCATATTGTTCCGCTACTTTCTAGTGTAATATTTGTGTAGTTATGTATAAACGTAGGTTTGAGGGTTGCCAATTTAAAGTTCTTTTCTTGAATCTGTTTGAGGAGTTATTATAAATTTGTGATATCAACTATTATGTGTCTGCGTAGAACATTGTTGAAATGCAGCTTTTTAAATAAGAAGCCAAACTGAATGGCCAATCTTTAGAGACATTGATGTGGATCATTTTGTTACCAATGGCCAACCTTTGGAGATATGCATATTCCTAAAATCATCAACTTCTTTTTTTAAATTATAGTGATTTGAAGAAATGAAAATGGTTAAGTGTGTGAATATAAACAAGTTTGTGAAAATGGTTAAGTATTTGAAAATGACTATGTGTATGAAGTTGGTTAAGTGTGTGAAAATAGTGAATATCACTAAGTCCATGATAAAGAGGGAGAGAGAGACCAAGTGTGTGAATATAAGTGTGAAATATGCCTAAGTGTGTGAAAATTACTAAGTGTGAAAATTACCCAAGTGTATGAAAATATGGCTAAGTGTATATATGTGGCTAAGTGTGTAAAAATGACTAAGTGTTTCATAACAACTACATGAGAATGACAAAAATATGAAAATGTGAGAAAATGAGCAAGTGTGTGAATATAGTTAAGTTCATGAAAATGACTAAGTATATCACAATAACTAAGTGTGTGAAAATAACCAAGTGTGTAAATATATAAATTGCTATCCTGGTTAAATATGTAAAAAATAACTAAGTATGTGAAAATTGTTAAGTGTAAAAATAAGAAAGTTTGTGAGAGGTTCACCAAAATTGACTTTGTATGTTGGTGTCACCAATTTCATAGTGAGGTACAAAGAGAATCTTGAAGGGTTCACCAAAATATTTCATGTGCAAAATTAATAATTTTTGAAGGGGTTCACCAAAATTAACTTTGTATTTTGATGTTCACTAATTTTGTAGTGGGGTATAAAGAAAATCTTGAAGGGTTCACCAAAACATTTTACGTGTAAAATTAATAATTTTTGGAGGATTTCACCAAAATATTTCATGTACAACAAATGTTTGAGGTGTTCACCAAAATTTAAAAATTAATTTTCTTCGAGGTGTTCTAATAATTTTTGGAGAAGTTCACTAAAATACACTTAGTCATTTTTACATAGTATGTTAAATGATTAAGTTGCAAAAAGGGCTAAGTTGTAAAAATGACTAAGTGTGTGAAAATAAGCAAATTTGTGAAAATGACTAAGTGTAAGAAAATTGTTAAGTGTGTAAAATGTCCAAGTGTGTGAATATAGCTAAGTGTGCATGAAAATTGTTAAAAGTTAAACGCCAAAATGAGGATCTAAACGCCATCACTACATGACGAGTCACCATTCAAGACCGGCGTTTGGGCTCCAAACGCCAGTCAAGGCTGGCGATTCACCTACCATGACGTTTGAGGCTTATTGATCACGTTTGGTCCCAATACTCCCTATTGAATTGTGGCACACGCAGGTTAACTTCCGGAGAGTATAACTTTTGACTTGGGCGAAATGACATGGGTCATAAGATATCAAATCGAAACTTACTCAAAGATCTACATGTGTGACGGGTATATATGTCACAACCTAGTTTTGGGGTCTAAAAACACCATCTTAAGTACTTTCAGAGGTGCAGAAGCTGTTTCAATCTTAATTTTGAGCTTTTTCATAATTACTATCTCTTTTAATTTTTAGGGTTTTTTATATGCTTATAAATTAAAAAGTAAATAGGTTGTTTTCTAAATTTTATGAGGTTATAATTTATAAAATTAAAGGATAAAATTTCAAATTTTAATATTCAATTTCAAACTTTTAACAAATATGTTTGATTTATAGATAGAATCTGACTTTGAGGGTTATATATATTCATCAAACCAATAAATAGGATTTACTGACCATCATAACATCACAACCTATAATTATATATGGTGAAAACTCGTCTCGCTCGATACTTGTCACAAAAGCACAACAATATTATCAATAACAACTTTTAACGAGTTTATGAATAAGTGTTCAATTGTATGGAGAATCCTTAATCAATCCTGTCTAATCTCACATAATAAGTGAGTATCATGAATGTTTGCATTGAAATAATAAGTTTTTTTCTATTTTTATCGATGACTTTTCCAGTGTACGGTAAATAATCATAAAAGTATCAATTTTAAGGAAATTATGAAGAATGGCGATTAGAGCCATATAAATGACAATTAAGAGAAAAAAAGTGGCGATTGGGAGGGAGACTGTCGATCACCTATTTGTACATGGCGTTTGGAGACTGAAACAGGCGATTGGAGGCATAAAACTAGTGCTTGGCTTTGACGATGCGATTAGCACCTTCAGGATGTCGTTCCTGGTCTAAAAATAGGTGATTCGCCTATTAGGTATGGCGATTAAGTTGTACGTATTTGGTGAACCCCTCCCAAGAATTATTATTTTATTCGTATTTGGTGAACTCCAGTACGTAATTGGTGAACTTCAGTACGTATTTGATGAACCCCTCTAAGAATTATTAATTTGTACGTATTTAGTGAACCTCACTACACAGTGGAGTATAAAGGGAATTTTGAGGGGTTCACCAAAAAATTTCACGTACAAAATCAATCATTTTTCGAGGGGTTCACCAAAATATTTCACATACAAAATCAATCGTTCTTCGAGGGGTTCACCAAAATATTTCACGTACAAAATCAATCATGTTTCGAGGAGTTCACCAAAATATTTCACGTACAAAATCAATCAATCTTCGAGGAGTTCACCAAAATACTTCACATACAAAATCAATTATTAATCGAGCTGTTCTTCTAAAATGTAGTGGGGAAAAGGAAAAAATGCCAAGAACCCCCAAAACTGTCGATATTGGCCCAAAATTGCCGGAATTGGGCACCCAAAATACCAGTATTGGTTAGAGAAACCGCCAGGATAGATTGGTGAACTCTTACGTAATTGGTGAACCTCTCTAAGAATTATTCTTTTGCACGTATTTGGTGAATCCCACTACATAATTGGTGAACGCCCCTACGTAATTGGTGAACCCCTCCAAGAATTATTCTTTTGTACGTATTTGGTGAACCCCGAGTACGTAATTGGTGAAACCCAGTACGTAATTGGTGAACCCCTCCAAGAATTATTTTTTTTGTACGTATTCAGTGAACCCCACTACTTAATCGGTGAACACCACTACGTAATTGGTGAACCCCACTATGTATTGATGAATCTCAGTACGTAATTGGTGAACCCTTCCAAGAATTATTCTTTTGTACATATTTGGTGAACCCCATTACGTGATTGGTGAACCCCACTACGTAATTGGTGAACCGTTCTAAGAATTATTCTTTTGTACGTATTTGGTGCACCCCACTACGTAATTGGTGAACCCTTGTAAGAAATTCTTTTGCACGTATTTGGTGAACCCCACTATGTAATTGGTGAACCCTAGTACGTAATTGGTGAACCCCTTCAAGAATTATTCTTTTGTACATATTTGGTGAACCCCACTACGTAATTGGTGAACTTCTCTAAGAATTATTCTTTTGTACGTATTTGGTGCACCTCACTACGTAATTGGTGAACCGCTCTAAGAATTATTCTTTTGTACGTATTTGGTGCACCCCACTACGTAATTGGTGAACCCTTCTAAAAATTATTCTTTTGCACGTATTTGATGAACCCCACTATGTAATTGATGAACCCTAGTACGTAATTGGTGAACCTCTTCAAGAATTATTCTTTTGTACATATTTGGTGAACCCCACTACGTAATGGTTGAACCGCTCTAAGAATTATTCTTTTGTACGTATTTGGTGCACCCCACTACGTAATTGGTGAACCCTTCTAAGAATTATTCTTTTGCACGTATTTGGTGAACCCCACTATGTAATTGGTGAACCCTAGTACGTAATTGGTGAACCCCTCCAAAAATTATTCTTTTGTACAAATTTGGTGAACCTTACTGTGTAATTGGTGAATCCTGCTACATAATTGATGAACTCCGGTACGTATTTGGTGAACCCCTCCAAGAATTATTATTATGTACGTATTTGATGAACCCCACTAGATAATTGGTGAACTTGAGTACGTATTTGGTGAACCCCCGTACGTACTGAATGAACAATTTTTTTTATAAAAACATCTGCTACCTACTGAACTTTGTGTGGTCTAGATTGCTTCAAATGCAATCTAAGAGCCACAATATCTTAACAATTTTTATAAAAATAGAGTACCGTCTACAGAATTGATTGATATTAATTATTAAAATTAACTAGACCTTCATTCTAATTGAGAATGATGAAAAATTGAGAGTTTTAATTAAACTAGAACGATAAAGATAAAAATTCAAATTTGAATAGATAAAAGATCTAAGGATTCTGATTTCACCAAACCAAACATGCTTAAAATCCTAAAACTCAATCAATCAATATTTATCAAATTATTGACAGCGAATTTCTCTAATGTAATTATCAATATTTTTCAAGCATCGATAACAATGAATCAAAAATAATAATCCCACATCTCTGTCAAAATTAAATAAATTGAAACTCATTAAGCATAAGAAATTATAATTGCTACGCTAGATCCATAATTATCTCTAACTTATGAAATTTTAATGGTGTTATAACCAAAGATCAAATTTAATCATCACTTCTCAGTCTCAGAATTAAATCCAAAGTCATGCAATATTGGTCAGACGATCACAAACATTAAGAACGAATTATAACACTCAATAATACTGAATGAACATCGATTGAAGTGATAATTAAAATTTATGAACAATCATGATTTGGCTATGTCGTAGCCCTAGATAAAAAATTAGAACATATAAGAATAAGAAGATATTTTATTAATATTCATGAACATAGAGGAAAGGAGAAGAAAAAACTAGATTTGAGGATGAATTGAAGTCGAGATCCGTCCTCCGATTGGATCCGTCTTTATTTCCTCTCCCAAAAGTTTTCTCCTCTCATTCTCATGTCCAAAAAAGTCCTTAAAAGGCCTAAAATATTATATTTATTCTATTTATACACTAGGGTTTGATAAGGATAAAATAAGAAAAAAACGCAAAAAATATTATCGCGCGAGCGTCACGGCGCTGGCTTACTACCTAGCTACCCAGTGCTGGGGCACTGGCATAATGCCAGTGGCCAGCACTAGGCAGCCAGGGCTGGGGTTTTCAGTAGGTTTTTTTCCTTTTAAAAAGGAATATTCAGTAGGTTTTTTTTTTCTAGGGTTTCAAGTGAATATGTGGTTGCAGTAGAGGGTCTTTGTGTGGAAGCTCTCTTGGGTCAAGTCCAGAACCTGTACAGATTGGAGGCTTCCTAATCTTGTAATTGAGTTAATAATAAACTTAATCAAGCTTTAGGTTTTTATCTTGTTTGGATTAGAAAAATATATATTTCTGTCGCTAACGCTGTAACTTCCTGTAGTCTTGGTCAGGGCATGATGAATTTAGATAATTTCTTCTTTTCTAGTAATATTAGTCACTTGATAGAGCCTAAAAAAGTTATTGTAAGGGGCAAAAAAAAATTAAAGGGCAACTTAATTCAATCTACTCAAGTTTCCGTTTCTTGAAATTATGAAGATATAAGATATATATATATATATATAAGATGATAATAATCAAATTACACATTAATAAACCTTTATTAACCTTGACTACGTTGAGGCTTTAAAAATTCCTTAGTAGACCATAATATTGTGTAGGTGTGTTCAACGGTCGGTCTGGTCAGATTTTTGGAGGAAAATAAGACTAGATCGAAAATCATGGTCCTCTTATATGGAGGACCGAACCGATCATAAATATAGAAAAAATCCAGACCAACCAGACCGAGATTCAACGGTTGGTTCGGATGGATTTAAGGATTAAATACCTATTTATATATTATTTAACAATAAAGACAAATTTTGGTTAGGAGTTCCTCATATCCAAACGTATCCAAACGTCAAAGTACTAATATCCACATTTAAAAATATCTAAAGTTCAAAGTACTAATATCTAACATTCAAATATATTCAAACTTTAAAATACAAATAATAATATCCAACATTCAAATATCTAAAAAAAAAGTAAGTCAGATACACAACAAAACATATCATCCATCTCCAATTTTCAATCACATCATGGAATGGTAATGACAGCCTCCTCTTACATCTTGATACATTCTATTCACATGAAGACAATGAGTTCAGAAACATGAAGATAATGAGTTCAAAAGCATGTAAAAATATAAATAATAATATATAAATGAGTTACCTTCATCTATTCCACAATCTCTTGTAATGTCTCATTGAGATTAATATGCACATGTTTACTCAATATCTAACTTTATGCACATGTTTACTCAATATCTAATTTTATGCACATATAAGAGCTTCAATAGTTTTCAGAGTCAATGAACTACGAAATGGATCCAATATTCGACCCCTTGTACTGAAAGCTGACTTGAATGCAACTGTGGAGATAGGAATCGCCAAGACATCTTTAGTTATAAAGCTAAGAGCTTCATATCTTGCAGAGTTTATTTTTCACCAATTAAGAAGATCCAACTCAACATTTGGGTCTAAATATGGCTTCGTTAAATATCTATCAATCTCTAACTTAACCTCTAGGCTATTTTTCTTGCATATCTATTTTGAAAATATGGTGGCCAAAATAAAATCATTTTCATCATCATTTTCAACTATCTCAAATTGTGATGATTGATCAACAAATAGTACTGATTGACTTAAAATAACCTTACCTTTGTATTCCTTACATATTCTATCAAAAGTAGAAGTCACTTTCCTTCTCAATTCAGAGTCAAGGTTAGGATCATACAACATATCATATGTGTGTGACACAAATCTCATTTTAAAGCGGGGATCAAAGAATGGCAGCAACAAACAACAAATTGGTCACTCAATTTTAAAATAAAAATTTTGGCTACGAAAATTTAAAGTTAGTTTAGGAGTCATTTCTGTGTGGGGAAGGTATTAGCACCCCACAACACCTATTGTTAAAATGGTTACCAAATTTAATCAAATGTTATCCAAATTATATTTTAAAATAGGATTAAAAAAATTCATTTTTAAATGTCTAATTTGGTACATATTGCATCATAAAAATGAACAAAATAAATTACCTTCAATTGGTGGTACAAAGACCATTAAAAATTATTTTTTATTTTTTATATATATTTTAAAATCAAAGTATTATTGGAGTTATTCTCGGTATCCCAAAAATAAGTCATCAACTCAGTAGTTCAAGAATTTTGGTATTCCAAAAATCTCAAAGTCCGTCGTAGTGACTTTCTTTAGTGAAAAAAACTAAATAATGGAGTTAACAAAATTCTTAAATCTAATGGTTAAGATTGTAACTTATACATATATGTATTATCTAATTGTGAGTGAATGAGTCAAGAATACATATTATCAAGTGAATTATAACAACATGATAGGAATACATAAATAAATAACAAGTAAACCAAGACAAAATTATAAAAAAAAAATAAAAAGGAAGAAAAGTACAAAAATTAAAATTTGATAAAAAAATGGAATGTCTGAAATGTGTAAAAGGTGAATAGTATAAAATGTTTAGGATAAAAGGAATACATGATAAAAATATGTAAATAAGATAAAAAAAGTAATAGAAGAAAATAAAAAGAAAAAATACATAAATTTAATATGAAAGTAAAAATAAAAAAACAATATATATATATATATATATANAGAGGGCAACGCCCTCTCTTTTTCTTTTAATAGAAGACCTTTCTTGAAAACAGAGGGTATACCCTCTAAAAAGAGGGTTTTTTTTAATTATTAATAAACTTTTAAAACATAATGTAATTGTAATATGGTAAATGAAATAATATTAAATTTCTTTATACATAATAACTTTGAACTATAAAATTTTATAAATATATACCCTTTATTTTTTGACATACATAATTCACCAATTACCATTTTTTTGTTTCTTCTTTCATTGCTAGGAATGATCGTGGATGGTAACTATTTTAAACAAACGTCACAAAAACGATGAAAAAAAAGACTTATGAGAATATAAAAAAATTAAAGTGTAAATATTTGCATAATCTTGTATAGAGGTTCTACTCCCTATTTTATGCATTTTTATGTGTGATAAATTATCATAGGAGATCTTTGTATCAAATGTGCATTTTCAACCCATTAAAGGCTTGATTCACATTGAGTTAATTTTACACCCCTCAAAAACTGTATCTTCATCATCATTGATGATAAAGATATCTCATTATCAAACTTGTAAAGAAATTATCAATGCATGAAAATAAAACTTAAGATTAAGAGTAGAAGAAATGATAAAGAAGTAATAAACATCTTATGTATGGAAAAAGAAACAAAAAATATCAACTACATGAGTATGAAGAAGATAAACGATGAATAATAATGAACAAGATATATTGTAAGTTAAAGTGCTAAAAATTTAAACTACCTTAAAAAAAAGAATGGAAGAGATGAAAGATGAATAGAAGTGTAGACTCTCTCTCTCTCTCTTAGAAAGGCTCATATTTTCTCCCACACTCTCTCTAAAAGATATCCTTTCCATCTCTCTCAAGAACTTTATTTCTCTCTCTAAAATCACATCTCTTTCTCACTCTCCAATCCCCATTTTTAACTGAAGTCCTCCTCTCTATTTATAGGTAAACTTATGACTTCACTTTTTATTTTTAGTCTTTTCGCTAATTTTTTATTTGTTTAGTCATTGGAGAATTTTTCTTATTTTTAGGCATTGAGTTATTTTTCAAATCATACATATAGTCTCAGACTAGTATATAAGCCAAGCAAATCAGTTAAGTGGCATGCCTAATGATGATCCAAATGTTAATATAGCCACTTTCCTCAAAATTTTTGAGACATTCAAACACAACAATGTCTCAACTGATGAAATTAGGTTGAGATTATTCTTATTTCCACTTTGAGATAAGGCTAAGAGTTGGTTGAACTCTTTACCCGCTGGATCAATCACCACTAGGAATGGACTTTTTGAGATATTTTTGGCTAAAATCTTTCCACCAGCTAAAACAACCAAGATGAAGAATGAGACCACTGCTTTTGTACAATGTGATATGAAGTCTCTTTATGAAGCTTGGGAGAGGTTTAAAGAGATGTTGTGATGATGCTCACATCATGGACTCCCTAGATGGCTACAAGTCCATACATTTTATAATGGTTTGGGAAATTCAATGTGGACACTAGTGGATGCAGCAGTAGGAGGAGCTTTAATGGGTAAAACACACGAGGAGGTTTATGCTTTGCTTCAATCCAAAATAACAAGTAAATTCCATTACTCTTAGCAATCACAAGGAGTTAGTAGAACCTTAAAAAACCACTATTGCAAATTATAAGCCAATTGAAAAGAAGGAAAGCAAGCCTAAATCAAAGCTATTCCTAATAATCCTCTACCATATATTCTACATATTCCATACCCTCAGCGGTTCCAAAAGTAGAAATTGAACAAACAGTTTTCTAAGTTTCTTGATGTGTTTAGGAAACTACATAAAAACATTCATTTTGCTGATGCTTTGGTACAAATACCAAGCTATGTCAAATTCATGAAGGATATTCTCTCAAACAAGAGAAAGCTAGAGGAGTGTGAGACAATTGCACTTACAGAAGAGTGTAGCGCTATCTTGCAGAATAAATTACCTCCAAAGTTAAAGGACCCTAGGTCTTTTACTATTCTTTGCACCATTGGAAATTCATATTTTGAAAAGGCTTTATGTGATATTAGGGCTGGTATCAATTTGATGCAGTATTCAGTTTATAAGAAGATAGGTCTTGGAGAAGCTATCCCACAATGGTAACTTTATAGTTAGCTGATCAATCTATAGATATCCATTGGGGATTATTGAGGATGTTTTGGTAAATGTAGATGAACTTATTTTTCCAGCTGATTTTATTGTACTTGACATGGAGGAAAACCAAGAAATTCTAATTATTCTTGGTAGACCATTCTTAGCTACGGGAAGAACACTTATTGATGTACAAAAATGAGAATTTATTTTGAGAGTGCAAGAAGATAAAGTAATTTTTAATGTCTTCAAAGCAATTAAACACCTAAATGATATGAATAGTTATTTGCAGGTAGATTGTGTAGAATTAGGAGAAGGTAAATCTAAACACCTACCATCTATTGAAAAACCATCGGTGTTAGACTCCATCTTTATGGGAAAAGCATCCATTCTGCCTATCATTATCTTTGCTTCGTTAAATGGTACACAAGAAGACAAACTGCTGAGGGGGTTGAAAGAGCACAAAACGGTCTTAGGCTGGTCAATTTCTGACACAAAGGGAATTCTAAAGTCAATGGATAACGGGTGAAGCGTAGATGATTATTATGTCTGGCTGAAGGCCTTAAAGCAAGCGTTATCGTGAGACAACCCGATTTGACTTCTGTTATTTCATTTTTATAGCTTTTTTTAATTATTTTCTTTTGCTATTTTGTTTTTGTTTTTTCTTCAGGTTTTTAAATTCACTAAAAAAATTATGGACGAATTTGGCTCATGCACTACTTTCCCCTTAGTTAGAGACAACATGAACAATGTAGAGCATGATGATGATGATAGCTTATCATTATTCAGGGAAGTCCTCTCTACTTACTCCTTTTACATATTTTCTTTTCATTGAGGACAATGAAAGTTCTTAGTTTGGGGGTGATGGCTTCAATTAAAATTTCATTTTGGCGTTCTGTTGCAGACAATACTAACACCTATGATGAGATTGGTTTTGAATTATTGATAACTTTGAAAAAAATGATGAATTTGTGTATCGTTGTGTATTTGAACCAATTATTGATTTACATTTCACTAGAGAATTCTGACATATTGAGCACCTAGCCTTAAACATTTGATTATCTTTTTGTTTATAGAAGGTTTATGTGACTTAAGAAATTATTATGATCTCATAAGAACTCTAGAACTAATTTGATTGTTGTTCAAGGTGAAAATATAGGCTATGTTTTACTTAGGACATGATTTAGACCATCCTTGGACTGTTTAAACTTTTCAAGCCAACAAGTGCATAATTGTTTTCCTAGTCATCCTTTTTGAGCCTAAATATCCATTTTTTTATCACCCATGACAATTTCACAATCCTATAAAAAGTTTTTCCAAGTAACCCTTTTTACTTATAGTATTTGGATATTCTAGGAAAATACTTGGAGCTATGAAAATCTGGGTGGATAGGAGGAGTTTCGATATAAAAAACTGTGAATAAGTTTGATTTTGTAGCCTCTTGGACTTGAGTGACTAAGCTCGAAGGGGTGTCGTAAAATCTAATACCCTAAGACCAACTAGTTTGGGAGCTATTAGCTAAAAGCTCGTTAAGGAAAAGAGAAACTTAAGGAAATTTTATTAAAAAAAATAGAAAAAAATTGTTGAGCATGGTTAATAATTCAAGAGGTCGAATGACAAGTTTGTGGGTGTTACAAGAAAAGTTGAGTTAAGCTCGTTGATTCCTAGAATGCATGTGTGACTATGAGTCAAGATTGAGCTAAAATAATATCCTTTATCCTATCTTAAATCCTAGCCATACATTACAAGCCTACGGAAGTCCTAATGATTCAAAGTGTTGCGGTTTGCCTACATTAATGGAGAGTGACATGAAAAATCGGCCTATGGAGTTTTAATCTAATAATAGATTAATAAATTACTTTTATGAGACTTGGTTGCATGAACTCATTTAAGACTAAGAAGTTGGACGACTTAATGTGACACACACCCACTCGGGATTTTTCAAGGTGTAATGTAAGTTGGTAGTTGTGTTGAAACTCTACATGGCAATTCAAAAGTTTTTCTTGGGTTATCGCTATTTTAAAATCTCCGAGGCATGTTTAGTTAGTCAAAATATTTCATCATTTGATCTGTAGTTTTACTTAATTAGTGTTCAATATTTTCTTGTTTGATTTTTTATTTTAATTTTGCTCGAGGACTAGCAAAAAGTTAAGTTTCAGAGTATTTGATGAGTGTGTTTCACACTCATATTTTAGATAATCTTAACTTTAATTTTATTGATTCTTTGAGTTTTAATGTATGATTTATGTTTTTTTTTGTTTTTATCTTGTAGGTTAGATATTCAAATGTATTTGGGTTGATTTTGAAAGATTTGGAAGGCAAAAATACGGATAAAACGTGAAAAGATAGATTTGGGCAGAATGGCCAGCTTCGCGGTGTTGGCTTCCACCGTCGCGAAGCTGGCTTCCATCATCGAGGTGCTGGATTCCACCGCCACGACGTTGGCTTCCACCACCACGACGTTGACAACAACCAAAAGAAGCAGCAAGCCAGTGCCGTGGTGCTGGCTTCCCAGCGTCACGACGCTGGAGCGTGACAGATTGGCCAGCATCGCATCGCTGGCTCCTACCGTCACGACGCTGGTGCGATTTTAGATTTTTTTACAATTTTTTGCTCCAATTCAATCCTCGACGAACCCTATTGTATAAATATGATATTTTAGGATTCTTGGAGGGACTTTTTGGACGTGATAGGTATAAGAGAAAGCTTTTGGGAGAGAAAATAAAGATGGATCCAATCGGGAGACGAATCTCAACTTCAATTCATCCTCAAATCTAGTTTTTTCTTCTCTTTTCATCTTTGTTCATGAATATTATTAGGATGTTTTCTTATTCTAGTATGTTCTAAATTTCTTATCTATGGCTACTTTGGCTTGACCCTTGATCCCGTGTGCGAGCTCTAATGCTCGACAAACATCTCTTTTCTTGATTTCTAGCCAGGCGTGCCTGCTCTGGCTAGACTCTTGATCCTGTCTGCGAGCTAGAGTGCTCGACAAACATCTCTTTTTTCTTTGCCGTCTAGTTAGGAATGCACGCTCTGGCTAAACCTTCGATCCCGTCTGCGAGCAAGAGTGCTCGACAAACATCTATTTTTGCCTTGATGTCTATTCGGGCGTGCCTGATCTAGCTAGACCCTTGATTCTATCTGCGAGCTAGAGTGCTCGGCAAACATCTATTTTCTTGATCTTTATCTAGGCGTGCTTACTCTGGCTAAACCTTTGATCCCATCTACGACTAGAGTATTCGCCAAACATCTATTTTTGCCTTGATGTCTAACCAGGTCTGTTTGCTCTGGCTAGACCTTTGATCACGTCTGTAAGCTAGAGTGCTCGACAAACATCTCTTTTTGCCTTGATATTTATCCATGCATGTCTACTCTAGCTAGACCTTTGATATCGTCTGTGAGCTAGAATGCTCGACATACATCTCTTTTCTTGTTGTTTAGCTAGGCGTGTCTCCTCTAGCTGGACCCTTGATCCCGTCTATGAACTAGAGTACTCGACATACATCTATTTTTACCTTGATGTCTAACTAGGCGTGCCTGCTCTAGCTGGGCCCTTGATTCCGTCTGTGAGCTAGAGTGCTCTATAGACATCTCTTTTCTAATCTTGAGCGGTGGGCTAAAGTGTTGCACTAGTCATCACTTTTTAATTTCGACTGGCGGGCTAAAGCATCAGCAAGTCATCACTTTTTAATCCTAGCTGGCGTGCTAGAGTGTAGCACTATTCATCACTTTTTAATCTCGACTGGAAGGCTAGAGCATCACGCCAGTCATCACTTTAATCCCGACCGGTGGGCTAGAGCACCACGCCAATCATCATTTTTAACCCTGACTAGGGGGCTAGAGCACCATGCCAGTCATCACTTTTTAATCTCAACTAGTGGGTTAGAGCACCACACCAATCATCATTTTTTAATCTCGTCTAGTGGGCTAGAGCACCCACCAGTCATTACTTTTTAATCCTCCATAGAAAGTTATGGAAGAGTCCATCCTTTCCTTTTATTTGATAAATGTTGGAGTACACGATCTATGCCATTCATTATACCTTGGCGTTGGCCGCTTAGAAAGGATACCGCTTCTTCTGTTCTGGTTATAGGGAGGGCTAAGTTGGAGATCTGAGCATGGCTGGTGCTTTTTACTCCTTAAGCTGCCACCACCCATATTTTGTTAGAGCTTAAATCTTCATTCACCCTAAACTTCATCTTTGCCTTAATGGTGGGACCTATTGGGCTCTATATTCTGCTTGGGAACAAGCGTTGACCCGCCCAATTTTTCAAGTTCTTTTTTTATTGCTCCTGATGGGAGAATGCCTGACCCCCTCGATTTTTCAAGTTATCTTTGGACCACCCTACAGGTAGTTCACCATTCACGGGGTCCTTCGTTCCTGTAGGTCCATCCACTTCGTGTGGGAAACTTGAAAGGAGTGCATTTGTTTATCCCACCATTGAAAGCCTAATTTCATAAAAAATTGTGCGAGGGCTCGCGTGACCATCCTTACCCTCTCATTGGGGATTCAGATCCTGACTTGACCTACAAGCCAACGCATTGGTGCAGTTTGTGAGAGATGGGAAGTGTCTGTGGCAGAGAGTTGACACAAGGCTCTGTATTTCAATTGGGAATAGTCCCGGACTTGTTTACCAGTGCCACATGTTTTTCATTTACCAGGAACTTTGCAAAATTGTTGGTGGCCAAATGGACACCAAATGGTTGTGCGGAGGGAGGCCATCTTCCACGCCTGTCTGTATACTGGCCCAAGGGTTCTTTAAGGGTCTCCTCTTACCATTCTCCTCCTTTGTCTTCCTCGGATGACTTCGACTGGAACCTTACAACAGGAGGCGTTTGATCTCTCGAAGCCCGATTTCACTTTGGCTCTGGTTTCTTCAGGGGGTATCTATTTCTCCAGGTTATGGGTCACCTTGCCTTTTTTCAGACAGCTTTCCTCCACGGTCCTACGAGTGCGTGGCTATTCCGCCAGTGATCCTTTAAGCTGTGGGATGAGACTATTTCCGTGTAAGAAACTGTTGTGACTTGAACGATACCTGGCAAGTGTTTCCTCTCTTTCTTGGTTACCTTATAGGCTACAGTAACCACATCCTTCTTCCTTCATCATGGAGACATCATGATGACAGATGACTCTTCTCTCAGCGGGGAGAAAAGTGGGAATCCTTCTCATCCTGGATATCATCGGTGTGGGGTGTAAAACTCATCCTCCCTTTTTGGGAGAGGAGGAGTCTCGAGTACTTTAAATGGGAACGATTTTAGCTGAAAACTTCAATAATATGGATGCTTGTCTCCCTTGTTAAGTGTGGGCATCCTCCTGACCAGAGGATCTGCAACAGTGATGTTGCGTGTGTTCTTCCCTCTGGCTAGAATCCTCACGACTTCATTGTCTGTAAAATACCAACAAAGAACCCAAAGAAAGAGGAACCTCAGGGGAAAGGGATGCCTCGCCTAAGGGCTTTCGATGCCTAAGCCAGTACCCCCGTAATGTTTTGTTATAGATTCCTTAGAGAGAAAATGGCGTACCTCTTTTCTTTATTGATTGAGTATTTGTACCTAGAGTCTTGTAGGAGAAGTGTATCGAAGAAGCCTTGGGAGCATCGATGTCTATCATAAATATGACATGAGAGAGGTGATTGTTGACACAAAATGATGGACATATCACTGTTGACGTGCCTTCGAGGTGACATGCCAGAGGTAAATTCTGACACTATGTCACGATGATTGGACCCGTCGGGTACTCGGACCTATGGGAAGGTTTCATCTGAGATGTTATTTTCGATGGATAATGATGACCTTGATAATCAAGATTAATCGATCTCTCTTTACGGGTTCCATATGCATTGTCTTGCACATGCTAAGGTCAGTGCGACCCGAGCTCCCTTGAGGTTGACCTGTCGAGATCGATTCTTTTAATATTTGCATTCATCTTTGGCTCTTTGCTTCAGCGGGATACGTGTTTTCACGTCATTGGTGGTTGGGAAAACACCCACAAGAGGGGTGTAGTTTGGTAAGTCCAAAAAGTCATGGAGTCTAGTGTCATTAACCTATTAAGAATAAATAATAATAGGAGGTCACAAAAGCCAATAGCCATATTCATGTTTTGGAAGGGTTTATTTTCAAATGTTACCTAAGAATTCTTCAAGAAAACACAAAATAGGACATATACAAACACCGTAAAATTTTTATTTGTTGTCGCAACCTGTCTACAACGCTGAAGGGACGATAAAAATTATGATTAATTTCAATAAGACCCCCTCAACTTTAACCTCTTCCTAAAAAATCCCCAACTTTCATCATCAATCAAAAACATCCCTTGCTGTCACTTCTCATGTTAACTCCCAGTTAAATGGTCATGTGCAATGCACATGGTCATTGTGTTCTCCAAAATACCCCTAAATGGTGTGCCTATGTTATGCTCTTTTGAAAAATATATGAACGAGTTTTTTTAATGGCAAAAAATGTCACAGAATTCTAGATGTTTATTTCCCAACCAAACACTCAATGAGTCGTTTGGTATAAGATTGTGAGTAAATAATTTCCGGAATAAAATTTCCGGAATATGATTGTGGGAATGTATATGCCTAAAAAGTTAAGATTACTTTGCTTGTTAACACTTGGGAATGTTCCGATTTAATGGTGAGATTGTTATATTATTTTGTTTGTTTTGATCGAATAGACAAGTTGATGTTTTAGATATTATTGCCAAATTATAATTTTACGCTTGGACTAAAAAATGCTTATGAATAATAATTACTTAATTTATAATAATATGACCAACATAAATAATAACAAAAATGTAGATTTTACCCATGGATTTTTTTTTCGTATATACTAATTAATTTTTTGATCAAACCATTATATTATGATACCTTGTGTAGGTTTTCATCAAATATTATCCATACAATTGAATCAATACCACTCCAAGTGTATTAATATGGTATAAAATTTTGAATATAAGATAATAATTCTTATAAAAAAATCACTTATGATTTTCAACTCAATAATCAATATTATAATACGAAAATAAATTTCTATCAAATTTCAATCATGATAATAAGTAAAATTCAATTTATAGTTAGTCTAATATCAAAGCATGTAAACATAATATATTTTATAAAATATGCAGAAGATGGATTCTCAATCCAATCACTACATTTCTATACACTCGAGTCTCGACTCTCCCTCTCCAGCCTCCCTCTCCCTCAGCTCACGGGTCACGAGCCCTACCTATCCCTCTCCATCAGCCTAGTCCCTCTCCTTCAGCTCAAACTGCCTCTCACCTCTTCTCATCTCTCTCTCTCCCCCTTAGCTTAGTCCCTTGCCATCAGCTCAGACTGCCTCTCGCCTTTCCCTCTCGGCTCTCCCTCTTGCCTCTGCCTCAGCTCAGCCCCTCTCCCTCAGCTCAGACTGCCTCTCGCCTCTCCCTCCCCCTCAACTCAGACTGCCTCTCGCTTCTCCCTCAGCTCAGCCCCTCTCTCACCATAGTCAATCCCTCTCACCTCTACCTCTCCCTCATTTCAGTCCCTCTCGCTCTCCCTCATATTCATCAAATTGAGCTACAACTTCTATAATATAGCAACATCTTCAACCAACTTATAGGAATTTGATATGAAACAAAATATATACAGAATCTTCTTAGAGCTCCAACACCTAAAAGAGAAACTTCTTCCTGTTATCAATACGAATTTATTGCTCAATCCTCAAGATCGAGTTTATTCATCTAGAATGAAAAAAATCAAACCTCACATCAATGGAACCAGAGCTCTCTCCTCTATCTTTTTCATTGAGGACAGTTTTACTCCTTTTTGAAAGCCACCCAGTTGCAGTCCTAGATGAGTTTTCTTCGTCATGATTTTAATTGGCTGAAATTGAGCTTGAGTTCTTCAGAATCAAGCTGTGGAGATGGGTTTTCTTCTTCGAAATATTAATTTGAGATATACTTTGCTCCATGTTAGAACAAATAGAAGGTATTATGAATAAAAAAAAATATTACTAGGAAAGAATAAATCATTGTTGGAGATAATTAGACTGAGGCGTGGCAAGTCACTGTCTTTAAAGTCGATTTTCCACCCTCATGGAAAGTATTCCGGTGAATCAAATTTCTCTATGCGTCCGGCCTTTAGGATTCAACAACTTAAAGCTATGTCCCTCTGCACGTGCACTCGAATAGAAAACCACAGAAACCATACACTATATCCAATATAGACGATTTGAGACATTAATTTTATGAAACTCATATTTGACTAGTATATATTTCTTCTTCTTATGGAAGATAATAATAGCTTTATATAGAAATTTAAAATATGTAACTTCCAAAATGTAATAATTGTATTTCTAATTTTCAAAACTGAAAATTAAATTGTAGAACATTAATTTCATAGTTTGTAACTCATAAAATATTAAGTGTGATAATTAAAATTTATAACACACAAATTAAAATCTCCAACAATCCCCCACATTTGTTATAAATTTAAGAAAAACCTTATGTTGGATACTTTTAGAATATGAAGGCACAAGTGTAAATGTCTAGAAGACTTGAATTTACACTTTGTATATTCAAAATGCAATCTACAAGAATTTGGTGAACTACAGTCTTGAACAAACAATATTTATGTAGAACTAACCATCTTGGTACACACATTCATTTTTCATAACGTTTCTGGTTTCAAATTAGGGTGGCACGAATAGGTCATGCGCCATACCTGGATCTCATGAGTGTTCTAGAGTGTAAACATTAACCTCTCATAGAAAGTGGCCTCACTTTCACACTCACGTAGATCAATTCCATCAAGTGTATACAGTAATTGATAACCATCCAATCTAGGATATGGATTGATTAAAAGTCTAAGTTCAATCTCACAATCATTACAGCCATATTACTATTTTAATGGGGATATCATAGGAAAAAGCACTTTTCATAGTATTCTCAAACGAATTAATGAGTGACTTATTCTTACCCAATGAACCTACTTCATGGGATCTCCAATCATATATGTTGGGTTACCATCACTATTAATTCAAATAATAGATTTTTAGCTCTATCCCCTCGATATATAATGTACTAGCTTTTTCAGCTAGCTCTCTTAATCAGAATATTAATAATAATATTTTCTGACATCACATAATTTAGAGTTAGACTCAATCTTTTTATTATACCTGCCACACAATCATATATTTAGGCAAACATGCCTACTCATGTCTAGACTTTATTATATAGCTAGAGTTTTTATAGCTAAACAATCACAAATAAATCCGGAGAATGAATCTCTCACTCAAAGTACTTTTACTTGAAGCTTTTAGCTTTTCACTTGCCTTTGCTAGGGCAAATTCAAATAAAACAATTTTTTTCATGAGAGTATAATAATAAAATGAATATTAAATCACATGTTCGTCAATCTCTAAAAATTTCAGAACTTTGGATAACACAATATGATCATCACGGTAATATATCTTTGTCATTATATTTTCACAAATAATATTATCATCAGAGTTTAATAACTAAATAAACATTTAACTTTTTACTCATTTTTTAAATATATCAACACTCTGGATGTCACAATAAAATCATCACGACAACACACACTTGTCATGGAAACCCCCACATTTTTTATGATATAAAAAAAATATTTGCACACAAATAGTGCAACACAAAATTTAGTTAGCTTATTAACTTCATTCATCATCTCAATTTTTCCAAATTGTATTATCTCAATTTTTCCAAATTGTATTATCTCAATTTTTCCAAATTGTATTATCTCAATTTGTCAATGTCAAAATAAATATGAATGCTAGCTCTTATGCTCCAATACAGTGAGATTATTGCCAACATAAGATACTACGCCAAAATTGAGCTACAACATAAACTAATAGTTAGCACAAAATGCTTAGCTCACGCTCCAATGTTTAAGCATCATCATAAAAACAATAAAAATTCTTTAATAATTACCACCTATAGAAAAGTCAGTTTCTATAAACTATTCTACAGCGTCACATATGATAGGCAATTGACGTGTGCCGTTATTGTAAAATTTAGCACCATAAGCTTAGCCCATACACTAAATTAGGCAGACATGTATCTCAAATAAATTTCCACCATAACGTACGACACAAATTTCTAGTCCTGATCAAAGTTTTATGGAGCCAGAAGTATAAATGCAATAAATACCTCCCATCGGCCATTACCCATATTCATGCAATATTCTCATATTCATACAAGGCTTATCATATTAATTTTAGAGAGAATCTCATGATGCTCAAAACTTATGTAGCTTAAGTAATTTAAAGAAACATGATTAACAAGAAATCAAGCATGCCTATTCATCAAATTAAACTTCATAATATCACACGCCTTTAATTAATATGAATTAACTCATAGACCCCAAATGTTCAAATGTCATGAGACTCCATATAAAAACTCATCTGTGCAATGTATTAAAACTCAACAGATATATGCTTATGACATGCTCTACAATACAAGTTAAGAGACTTAATAACTCATAGACGACTATCATTTCACAATCACTTTGACTGAGCAACAATGAATTCTACCAACAATTGCTATAATGAACTAGTAGCTTAATCGGCCCGTCAAAAAGCACATTTACTGAGGCAATAAGACTTGCTTAAGATATCAGTTACGAAACAACATTTGTCATCAGTGCTTCCTTATTTATGATTAAAAATAAACCATACACAATTGTATCCAACTTAAATATCGTTAAGTTTAAATCTCCATCGTATTTTATATGTCCTTAATAAATTCTCTCTCTTAATTTATGAAAAATACTGCTACGCCAGCAACGTATTCTCGTAATATATTCTTGTCATATAACATAAATAATACAGCTCATGTGATGTTATACACGTTTTTAAAAACGGTTATTAACATATTAATATGTATGGGGCTGAACAATTAACAGCTATTGTCATTTAATATGGACCGATTCTTAATATCATAACCGTTATATGCACCCAATATGATTCATGGATGGACTAAAAATATTCGGCAAATATTAGCTCATTAAATCCAAGATTAAAACATTAGAAAGTAGGGCTTTTAGAATGGATAACCTCTTTATAGAAATAATCCTTAGCTAATAATAATTGCAAAAGTAGCCCATAAATTGATATAATCCACTGACTGAAATAAGAAAAAGACAAAAATAACCTTATTTAACGATAGACCAAATAACCTAATAGTTTGGTCTTTTCCTTCAAGAAACCAACATACAAGTACTTTACTCTCTCCCTCCTTCGCCAAATCGATCAGGCTTCTTCCTCCTTCAAGCATACTCTCTCTTTCGCTGACACCCATCGTCGTTGCAATCAGTCGTCGAGTCAGCCGAAAACCCAAGAACCTCACGAGCTCAAAAGCTCCACAACCTCATTGATAACTCAGGCGAACTCATAATTTCAGGCGTCTTCCTCCTCACACGAAGGCTTGTTAGCGTCTTCTTTATCGCGCCTCAGTGGGGTAAAGCATATCTGATTTCATTTTCTGTATGTTATATGTTGACAATTAATTTTCATAATAATAATTTAGGATTATGCTTGCTTAGAAATTAGGATGTTATTGGTGTTCTTCTCCTTCCTCAGCTCTCCTCCTTGATATTTCACATTTCAAGATTTTTTTTTGGCTTGGGTCTATTGCCACTTCCTTGTTTCAAATAGAGAGCTTCAGTCTATGTGTTTTAGGAATTTCAAGAAGAAGAAATTAGAATTTCCTTCATATTTTGGCCCATATTTTTCCTGTAATATTTTTCTAATCATTTTCTCAGGATTTTGTAATTTTGATATGTTTTTGAAAGTTATTAATCACCTTTTCAAAATTTTTCTTTTACTTTGTTATCGATATTTTTCTCCTAGCTGTTGAGAATGCTTTATAAATTTTGCACAGTGATCCCTATTGGCAAATAGGAAATTGATGTTTCAGTTTATCGAGTGATATGAATTTTATCTTTTTATTTTGATAAGTAGCTGAGAAAAACTTTATTTTCTTATTATACTAGAAATATCAAAATATGTTTCATGATACTTTATAGTGTCGCACTGTTGCTTACTCTTATTGTAGTTGTGTGAATAAGTACATCCATCCCTTGCTTGCTCTTGCATTGTTTGCTTCTCACTTGAACAAATGATAATTTCACTGTCACGTGTCTTCTTAGAACATTGTTAAAAATAAGTATATAGCTGGTAAACATATAGTTAACACGCTGTCAATAAATGTTTACACGATTAAATCATATTAAAAATGAACAATTATTATTTGCATTTGTATACTCTTTAAACATATAGTTAACATGTTGTCAACAATATGTTTACGCTGTTTAATCATATCAAAAATGAAAAATTATCATTTGCATTTATATACTCTTTCTTCACAAAGACGAGCATTATTTGTAGCAATGGACATTATTTGCTTGCCCTTGCATTAATTGCTTCTCACTTGAAAAAAATGATAATTTCACTACCATGTGCCTGCCTAGAACATTGTCAAAAACAATTATATAGTTAGTAAACATATAGTTAACATGATGTCAACAATATGTTTACACTGTTTAATCATATTAAAAATGAACAATTGTTATTTGCATCATTTGTAGTAATGGGCATTGTTGATCCCCTTTAAGATTGATGAGTGCAGGTTAACGTTGTCGGGATTTTAGACAGGGGAAAATATTTCGATCGAGATTGTAACAAATGAAGTAAGCTTGTTACATAACATATAGTATGTTTTTTTACTATTTTTCAGTATCGTAGTTCTAATTACTGGAAAAAAAAAAACATAATTTTTTGAATCTACATATGGATTGTATGTTTCTTTTTTAGTTATGTCATTCATGCTTTTTATCTTTAGTGATCAATATATTTATTTACTCATTTTTAATACTTGTTTTCTGCTTATTTTTAGATTCATTTTGCTGAAAATTTTGAGAGGGGAATAGTAATCCATACCAAGGATGTAATGAATGACGTAAGTGTGTAAACAATTTTCTATTGTTTGTTCAGTATTGTATTTCTAATTTACTTATGAATTAAATACTTATTAATATTTTGAATCTTTGAATGAAGGAAAACAAACCAAAAAGAAGGAAGCTCGTAAAACATTATGAGAAAAAGAGATGTCAATAAAAAATGCTAATAAAACCATATCTGATTTTAAACTCTACATACATAACTGCTTTTAGGTCAGCAACTGGCGAGAAGAAATCAAAGCAACAACATAACAAGGTTGAGCCCCCCTATGCAATAAGTCCCCATAATTGAGCCACCATCCTTCGATATTATTCTATAAGAGACAATGCAATACCATACATTGAAAGATGTTTGATGTATTTAGAGAGTTTAAAAAATTTACATAATTTTTTGGATATTTGGATGTACGGATGTTTGAATGTTTAGAAGGGTATTTGGATGGTAGATAAGAATTAGTCGAGGTAGATGACTAGTGCTTCATTGATGTTTTGTTGAAGCATTGGTTTTGAGATGCTCGTATACGAAGTTTTAACAACACGCTTTATAGGTGCCCTTAATGTTGCATCTCCATAATCTATATGTTAAAACATGTTTTCAATTTTCTGACATATAATTAATGAAATATTTATTTTTGGAATATCCGGACTCAACAAGTTAAATATATGTTTACAACTCGTAAGGATATTTTTAACCACACACTTTTTTTACTCAAAATAAAAGAGATAATAAGAGTATGTAACATATTGTTCTCCTATTTCAAGAATAGTATAGAAATTTTCAAAATAAACATTTTCAGTGAGAAAAACTAGCAGCTAAATTTAAAACATGTTTTCGATTTGTTGACATATAATTAACGAAATATTTACTGTTGAAATATCACGAAGATAATATAAAAAATTAAGTACAATTTAGTAAAATCTATATATATTTTAAGGAAAAAAACATAAAAGACAGTAACAAATATGCAGTAAAGTATATTGCATCTCCGGACTCAATAGGTTGAAGATATGTTACGACTTGTAAACATATATTTAACTAGTCACATTTTTTGTTCAAAATAAAATAGACATTAAGAGTATGATGCAGATAGTTGTCCTATTTCTAAAAGAGTACATAGGGAAGGGAAAAAGGTCTCTTTCTTCGCTTAGTGAGTTAGGAAGTGATGGTGGTAGAAGGAATCAGAACTTCTTCTATCTGCCCTAAGAGAACATCTGTTGACTTATCAACCAGAACGTATTTGCTATTATATAGGCCTAATCTATCTTTCGTAAGACTCGTGAATTCCACCCCAAAAGAGCTCCAGTCCAATCGAGGACGATGAGCTATTTAATTCAGACGAAGAACTTGACACATGTTCAGCAAAAATTGGGTTTTCATCCCAAAGAAGAAGAGCTAGAGGTGAGTAAGTCTATGAACGACCACAACTTATCCAAATAATAGCCAATTGCGGAAGTAATCTCGAATCGATCGTTTGGAGTGAAGGCCAATATGGGTAAAAAGTTTTAAGTTGTCGACCGCAGATGAGGGTAATATCTATCATGAATCCAAAGATGAGAACAAAATTAATTACAACTTAGTAACATTGTATGTATTTCAAGAGAAAAACATAAAATGTGGTAACAAATATGCAACAAAGTACATTGTATCTCCAGACATAATAGTTAAATATATGTTTATGAGTCGTAAATATATATTTAACCACACACATGTTTCATTCAAAATAAAGAGACGGTAAGAATATACTGCAAATAATTCTCCAACGTCCATGATACAAAACAACGAAAGAATACTCATAAAAACCAAAAGAATTAGGGAGGTTTAAACCTAGCCCTTACAAACAAACTATTGGAATTGTTCAAACTAGAAAGAAAGCTATGTAAATGAGAATTATTAAAACCAATATTGCCTTGACCTAAACTGTTCTTAGTAACAGAATCAACAGTAATATTAAATTCTTGATTTAACCAAGCTAAAACAAAACTAGACCTAGAACAAGTAAGAAAAACAACTTAAGGTCTTCAATTCGAAAAATTCCTGAGATCTGATACAATCTGTTGCAGCCAGATAGCGAGGGTTCCACCATCTTCTCAGTGACCAGGCCAAAAACTAAGCTAAACCAACAACTACTGCTCCAGGGATATCCAAAGATTGCATGGTAAGCTGTTTCATCCTTCTGCATGCAAATAAGACATACTGAGATCTAGGAAATATGTTTACTAAAAAGATTGTACATAGTAGGGATGAAATTGTTAGCTAATCTTCATATAAAATGCTGAATTTTAGAAGGAATATCTAATTTTCGGATTAAATTCCAAAAGTTAGGACTAATGGCAGCAAAAGAAGAAGAAACAAATTCAAGTTTTTAAAGGCCTGATTATGAAGGATGCAACACTGAAAATACCCCTCTTGCTAGGCTACATTAAGGAATTTTTAGAACAAATATGATTAACAGTAATAGCTAAAATGTTACTTGAAATCCAAGGTGGAAAAATACTATTACTAAGGCCAACATTCCAAGTGCAAGAGTCAGGGTATAACAGATCAGAAACAGTATTAACAATAGGATTAACACACATAGATGAATAAAAAAACCTGGAATCCAATTTTGTGTCCAAACCTTTATAGAGCTACCTTCAACAATAGTCCAAAAAGTATTAGCCTTAATAACCTCTTTACCTTCCCACAGACTTTTCCAAGCCCAAGATGTGGTTTTACCCTTACTAGCATCCATAGAGTCACAATTAGTGAAATATAAACTTTTAAGAAGCTTAAAACGTTGACAATCAGGATTGTTAAGAAGAATCCAAGCCTGTTTAGCTAAAAGAGATTGATTAAAAATATCAAAGTCCTTGAAACCAAGACCACCATCTTCCTTACTTAAAGACATCTTAGAGCTAGAAGCCCAACTAATACCATTAGAAACCTCCTCCCTAGACCACAAAAATCACATGACAGCAGCCTATAACTTTTGGCAAATGTGCTTATCTAGCCTGAAAGTGCTCATAATAAAATTGGGAAGAGCCTGGACAACGGCTTTAAGAAGAGTTTACTTCGCCCCATAAGATAAAAGACGAGCCTTCCAAATAGAAGTTTTAGTTTCCATTCTTTCAAGAAGCATAGAATAAACAGTAGATTTGGATTTACTTCAATCAAGAGGAAGACCAAGGTAAGAATCCCTAGAATTATTCTTAAGAATACCAAAAATATTGGAAATATAAGATTTCTTAATAGTAGGCATATTTTTGCTAAACACCAAATACTACTCTTATCAAGATTAACCACCTGTCCAGAAGCATTACAATAATAATTGATGCACAAATTAAGGCTAAGTTAATTTTTTAAAAGTTGGATGTTATGATTATGATCATTCCTCAAATCTTTATTCCAAGTTTTGAACTTTAGGCACCAGTGTAATAGTAGTTAAATTATTTTTAAAAGATCCTGATTATCATCCTTAAGAGTAGCTAAATTATTTTTTAAAAGCTGGATGTTATGATTAGGATCATTCCTCAAATCTTTATTCCAAGTTTTGAACTTTAGGGACCAGTGTAATAGTAGTTTCATTCATAGAATTAGGAAGATAAGAATGTGTAAAAAATCCAAAACAGCCAAATAAACATCATACCAATAATATCCCAATGTTTATGATAGAAAATATCCTTAGAAAGAGATTCCGCAACAATAATAAAAAGATAAGGAGAGAGAGGATCCTCTTGCCTTAAACCACTACTAGGAGAGATAAAAGCCTTAGGAGCCCCATTAAAAATTGCAAAAGTGCAATAAGTCTAAAATGACTAGGAGACTCAGGCTGTTCAACTTTAGGGACCAGTGTAATAGTAGTTTCATTCATAGAATTAGGAAAATAAGAATGTCTGAAAAAATCCAAAACAGCCAAATAAACATCATTACCAATAATATCCTAATGTTTATGATAGAAAATACACTTAGAAAGAGATTTAGCAACAATAATAAAAAGGTAAGGAGAGAGAGGATCCCATTGCCTTAAACCTCTACTAGGAGAGATAAATGCCTTAGGAGCCCCATTAATGTTAATCATATATCTGACATGAGAAATACAAGACATAATCCAATTAACAAATTTACAATCAAAACCCATCTTATTCAGCAAGCTCCTAAGAAAATCCCAACTAACCCTATCATATGCTTTAGACGTATCAGTCTTAAGCACCATAACACTCATCTTACCAAATTTCTTCTTATTTAAACGATAAAAAATGTCTTGAGCAATCAAGATATTATGCTGAATATGTTTCCCATTAATAAAAGCCTCGTGAGACTCAGGAATAGAAGAACCAAGAAAATGTTAAGTCTATTAGCAAGAATTTTAGCTATGATTTTATAAGAAAAATTGCAAAGTGCAATAGGTCTAAAATGACTAGGGGACTTAAGCTGTTGAACTTTAGGGACCGGTGTAATGGTAGTTTCATTCATAGAATTAAGAATATAATAATGTCTAAAAAATCCAAATCAGCCAAATAAACATCATTACCAATAATATTCCAATGTTTATGATAGAAAATACCTGAAAAGCCATCCGGTCCAGGTGCATTATCAGTACCAAGACTAAAAACAGCAACTTTAACCTCCTCAAAAGAAATCTCAGTAGTTAAAACATTGTTCATAGGCTTATTAATAACATGATCGACACAATTAAGAACCCAATCTGAATTAGAAGGGACATCCCTAAAATTATCATCAAAATAAGGATGGATAATGCCAATGATCTCTCTCTCCTCCTCATGCCAAACACCAGCAGATACTTTTAGTCTAGAAATTCTATTATAGATTCTTCTCTTTTGAATTGATCTATGAAAAAATTAGTGTACTTATTCGCATATTGAGCCAATTGATTCTGGATCTTTGACCGCAATAATTTTCCTCCTTGGACCAAATTTTATATATGTTAGCAATGATAATATCCCTCTGGATTCTATCCTCCTGATTATCATCCTTAAGAGTAGCTAAATAATTTTTTAAAAGCTGGATGTTATGATTAGGATCATTCTGCATATCTTTATTCCAAGTTTTGAAGTTCTCTACACATTTTCAGCTTATTGATCAAATTACCCATACCACCCTTAGAAACAGAAGAAGTCCGACTCTTCAAAAAACAGACTCAAAAGACTCCTCAAGAAGCCATTTGGCTTCAAATTTAAAAATTATTTTTGCTTTATAAGAGAAATAAGAACCATAGTATGGTCGGAACGAATATTAGGAGGAATATTAACTTCAATATTAGGAAAATAATCCATACCACAACCATTAATAAGAACTCTATCCAGCCTTTCTTGGATGAAATCATCCCCAGATCTACCATTTCTGCATGTGAAAAAATTTCCTTTAGCACCAACATCAATTAAATCACAAGCATTGTTAAAATCACCAAACCTTCTAGCTCTAGAAAAATCAAATGAGTTACCACCAGACTTTTCATTATAAAACAAGAGATCATTAAAGTCATCAGCCACAATCCAAGAAATAGAGCTGCCAAGATTAGAACTAACAAGACTCAATCATATTGGGCCCATCTATCTTCCCTGGCACCATAAAAGAAAGTAACTGTACCCCAATCTTTAATGTTCAAATCAATTACATTGCTGGTGCTAGAGATACTATTAACAATAATACTATTATTCCAGTAAGTAATTATACCACAAGATAGGCAAATAGGATCCTCAATATGAGAATGATCGACTAATCAAATTTACAGCTTTTTTCTTACCAGTTTTGGATTCAAAGTAAACAAATAACATCATGCTTAAAATGGGTAAACATATCTTTTAAAGCTAAAACTGTCAGGTTATTACCCAAACCCTGACAGTTCCATACAAAAATACTCATGGCTCCTGCGATGGCTTAATAGGGTAAGCCATCACGACCCCATCTCCCAAAGAAACTAAGCTATCATTTTCTTCAATCACTCTTCTAGTACTCTTGTTCCTAACATTACAAGTCTGTCCAGCTGCAACATTCATAGAATTAGATACAACAATTTGAGACTCATTACTAGTAGAAGGGCTTACAAAGAAGGGCCAATAGTAGAAGGACCCGTAGATACCATATTAGAAACAAAACCATTATCATTCAAAACAGACCTATCATTATTGCTATGATTGGGAGAGATTATTTTCCTAACATTTAAAAGAAATTCTTTATCCAATTGGATTTGAGATTTCTGAATAGCATTAACATCCTTAGCTAACTTAGGCCTAAACATTTTGTTGTTAGCAAAATATTGTTTAATATGTAATGGAGTACCAAGATTAGTTTAAGATCTAATCCAATCACCAAATAAAAAACCATCAAATTTAACTCCATCTTTTTTAATAAGGCAGGATCTCAAATCATGAGCAATTAAACCACAATGATGGCAAAAATTAGGAAGTCTTTCATACTTTAATTCTACCCAAATAGGTTTATTATCCTTTCTTTTAACCCAAAGATCCAGGGATTATAGTATTACTAAGATTAAAAGAAATCCCGACTCTAATAGATCTAGCAAGAGAACCCCCAAATAGTATAATCATCCACTTCAAGAACATTACCTATGGTAGAGGCCATTCTAACATCAATTTTCTCAGAAAACCAGTCAGGAGGGAGATCCTGAATCTGGATTCAAATAGATCAAAAATCAAAATTAATCTCACTAAACTGGGAACCAGTTTTATACTCTTTAATAACTAGAAGATTATTGTTGAAACTCCAGAGGCTTCTGCTTTCTATTTTCTTGGCATCAAGAACATCTTTTAACTTGAAGAGATAAATATTCTTGTCTACTTGACTTCCATACCTTCACCAATCCCCCAACTTTTCCTTAGAATGTTACACATTCTATTTAGATTGATAGACTTTTCTGAAGTAAACTTCCCAACAAGCCATATTTCATCATTGTAACTATTTTCTTGAATCAAATCATCAAGATCCAAAATATTATTAAAGTCATTGCATAGGCCCTCCATTACAGGATCAATGAAGAAGAATAAAAACAAACAAGAAGAGACTACAGAATTACACCAAAACAGAGTCTATAAAGATACCAGAAGAGCAAAACGCAAACATGACAGAACACTTCAGAATTTACCAGAAGGTAAACGAAGCCTTAGAAGAGCAAAGCAAAAATTACCATGAATAGGTTTGAACTAATAAATTACCTCTAATCTTTCATTAAAATCTTTCAAAACAAAATCTTTCATTAAAATCTTTTATTATCTCCATTTTAAAAAACTAATTTTATCTTTTATTTTTTATTCTGAAATTTTTTATTATTTTTCATATATTTTGATTTTTTTTGGATTTTAATTTTTTGGACCATGGAATTGGGCCAACAAAAGCAAATGATTTTGAAAATACGAGCTCGAACAAAATACAAAATCTATAGTTGCCCCTCTTTGTTCATCCTTCGAAACTTAGGGGGTGTACAAATGTGTAAATAAGTATTTTGGTCAATCTCGACTAAGTCGGGCTCGATTTGATCGAAAATGAAAAACAGACATATCGTTGTCACCGGGCTTCGACAACGACCAAGTCGGGTTCGATTTAACCATATGTGATGAAACAGACCAGGCACTGACATTGGGCTTCAATCGCGACTGAGTCGGGTTTGATTTAACCATATGTGATGAAACAAACCAGACGCTGACACTGAGCTTCACCTGCGACCGAGTCTGGTTCTATTTAACCAAAAGTGTTAAAAATGAAAACAAACCTGGATAGACACAAACTTCAACCTCAATTGAGTCATGTTCGATTTAATCGAAAATGAAGATTGGACCTGGCGTCGACACCAGGATTCGACCGCAAGTGAGTTGGGTTCGAATTAATTGAAAATGTTAAAAATGAAAATGACTTGGATAGACACAGGCTTCAACCTTGAGTGAGTCGTGTTCGATTTAACCGAACAAATTAAATACGACATCGGACCTAGATAGACATAGACTTGGACCTCGATTGAGTCAGATTCGATTTAACAGGAGAAATTAAATGACAATGGAACCGGATAGACACATGCTTTGACCTCGACTGAGTCGGGTTTGATTTAACTAAAGAAATTAAAAATGACAAATAACCTAGATAGGCATAGGCTTCGACCTCGATTGAGTCAGCTTCAATTTAACTGAAGAAATTAAAAATGACAACGAATCTGGATAGACATAGGCTTAGACCTCAATTGAGTCGGGTTCAATTTAACCGAAGAAATTAAAACTGACAACGGACCTGGATAATACAAGCTTCGACCTTAACCGAGTTAGGTTCAATTTAACCATATTGATTGAAACGGATCAGGCGTTGACACCGGGCTTCGACCTCTATTGAGTTAGGTTTTGATTTAACCAGAAATGTTTAAAATGAAAACAAACTTCGATAGACGTAGGCTTCAACCTTGATTGAGTTGAGTTCAATTTAATTGAAAATGAAAAATGGACATGACACCGACACTAGGCTTCGGTCGCAACCCAGATGAGTTCGATTTAACCATATTGATTGAAACGGACCAGACACTAAGTGGAGGCTAACCAATATACACCTAGTTAATTCAAGGAACAAAGTAACTCGCAACTAGCACGTCTGTCAATGTTTTACGTGGGTCAACGGTCCTAACGCAATCCCTACTTAATACCAATATGCGACTTGAGTGACGTTCCACTAACCATTCATTGACTGTTCCTCAAACCTACTGAATGTACATTACTTGCTTCCTCAACCTCAATAGCTATACATTGAGTGCTCCTATAGTTAGCATGGATCACGAATACTGAAGGTCATAGTAATGGTTATAATAAATTCAAATTAGGGTATACATGGTCTCATGAACAATTATTGTTTAAATTAAAAGAAGAAAACTTACTGGTGAGGGATTTTTACGGGGATCTAGATGGATCTTCTTCAACTATATAAGTCTTCAAGAATTATGTTTGTAGGATTGGGATGAAAAGTACAAGAGAGAGCTTAGAGAGAAGTTAGAGAGAAATGAGAGCATATTATTAATATTGGCTTAGCACATGAGCATTCTACCCTCAACAAAAGGTGAGACTCCCTTTTTATAAAACAAAAAAAGTAAAGATACATGAAAAAGAAAGAGAAGGTGGCGTGTCCTGGATAAGTTAGAGTCAGTTCATCTTTATCTTATCTTCTGTGAGTGGGAATCTACTTCATGTAAGTAGATTTGTCGTATTCTTCTGTTAATGGGTATTTGCTTTATTAAAAGTAGATTTGTCGTCTTTTGTTAGTGGATCGTGCGAATCTGCTTTTGTTTGTCGTCGCTGGTAGTGGGAGACAAGATTAGATTTTCTTTTTACCCTTCTTGTCTTCTTTCATTTTTTCTGAGATCAGTGTGGTGATTGAATCCCAGAAATCTTCGATGGTGGGATAAGATGATTCTGGATCCTGGCTTTCTCTAGTAAGAATGCGGAATGCATTGTCATCAGATCCGGTTTGGTTGCTTACTAATTTCATGAATAGATCTTTTGGAATGAGGGCATGGAGAAACTGCTCCTTGATGTAATATATGGTTTTGACGAGTAATTTCCTTTGGGGCTTGGTAGAGCTTTTAGGATGGCATCAAAACATGGTTGGGTATGGGTTTTGATAGCCTTAATTAATTCTGCTAAATGAGGGTTCATCTCTTTATCCCATCATTTAGTGTAAAAAACTTGTTTCAACCTTGAGATTTTATTCTAGTAATCACATTGCAAATCCCATTTTCAGGTCCATGAGATGTTGAAACAAATAATGAAATGAGTTTTTGATTTGGACATTGAAATGTCTTTATTTCCTGTTAATAGAGAGTAGGCTGCTTGCCACTCTTTAAATTCTGTTTGAACTTGTGTGTCTAGTGTAATACCAAATTTATCCCACCAGACAATGAACCAATTAGGTAGCTCATTATTGAGAACTTCTGGACAAATTCTGATAAACCATGTATGGTTGTGGACATGATTCTGATAATAAAACATATAGGTAAAAGAATCAATATAATCCAAATAACTATATTTTGTTTCTTTATTACTGATGTCCAGAATGTGAGTTGTATGTGGATTGATGCCCCATTGACTAATGGGCATGATATTATTGATAATAGTCTTACTGAAAGTAATTGGGCTAGTGTTTCTGTTGGAATCATGGAGTGTGCTTGATCTCCATAGCTGTTGTTTCTATGATGATTGCCTCCTAACTGTATCTATGCTGGTTGAAATGACAATAGTAATTGGGCTAGTGTTTCTATTGGGATCATGGAGTGTGCTTAATCTTTAGGATTACTTTTATTATCAAACCTAATTTTATAATCAAAGATGTCATCGCCTTATTGATAGTGGCGCTGACATGAACTGTATACATGAAGGATTAATTCCTACAAAATACTTTCAAAAATCCACTCAGACACTATCTAGTGCTAGTGGAAACTCTATGAGAATACAGTTTAAATTACCTGAAGTACTTATTTGTAATCAAGGTATTTGCCTCCCTAAAGCATTTGTTTTAATTAAAAACATGACCTAGAGTATAATTTTAGTCACCCCTTTTATACTTAATTATGCCTATTACTGCCATTCATATCGCAAGAATACATTCTTATATTAATGGTAGAAACATAACTTTTGAATTCATAACTGCACTTTATACTAAAGATTTAGATCAGCTAAAAGATCTTGTCCAGTATAAAGAAAAATAAATAAATTTTATTTAAAAAGAAATTCAATTTCTTACATGGGTCAACGCCTAAAGCAATCTCTGCTTAACAGACCTTACCAATACACGACTTGGGTGACGTCCCACTAAGTGTTCACTGATTATTTTCTGAACTTACTGTAGTCTATAGTGAGTACTTCCTCAGCCTTAACAATTACACATTGAGTACCTTCAAGTTAGCAACATGATCATGAATACTAGAGCTTATAGTAATGGTTAAATGCAGTTCAATTTAGTACATACATGGTCTCATGAACAAGTGTTGTTTTAATTAAAAAGAAAACTTATTGATGGGAGCAATGGAGCTCTTGAGAGAAACAACGTTAATTGCTTTCAGTTGTGAGCAAGAATGTAATGGATGTAATAAGAAATGAGAGCGAGAGCGGTTAGAGAGAGACTTTAAGGGAACAAAAAAACATTTATTCTCAGCACATGAGAGCCTAATTACAAGCTAAGGTGGTAGATAAAAATAACTTGTTCTTCAATGAGGGCGGGGTTCCCTTTTTATAGATAAAAAACGTAACGATAGTCTAGACAAAGTAATTAAGGTACAAACAAAGTAACTAAGATGCAAACAAAGTAACTATGGTACATAATACTTATTGAAAGTAATTATTATACAAAGTCGCGTAGATGAATGAGAGATGTCCATCCTTACTTTCTCGGAGTGAGAATCTACTGTTGAAAAAGTAGATTTGTCATGTTCTGTTGTTAAGTGACAGCTGTATGAAGTATTATTAGTAGTGGGAAATCAGAGCATCTTGATCTATGAGGTTTATGAGGCTTTTGACTTCTGGATTTGGAAGGATAATGGATTTTTGTGTAAGCAATTAAACCAAGATTTTAAGCAAGATAAATATCAGGAATTTAAAAGATGGTATTTTAAATCTCATACTCCTAAACAATTATAAACCACAAAAAACTAGTATTATTATCACTTACATACTAATAAGTCTATTAGATCTTTCCCTAATGATTTTGCTTCCAAACTGTAACTTCATGATCAACAACAATTAAATGTATTATCTGGCATCCAAAGAAGCTGGATACCACTAGTGGTAGGACTTATCAATCTATTCATCCTCCATCCTTATCCCTAGATCTTGCTCCAGGAAATAATAATCTTAAACCCTTAGTTATCAACCCTTATGTTGAAGTACCTGAAAAACCCTTTCAACAAGAATCCGTCAAAGTTAAAGATCTTTTAACTTTAACAAAAAAGAATAACTATACTAATCTTTTCCTCCAGACTGTAGGAAATCAGTTAACCAGAATAGAAGATCGATAGAGGAGATACATGATAAATGTAAGTTATACCTAAACCTCCACTAGTAGATCTCTAACCAGTAGATAAAACCACCTCTTAGTCAGACAGTTATCCCTTTCAACAAGAATCTGTCAATGTTAAAGACCTTTACCTTTAACAAAACATAATAACTATAATAATCTTTTCCTTCAGACTGTAGGAACTCAGTTAACCAGAATAGAAGACCAAATATAGGAGATACATGATAAATGTCAAGTTATACCTAAACCTCCACCAGTAGATCTCCAACCAGTAAATATAAAACCACCTCTTGAAGTTACTAACTTCAAAATGAGATCCAGTAAAAAGGATGAAGAATTTATGTCTACTCTGATTGACAAAATTAGAGATTTAAAGATCAGTTAACCAGAGTCATAAGGACAAATCAATATGATGAATCGGGATAATTCATCATCTCCTACTGAAGAAGAAACTTAAGAATACTATCTTTCTCAAATTTTAGGTATTCAGATAACTTTGATGATATCATCAGTAAACTTTCTTACTCTAAGAAACCTACAACCCGTATGTCCTTAACCAGACCTAGTAGATATTATTATACTAGACCTACTCCATAGGATATTCTTTATGAAGAAGATTTTCTTCACACCACAACATCCTACCATGGAAAGACCATCTATGAATGAAATGTATATGGAAAAACAGAATATCAAATTTTTGAAACCATACATCACATCATAATTTATGCTTCAGTTTATAAGCAAAATGAGAATGTCCATCATCAAATCTGTAGATTTGTAGTCAACAGATTTACTGGCATTCTTAAAGGATGGAGGGATAACTGTCTTAATGAAACTCAAAGAACCAGAATCCTTAATTCCTTTAAGATTGAAATAAATTCTCTTACCATGACTGAAATCAAAACAGAAGATGCTTGTTATACCTTAGTACAAGCCATTATACACCATTTTGTTGGACCAAGAGTTTTAAATACAGATAGACATAGGAAACTTTTAACGAAACTTTTAAAGAATCTTAGATGTCCATCTTTGACCCATTTTGGATGGTACAAAGATGTTTTCCTAATGAAAGTTATGCAAAGAAGTGATGTTAACAGTGATCATTAGAAGGCCAAGTTCATTGATGGACTTCCAAACTTTTTTGCAGAAAAAGTCAAGAAGAAACTTAGGGATAAGCATAACCAGATGGAAATCCCTTACAACCAATACTTGTCTGGTCATCTCATTGCAGTTGTCATTGAAGAAGGTTTATCTTTATGCAATGATATGAATTTACAATAGTTAATGAAACTTTAGAATTTAACCAATAGAAAAGAGTTAGATGAATTTTGTGATCAATTCGTTTATGACAGAAAAACCCATTATCCTTCCAAATCCAGAAGTCAAAAACCCCATAAACCTCATAGACGTTATTTCTACAAAAAATACCTAGACATGAGTATCAGGAATGACCTCTAAAGAAAATCAGTAGAGAAAAATCTTATCCAAAATCTTATCAGAAAAAAGATAAATCCCAAATAAAATATTAAAAATGTGGAACAACTGGATATTAAGCCAATAGATGTAAATCTAAATTAAAACAAAAACTTATTGAAATGTCTTTAGATGAGGAAACCCAAGAACAGATCTTAAACAGTCTTTCAGATGATGATAGTACTTCTAAATCTAGTTCAGAGAATGACTTAGTCGAGATTTATTCTGACTCATCCTCTGATAATCCAGAACCTTGTTAGAATCCAGAACCCTGTTGTTCTTCTAAAATCTGTAACATGATAACTGAAGCTAATTATTGGAAGGCTATTGTTGAGATGAATGGTCTTAATCTTGGTCAACCTAGCCTTAATTTTCTAACCGATAACCCGAAGATCTTTGCTTGAAGCAGCTGACTAGATAAAAGATACAAATATGAAATTAAAATTCTTATAATCTTGTTATAAGAGTCAATTTACTGAAGAGATTCTCCCTTCAAAAAATTATAGTATGAGGGAAGTTATGAAATGACTTCAAAAGACCCCTACTATTGAATAACCTTTTACTATTCTAGAGTTAAAATGGAGATTAATATTTTAAAAAATGAGATCAAACAGTTAGAAACTGCTAATCAAATTATTTTTCAGGATCTTAACAATATCAAACAACAATTATCTTCTAAAGGTAAAAATCTTGAAGACACACCCGATTCTTCTAGCCAACCTAAAGAAGCAAATCAATATTTATTTTTAATGAATCAAGTTACTTTTCAGAAGTCGTATATCAGGATAACTTTTATTATCAAACCTGATTTTATAATCAAAGATGCCATCGCCCTTGTTGATAGTGGCGCTGACATGAACTGTATACATGAAAGATTAATTCCTACAAAATACTTCTAGAAAACCACCAAGACACTAGGGCTAGTCGAAACTTTATGAGAATACAATTTAAATTACCTGAAGTACTTATCTGTAATCAAGATATTTGCCTCCCTACAACATTTGTTTTTATTAAAAACATGACCCAAAGTGTAATGTTAGGCATCCCCTTTTTATACCTAATTATGCCTATTAATGCCATTGATACTGCATGAATACATTGTTATATTAACAGCAGAAACATGAATTTTGAATTTGTAACTACGCTGTATAATAAAGATGTAGATCAACTTAAAGATCTTTTCCAATATAAAGATATACAAAGAAATTTTATTCAAAGAGAAATTTAATTTCTTACAACTGAACAAAGAATTCAACAACCTTCTCTTCAGAATAAGATTAATAAAATTTTGAAAGAATTTCAAACTGAAATTTGTAGTGATTTTCCTAATACCTTTTGGAAGAGAAAAGAGCATATCACATCTCTTCTTTATGACCAGGACTTTGATGAAAGAAATATTCTTATTAAATCGAGACCTAGTCAAATGAAAAAAGAATATTTAAAAATGTGTAAATTAGAAATAGAATCCCTTTTACAAAAAAAATTAATTAGACCCAGTCACTCCCCTTGGAGTTGTACTGCTTTTATGTATATAAGAATATAGAAATATAAAGTGGATCACCTAGATTGGTAATAAACTACAAACCTCTTAATGATTCTTTAAAATGGATAATATATTCATTCCCAAATAAAAAAGATCTGTTAGATAGGCTACATGATTCCGTAGACTTTCTAAATTTGATCTGAAATCAGGATTTTGGCAAATCTAGATCAAAGAACAGGATAGATATAAAACAGCTTTTACAGTACCCTTTGGCCATCACGAATGGAATGTCTTACCATTTGGAGTTAAAAATGATTCTTCAAAATTTCAACATATTATGAATGATATCTTTAATCCTGATACATAATTTGTTATATGTTATATAGATGATATAATAATTTTTCATCTTCAATTGCACAACAGATTAAACATTTGAATATGAAACATGTCATTATCAGAAATGGTTTAGTTATTTCAGTTTCAAAAATGAAACTTTTACAAACATAAGTTAGTATTCTTGGACATAATACTTTTAACAGCACTATTATTCCAATCAACTGAAGTATAGAGTTTGCATCTAGATTTCCAAATGAAATTAAAAATAAGACTCAATTACAAAGATTTTTGGGCAGTCTAAATTATCTCAGTCTAAATTATACCAGGATGTTTCCATCCTCTATACCAGGCATAAAAAGAATCATTTACCTTGGTTAATAGAACATGCCCTAGCAGTATAAAAGATAAAAGAAAAAAAATCAAACATTTGTATTGTTGATCTTTACCGAATCCCCAATGAAAAAAGATTATTGAAACCGACACCTCTAATCAAGGATATGGTGGGATTCTTAAATAGCTTAACCCCAATAATCAGAAAGAGGAACTCCTTAGATTTACTTCTGGAGTTTGGAAAGACCTAGCATTAAATTACCCTACTATTAAACATGAATGTTTATCCATTGTCAAATGTGTTTTAAAATTTCAAGATGATCTTTTAAACCAATAGTTTTTAATTAGAGTTGATTGCTCTGCTGTAAAACAGATATTTAAAAAGATGTACGGAATCTTGCATCTAAATAGATATTTGCTTCTTGGCAAAACATATTATCAATATTTGATTTCGATATTGAATATATCAAAGGTCAACAGAATTCTTTACAATACTTTCTAACCCGTGAATATTTACATGGTCCATGTCCATCGAGGAATTTAGAAGATGGTATTTTAAATCTCATACTCCTAAACAATTATAATCCATGTAACAGAAGCCGTGGTCATGACCATCGAGGCCGAGACAGAGGTAATTTAAACTATAATGTAGATGGTTTTTTTTGCCATCCGAATTTCCCAATCTTAACAGAAAATAAGAGGCTTCTTCTAGAACAACTGCTAAAGATGTTCTCATCCCAAAATAGTATATTATCAATAGCATAACAGGAGAGACAATTCTCTTCATTAAATCCGCAGATGAAAAATGGATGTTCGATCCATGAGAACCTCGTTACCCACTAACAGAAGATGACAAATCTACTTATCATAAAGTAGATTCCCACTCACAGAAGATAAGAAGATAAGGAAACATGAGTCCAACTTATCCAAGACACGCCACCTTATCTTTCTTTTTTCTGTATGTTTACTTTTTGTTTTAGAAAAAGGGAGCCTCACCCTTTGTTGAGGGCAGAATGCTCATGTGCTGAGCCAATATTAATAATATGCTCTCCCTTCTAACTTCACTCTCTAAGCGCTCTCTTGTACTTTTCATCTCAATCCTACAAACATAATTCTTGAAGACTTATATAGTTAAAGAAGATCTATTTGGAGCCCTGTAAAGCTCCCTCACCAGTAAGCTCTCTTCTTTTAATTTAACAGTAATTGTTCATGAGACCATGTATACCCTAATTTGAATTTATTATAACCATTACTATGACCTTCAGTATTCATGAACCACGCTAACTATAGGAGCACTCAATGTTTAGCTATTGAGGTTGAGGAAGCAAGAAATGTACATTCAGTAAGTTTGAGGAATAGTCAATGAATAAGGATTGTGTTAGGACCGTTGACCCACATAAAACGCTGACAGACATGCTAGCTGTGAGTTACTCTGTTCCTTGAATTAACTAGGTGGATATTGGTTACCCTCCTCACTCACTGGGTAATATTGTAGTTTCATCTTCTAAAAAATTTGAATTAATAGCTTATCAGGATATTAAAGAGGTTTTAGATAAATGGACTATATCCAAAGTTAAACCAGAAATAGTTTATAAAATTGAAACTTTTGATTTTACCAGTAGAAAAATAATCAAAACATTTGAGCATGATATTCCTTTACAGAATAATGATGATATAATTTATTTACTAAATATTCATGATTTCTATCCTTTTATGCAAAAGTATAAATATCTGCATATAGGACTTGTCTAGGTAGCTTTAAAATCTTTGACTTTACTTGGTCAAAACATCAATATTCAGTGTACTGTTAGAGATGGCCGTTGCCTCAACTGGAAAGAATCTCTTATGGGAGCCATTGAAACCAGCCTTTCACATGGACTAGTATATTTTAATATCTATCTAAATTTGAGTAGTGCCCTCTCTGACAGTAATTTATCTAAGGTCTTAGAACTTAGAGTGATATCTCATAGTTATAAGTATTTACCAGGATCTTATCATTTTGACATATTATTCTGAATTCATCTTAAGATTTTATCCACCTTAAATCCTTACACCAGTAAACAAAGTGAACAATGACACACAATACTTATTGATACTAACTTTTTTAGTAGCCAAGTACCTATCTCTAAGATGATACCTTGGGAAGAAATTATTTTTCCAGAGAAATGGCAAATCCCTAATGTTGTACCGATTATACTATCGTCAGGCAATCCATTGATGATGTTATCCAAACTTAAAGAGGTAACCTATACCTCAGATTTCATAAATCGTTAACTAGAATCCTTTCTAGTATCAGTAATAGAAGAATTCCACCCTGTAGGGTAGATATACCAGAATCCTCTAGGTAATCCACTTCAGAACCAGTAGGATCTGTTTATCAAGAGAAGACTTCTAATGAATCAGAAAATTCCTATAATAATAATACTCCTATAAATTATATAAAAGGAATACATATTTCTGAAAACCAGATACCTCATGATGTTTATGAAACCAACACACTTATCAGAATGCCTAATAGCCCAACCGCCAGTGATATGAAATTTAATGTTTAATGGATTTTACACGTTATAGTGATTTGTGTAAGTAGTTAAACCAGGATTTTATGCAAGACAAATATCAGGAATTTAGAAGATAATATTTTAAATCCCATACTCCTCAAAAATTAGAAACCTTAAAAAACTAGTATTATTATCATTTACATACTAATCAGTCTACTAGATCTTTCCTTGATTGGTATTACGATTTTGCTTCCAAACTGCAACTTCATGATGACAACAGTTAAATGTATTATCTGGCATCCAAAGAAGCTAGATAATTACTAGTGGTAGGACTTATCAATCTATTCATCCTCCACTCTTATCCTTAGAGCTTGCTTTAGGAAATGATAATCTTAAACCGTTAGTTATCAACCTTTACGTTGAAGTACCTGAAAAACCCTTTCCACAAGAATATGTCGAAGTTAAAGACCTTTTACCATAACAAAACAAAATAACTATACTAATATTTTCCTCCAGACTGTAGGAAATCAGTTAACCAGAATTAAAGACCATATAGAGGAGATATAAGATAAATGTCAGGTTATACCTAAACCTCCACCAGTAGATCTCCAACTAGTAAATATAAAACCATCTCTTGAAGTTACTAACATCAAAATGAGATCTCGTAAAATGGATGAAGAATTTATGAATATCTAATTGACAAAATAAGAGATTTAAAGATCAGTCAACCAGAGTCATTAGGACAAATTAATATGATAAATCAAGATAACGTATGCTTCATTTTGTAAATATAATGATAATATCGATCATCAAATCTGTAGATTTTTAGTCAACGAATTTACTGGCATTCTTAAAGGATGGTGGGATAACTGTCTTAATGAAACTCAAAGAACCGAAATCCTTAATTCCTTTAAGATTGAAATAAATCCTCTTGCCAGGACTGAAACCAAAATAGAATATGCTTGTTATACCTTAGTACAAGCCATTATACACCATTTCGTTTGACCAGGAGTTTTAAATACAGATAGACGTAGGGAACTTTTACAGAATCTTAGATATCCATCTTTGACCCATTTTAGATGGTACAAAGATGTTTTCCTAATGAAAGTTATGCAAAGAACTGATGCTAACAGTGATCATTGGAAGGCCAAGTTCATTGATGGACTTCCAAACCTTTTTGCAGAGAAAGCTAGGAAGAAACATAGGGATAAACATAACCAAATGAAAATCCTTTACAACCAGTACACTTATGGTCATCTCATTGTAGTTGTCATTGAAGAAGGTTTATCTTTTTGCAATGATATAAATTACAACAGTTAATTAAACATCAGAATTTAACTAATGAAAAATAGTTAGGAGAATTTTGTGATCAATTCACTTATGACACAAATATCCATTATCCTTCAAAAACCTCATTGATGTTATTCCTCTAGAAAAATACCAAGACATGAGTATCAAGAAAGACCTCTAAGAAAAATTAGCAGAAAAAAATCTTATCCAAAATCTTATCAGAAAAAAGATAAATCTCAAATAAAATGTTATAAATGTCGAACAGACATTACACCAATATATGTAAATCTAAATTAAAACAAAAACTTAATGAAATATCTTTAGATAAGGAAACCCAATAGTAGATCTTAAATTGTCTTTCAGATGATGATAATATTTCTGAATTTAGTTAGGAGAATGACTTGGCTGAGATTTATTTTGACTCATTCTCGAATAATCCAGAACCTTGTTATATTCTAGAACTCTGTTGTTCTTCTAAAACCTGTAACATAATAACTGAAGCTAATTATTAGAAGGTTATTGTTGAGATGAATTGTCTTAATCTTGGTCAACCTAGCCTTATTGTTTTAACTGATACCCAAAGATTTATGCTTGAAGTAGCTGACCAAATAAAAGATCCAGAAATGAAATTAAAATTCTTAGAATCTTGTTATAAGAGTAAAATTATTGAAGAGATTCTCCCTACAGAAAATTATAGTATGAGGGAAGTTATGAACCGACTTCAAAAGACCCTTACTATTGAAAAACATGTTCCTATTCCAGACTTAGAAATGGAGATTAATATTTTAAAAAGTGAGATCAAACAGTTACAAACTACTAATAAAAATATTTCCAAGATCTTAACAATATCAAACAACAATTATCTCGTAAAGGTAAAAATCTTGAAGACATACCCGATTTTTCTAGCCAACCTATAGAAGTAAATCAATATTTATTTTTAATGAATCAAGTACTTTTCATAAGTGGTATATCAGGTTTACTTTTATTATCAAACCTGATTTTATAATCAAAGATTCCAACGCCCTTGTTGATAGTGGCGCTGCCATGAACTGTATACATGAAGGATTAATTCCTACAAAGTACTTCTAGAAAACCACCCAGACACTAACTAGTGCTAATCGAAACTTTATGAAAATACAATTTAAATTACCAGACGTACTTATCTGTTATCAAGTTATTTACCTCCATACAAAATTTGTTTTAATTAAAAACATGACCTAGAGTATAATATTAGGCACCCCTTTTATACTTAATTACACCTATTACTGCCATTGATACCGTAGGAATACATTCTTATATAAACAACAGAAACACAACTTTTGAATTAATAACTGTATCGTATGCTAAAGATTTAGATCAACTAAAAGATCTTGTCCAGTATAAAGAAAAATAAATAAATTTTATTAAAAAAAATTCAATTTGTTACAACTGAAGATCTATCCATAAAATGCATTTAGCATTCTGGCTGGAGAAAGCCAAGATCCAGAATCATCTTATCCTACCTTTGAAGGTTTTTGAGATTCAATCATTACACTGATCTCAGAAAAAATGGAAGAAGACAAAAAGGGTAAAAAGAAAATCTAATCTTGTCTCACACTACCAGTAACGACAAACAAAAGCAGATTCGCACGATCCATTAACAGAAGATAACAAATCTACTTTTAATAAATGCATTGTCATTAGATCCAGTTTGGCTACTATTGATTTCATGGATAGATATTCTGGAACGGGGCATGGAGAAACAACTCCTTGATGTAATCCATGGTTTTGACGAGTAATTCCTTTTCGGGTAGATTAGGAAATTGTTGTTTTAACTCAAGTTGAGCATTGATGAAAGGGTTTCCAGTTTGGGCTAGTAGAGCTTTTGGATGGCATCAAAATAGGCTTGGGTATGGGTTTTGATAGCCTTAATTAATTCTGGTAAATGAGGGTTCATCCCTTTATCCCACCATTTAGTGTAAAAAACTTGTTTCAACCTTGGAATTTTATTCTGGTAATCACATTACAAATCCCATTTCCAAATCCATGGGATGTTGAAATGAATAATGAAATGGGTTACTGATTTGGACATTGAAAGGTCTTTATTTCCTATTAATAGAGAGTAGGCTGCTTGCCACTCTTTAAATTCTGTCTGAACTTGTTCGGGTAATGAGTCTAGTGTAATACTAAATTTATCCCACCAGACAAAGAACCAATTAGGTAGTTCATTGTTGAGAACTTCTGGACAAATTCTAATAAATCATGTATGGTTGTAGACAAGATTCTGATAATAAAACATATAGGTAAAAGAATCAATATAATCCTAGTAGCTATATTTTGTTTCTTTATTATTGATGTCGAGACTGCGGGTTGTGTGTGGATGGATGCTCCATTAACTAGTGGGACTGATATTACGGATAATAAATAATTAGGCTAGTGTTTATGTTGGGATCATGGAGTGTATGCCTAATCTCCATAGTTGTTGATTCTATGATGATTGCCTCGTAGATATATCTATACTGGTCGAAATAAGAGAAAAAATTGTTGAGTTAAAAGATATTGGTTTTTAATTTCCCATGGATCGGACATCCATTTTTCATCTGCCAATTGAATGAAGATATTGTCTCTTCTGTGATACTGTTGATAATATACTGTTCTGGGATGAGGATGACATCTTTAACAGGTTTGCTAAAAGAAGCCTCTTGTTTTCTGTTGAGACAGAGAAATTCAGATGGTAAAAAAATACCAGCTTGGTTACTGTTAAAATTGCCTTTGCCTCAACCTCGATGGTTGCGACCACGATTTCTGTTACTCATGATGATGAACCGTGTAAATATTCACGAGTTAGAAAGTCTGGTAAAGAATTATGTTCACCTTTGATATATTCAATATCAAAGTCATATATTGATAATATGCTTTGCCAAGAAGCAAATATTTGTTTAGATGCCAGGTTATGTACATCTTTTTTAAATATCTATTTTGCATCAGAGCAATCAGCTCTAATTAAAAAATACTGGTTTAAAACATCATCATGAAATTCTAAAACACATTTGACAATAGATAAACATTCATGTTTAATAGTAGGGTAATTTCATGCTGGTCCTTTCCAAACTCTGGAAGTAAATCTAAGGAGTTCCTCTTTCTGATTATTGGGATTAAGTTGTTTAATAATCCCACCATATCTCTGATTAGAGGCGTCAGTTTCAACAATCTTTTTTCATTGGGGATTCGGTAAAGATAAACAATACAAATGTTTGACTTTTTCTTTTATCTTTTGTACTACTAGGGTATGTTCTGTTGATCAAGGTAAATGATTCATTTTAAACATGGTATAGAGGATGGAAACATCTTGGGATAGCTGCGGATAAGACTGTTTAAAAATCTCTGTAACTGAGTTTTATCTTAAATTTCATCTGAAAATTTAGATGCAAACTCTATACTTTGGTTGATTTAAATAATAGTGCTGTTAGAAATATTATGTCCAAGAAATTTAACTTCTGCTTGGAAAAGTTCCATTTTTGAAGCTGGAATAACTAAACCATTTCTGATAATGACATGTTTAAATATATTCATATGTTTAATATGTTGTGTAATTGAAGATGAGAAAATTAATAAATCATTTATATAACAGATAACAAATTCTGTATAAGAATTAAAAATATTATTCATGATATGTTGAAATTCTGAAGGACCATTTTTAATTCCATTCGTAATGGCCAATGTGTACTATAAAATCAAATTTATATCTATCCTGTTATTTGATATGGATTTTCCAAAATCCTAATTTCAGATCAAATTTAAAAAATACTACGGAATCATGTAGCCTATCTAACATATCTTTTTTATTTGAAGTTGGATATCTTATCCATTTTAAAGCATCATTGAGTGGTTTGTAGTTGATCACCAATCTACGTGATCCCCTTTCTATTTATGCATTTTTATAGACATAAGAAATGGTACAACTATAAGGGGAGTGACTAGGTATGATTAATTGTTTCTGTAAAAGGGATCTAACATGGGGGCTAATCAACACGCACTCACTGAGTGAGGGGGCTAACCAATATACACCTAGTTAATTCAAGGAACATAATAACTCACAGCTAGCACGTCTGTCAATGTTTTACATGGGTCAACGGTCCTAACGCAATCCCTGCTTAATGGACCTTACTAATACGTGACTTGAGTGCGTTCCACTAACTATTCATTGACTGAGATCCTCAAACTCACTAAGTGTACATTACTTTCTTCCTTAACCTCCATAGCTACACATTGAGTGCTCCTATAGTTAGCATGGATCATGAATACTGAAGATCATAGTAATGGTTATAATAGATTCAAATTAGGGCATACATGGTCTCATGAAAAATTACTGTTTAAGTTAAAAGAAGAAAACTTACTGGTGATGGAGCTTTACAGGGCTCCAGATAGATCTTCTTCAACTATATAAGTCTTCAAGAATTATGTTTGTAGGATTGAGATGAAAACTATAAAAGAGAGCTTAGAGAGAGAAGTTAGATAGAAGGGAGAGCATATTATTAATATTCGCTCAACACATGAGCATTCTGCCCTCAACAAAGGGTGAGGCTCCCTTTTTATAAAACAAAAAAAACATACTGGAAAAAGAAAGATAAGATTGCGAGTCATGGATAAGTTGGACTCATGCATCCTTATCTTCTTATCTTTTGTGAGTGAGAATCTACTTATGAAAAGTAGATTTGTCATCTTCTATTAGTGGGTATTTGCTTTCTTAAAAGTAGATTTGTTGTCTTCTATTAGTGAATTGTGCGAATCTACTTTTGTTTATCGTAGCTGGTAATGGGAGACACGATTAAATTTTCTTTTTACCCTTCTTGTCTTCTTCCATTTTTTAGATCAGTGTGGCTATTGAATACTAGAAATCTTCAATGGTATGATCAGATCATTCTGGATCCTAGCTTTCTCCAGCCAGAATGCTAAATGCATTGTCATCAGATTCGATTTAGCTGCTTACTAATTTCATGGATAGATTTTATAGATGAGGGCATGGAGAAACTGCTCCTTGATGTAATCCATGGTTTTGACCAGTAATTCATTTTTAGGTAGATTAGGAAATTGATGTTTCAACTCTAGTTGAGCATGGACGAAAGGGTTTCCAGTTGTGGATGGATGCCCCATTGACTAATGAGCATGATATTACGGATGATAGCCTTACTGAAAGTAATTGGGCTAGTGTTTCTGTTGGGATCATGGAGTGTATGTTTAATCTCCATAGTTGTTATTTCTATGATGATTGCCTCATAGATATATCTATACGGCTCGAAAAAAAGGGAAATTGTTGAGTTGAAAGATATCGCTTCTTAATTTCTCATGGATCAAACATCCTTTTTTCATCTACGGATTCAATGAAGAGAATTGTCTCTTCTATATTGATAATATACTGTTCAAGGATAAGGAAGACATCTTCAGCAGTTTTTCTAGAAGAAGCCTCTTGTTATATGTTGAGGCTGGGAAATTTGGATGGCCAAAAATACCATCTTGGTTACTGTTAAAATTGCCTATGCCTCAGCCTCGATGGCCGTGACCACGACTTCTGTTACTCATGATGATCCCAGTCAAATACTGATAATCTGCTTTGCCAAGAAGCCAATATCTATTTAGATACAAGGTTTTATACATCTTTTTTAAATATCTACTTTGCAGCAGAGCAATCAACTCTAATTAAAAAAATCCTGGTTTAAAAGATCATCTTAAAATTTTAAAACACATTTGGAAATAGATAAACATTCATGTTTAATAGTAGGGTAATTTAATGCTGGTCCTTTCCAAACTCAGGAAGTAAATATAAGGAGTTCCTCTTTCTGATTATTGGGATTAAGTTGTTTAAGAATCCCACCATATCTCTGATTAGAGACGTCAGTTTCAACAATCTTTTTTCATTGGGGATTCGGTAAAGATAAAAAAATACAAATGTTTGATTTTTTCTTTTATCTTTTGTATTGCTAAGGTATGTTCTGTTGGCCAAGGTAAAGGATTCGTTTTAAGCCTGGTATAGAGGATGGAAACATCCTAGGATAGCTGCGGATAATAGTCTCTAATATAATTAAGACTGCTAAAAAATCTTTGTAATTGAGTTTTATCTTTAATTTCATCTGAAAATTTAGATGCAAACTTTATAGTTCAGTTGATTGGAATAATAGTGCCCTTAGAAATATTATGTCCAAGAAATCTAACTTCTGTTTGAAAAAGTTTCATTTTTGAAGTTGAAATAATTATGAGATCAATCGAGTACATGACATACTAAGCATAAGATGAACTATGCAATAAAAGCAACCGAACTAAAGAGCACACATACACAATCTCAGCAAATCAATAATACCAAATTAAAAATTAAGCGCTAAAGTAAGGAGGACTAAAACTTTTTAACCAATGCACAGAAGAAAATACAAGTGATGTAGACAACAATTCCAACCATATACTTTCTTAATCAACACAATCAACATCTTTGCATTTAAAATATAAAAAATACTAGAAATACCAAATAAATTATAAATTGTTTGATCTCATAAATAACTAATGGAAATTAAATAAACCTGATCAAATGACCTTATAGTTGTGGTAGAATCCAAATAGTTGGAGGCATATGCTTCTAAGAATCAAGCATGGTATAACGTGCTTCAGTGGTTCCATCTTCTACGTTATAAATTCCCATATCAAAGGCCCCATCGATTCATAATATGTATCAAGAAAATAATCGTCCTAAAAATATATACCATTTGACTTCCAATTTGGAAAATTTGAAGCCAAAATACTCATGGAATGATTATCACCCAAAAATACTGCATCTTCCCCAAGCTCTTCATCTTCCTCCTTTTTTTGTCGCCTCTTCTTTTTGAAACTTGACGCTTGTATATCTTGAATTTATTTGTCTTGTATATGTCATTGTCATCGTTACCCATAAATCTTCGAATTTGCAATAGCTCTCCCATTGATGATTCCACAAGGTATGCAGTATTCTGATATCTCATGTTTCATCCCACAACCAACTCTAATGCATTTTCAGAGTCAAAGGTATTATAAATAGCATGTGATGCAATTTTTCTATTATTATTCACAACATAAAGTAACCCCTTATAGAAAACAATATAACAAAAAGGTCGCGAGTCTTTGTCGTCTAATTTTTTACTAGTCCTCGAGCAAAACAAAAATTTTAAAAAAAATCAAACAAGAAAATAACAACTCTAATCAAGCAAAACTACAGATCAAGTGATGAAATATTTTGACTAACTAAACATGCCTCAGAGATTTCAAAATAACGATAACTCAAGAAAAACTTCTGAATTGTGATCATGTAGAATTTCAACATAAATATCAACTTACATTACACCTTGAAAATCTCGAGTGGGTGTGTGTCACCTTAAGTCATCCAACTTCTTAGTCTTAAATGAGTTTAAGTAACTAAGTCTTATAAAAGCCGATTCATTAATATATTACTAGATTAGAACTCCATACGCCAACTTTCCATGTTACTCTCCACTAATATTGATAAACCATAACACTTATGATCATTAGGACTTTCGTAGACTTGTAATGCCTGGTTAGGGTTCAGGGTAGGATATATGATATTATTTCGGCTCAACCTTTACCCAAAGTCACACATGCATTCTAGGAATTAACAAGCTTAACCCAACTTCTCTTGTTGCACCTCCAAACTTGTCATTTTCCACTACTTGAAATATCAACCATATCCAAGCATTTTTTTTAAATTTGATTTCCATAAGCTTCTCTTTTCCTTAATGAACTTTCAACTAATAGCTCCCAAACCAGTTGGTCTTGGGGTATTAGGTGTTAAGACACCCCTTCGAGCTTAGTCACTCAAGTCCAAGAGGTTATGAAATAAAACTTATTCAAAAAACATTTTATGAATATATCGAAACTCCTCCTATTCACCCAAATTGTCCTAACTCTAAGTATTTTCTTAGAACATCCATATAAGGGAAAACTTTTTATAAGGTTAGAAAACTGTCATGGGTGATAAAAATTGGCTATTTAGGCTCAACAATGATGACTAGGAAAACAATTATGCATAGTTTGACTTGAAACGCTCAAACGTTCCAAATGCGGCCTAAATCATGTCCTAAGTAAAGTCTAGCCTAGAATTTTCACCTCGAGCAACAATCAAACTGGTTCTGGAGTTTTTATAAGATCATAATGATTCCTTAAGTCATAAAAACCTTCTCTAAGAAAAAGGATAATAATACGTTCAAGGCTAGGTCCTCCATATGTTAGGATTCTTAAGTGAAATGAAAATCAACAATTGGTTCAAGCTCACACGGATACCCAAATTCATCATTTTTTCAAAGTTATCAATAAATCAAAACCAATCTCATCATATGCTTTAGTGTTGTATACTACAAAATGCCAAAATTTTAATTTTTAATAACCCCCCCCCCCCTCAAACTTAAAACTTTCATTATACTCGATGAAAAGAAAAATATGTAAAAAGAGTAAGTAAATAGGACTCCCTTGAATAAGAATGAGCTTTCATCCTCATCATTCTTCGCATTGTTCATGTTGTCTCCAAATGAGGGGAAAATGGTGCCTAAGCCAAATTCGTCCAAGGTCAAACGTTGTGGCATTGGGATGTCAACGTCACAATGCTAAACATTCTATCCATAGCTTTTTTAAAGCCAAATCCATAATAAAAGAAAAATAACATAAGTAAAAGAAATTAATAAATAAATAAAAATAAATTGAAAAAATAGAAATAAATTATGGTTGCGTCCCGATAGCGCTTACTTTAATGTCTTTAGCCAAACATAATGATCATCCAAGTTTCACCCGTTGTCCACTGACTTTAAAATTCTCTTTCTGTCAGAACAAGTCTTCTTGTTCACCATTTAATGAAGCAGAGATAATGACTAGAGGGGTGGATGCGTCTCCCATAAAGGTATACCGAAGATGGAGGTCTAACACTGATGGGTTTTCAATAGATGGTATGTGTCTAGGTTTACCTTCTACCAATTCTGCACAAGGACTCTTAATGAATATGGATGGGGTGCTTCCAACTAATTAACACACTCCAAAATCTTAAGATTCTCCCTGTCAATAACTCTAACTAGACATGCTTCTGGTGGTCCACTCGGTTCACTGCTGTGAATTTCTTCCTCAAAACATACTTTTGCACTTTTCACCCGCAAAAAACTATTGATATTATTTAGGTGTTTTATTGCTTTGAAGGCATTAAAAATTATATGGTCTTCTTGCACTCTCAATATAAGTTCTCCTTTATACACATCAATGGGAGTTCTTCATGTAACTAAGAATGGTCTACAAAGAATAATTATAATTTCTTGGTTTTCCTCCATTTCAAGAATAATAAAATCAGGTGGGAAAATAAATTTATCCACATTTACCAAGACATCCTCAATAATCCCCCGTGGAAATTTAATAGAACAATAAGCTAATTATAAAAGAGAACGCCGTTCTATTAATTTCTTAGTATGTGCAACTGTCTCATCCTCCTCTAGATTTCTCTTGTTTGAGAGAATTTCCTTCATGAATTTGACATAACTAGGCATTTGTTTCAATGCATCAGCAAAAATAATGTTTATATGTAGTTTCCTAAACACATCAAGAAAATTGGAGAACTTCTTGTCCAATTTCTGATTTAGGAACCACTGAGGGAATGGAATAGGCGGAAAATAAGGTGGAGGATTATCAGGAAAGAGCTTTGACTTAGGCCTGCCTTTTTTCTTTTCTGAGTTCTCAATAAAATCACCACTTACAACCCTCAGTTTGTGCTTCAATTAGCTAAGAATTTTCCATTGTTGCTTTCTATGGTTTTACCAACTCCTTGCCACTACAAAGGGTAATGGCGTTTACTTGTTCTTTTTTATTCCTCTTAGTGATGCTCGGTAGAGAACTTTGTGGTCTTTGAGTGAGCCTTTATGACAGTTGACCTATTTGAATCTCCAAATTCTTAATAGATGCATCTTGGTTCTGAATACTAGTTTCTTACGTCTGAAGTATAGCATCTATTCTAGCCATAAATTGAGTAGTACTGACTGTAAGTTGGGGAAGAGCATCTTCTAAAAAAAAGTTAGGAATGTTGAGGCTAAAATTGAGACTGAGTAGCAACTGGTGGATTCATCACACATTCTGATTATTCTTTCAAGAGAAATTAAGATGATTTTACCATCCTTTATTGTAGGTGTTGGAGAATGGATTATTCTGCCTGGTGTAATTCTCAACAAAATTAATATGTTCTGACTGAGAAGGGGCAAACGGATTACCAGCTTGACATTCAATACTAGGATGAGGTCCATTAGATAAATTACAAACTTCCTGTGTAACATGAATAGCACTAGCTTTGTGGTAAAAGAACTCAATTGATTGGATAATGTTGCTACTTGAGCAGTGAGAGCGGTAAGAGTATCGACTTCATAAACTCCATGAATATTTCTCAATACGTTGCACTCAGTCGACCATTGATAGGCATTAACAACCATTTCTCCAAGAAAAGCATAGGCCTCCTCATGTGTTTTTCTTATTAAAGCACCTCTTTCTGCTGCATCCACTAGTGTCCTCGTTGAATTTCCCAATCCATTGTAGAAAGTTTGAACTTATAGCCATCCAACGAGTCCATAATGTGGGCATCATCTCAACATCTCTTTAAATCTCTCTCAAGCTTTATAAAGAGATTCCATATCATGTTGGACAAAGATAATGATCTCATTCCTCATCTTGGTTGTTGTAGGTGGCAAAAAATTTACCCAAAAAGTTCTCAGAAAGTCCATTCCAAGTGGTGATTGATCCAGCGAGTAAAGAGTTCAACCAACTCTTAGTCTTGTCTCGAAGTGAAAATGAGAATAATCTCAGCCTAATTGCATCAATTGAGACAATGTTGTGCTTTAATGTCTCACAAACATCGACAAAGGTGGCTATGTGAATATTTGGATCATTATTAAACAGGCCAACTAGTACGGTTCGCTAAGTATTATGAATGCATGTGATTTATATATGGATATTTGATGTGGATAGATATCTTAGTGAATGTACTTTATATAATAAGATTATATATGATAGAGCCGATATGAATTAATATCTTTAACGACTATTTATCATAAAAATTTAATACACATCAATCTGATGATCATATGTAGATCAGTCTGAATCCTGAGTGGTCATGAGATCCTATACATGTATACTGGATCTTTTGTTTCACTAGTTAAGGTTTGTTTGTAAAATATGCTAGTGACTTTTATTTTGGAGATTCAGTGATGTGGATGACTGCGAACATGATCTTATAAGATTTGGAATTCAAGCTTTTCTAACGATCGTATATTGGTTCTCTTAAGTGTTAATTCTAGAGTTAAATAGTTATTGAGCTAAAATTTATAATACGATTATAAATTAGTCATTCACTAGTAAATTAATGGTACTTAAGGGTCAATAGGTAATTAGAAGGGTGGTAATTTTGACCAGTTGTAATTTATGAACCAATAATTGAAGGATAGAACTACATGAAATGATTATATCAATGGCTACAAAAGAATACTCTGTAAATGCATTCTATAATCTCTAAGAGTGCAATTCCATATTTATAGTAGAGTAATAGTGAAATTAATAAATAAAATTATATAATTAAAGAGTTTAACTAATAATCTGGGTTATTAGAGCTTAGGATTATAGGTCAATGGTCTCCAAGTCACATCTAAACTAGGCAGTCTAGGGTCTAAACATTTCAGGACATGAGAAAAGGACAGACTTGCAAAAAAAAATATTTCTAAGATAAGTACATAATTATGAGATAATTATGTGTGATTAATTAATTAATTGAATTATATATATAATCCATCGAAGTACACGTAGGAACTAGTCCTTCTTGCATACAATTCAAGTCTGCTCTTAAATCAACACGAGTCATTGTGGTGAAATCAAAATCTTGAATAACTATTCTGACCATTGTCTTGATCGCCATTAATAGGTTCTTCAACCTCATTATCAGAAATTAGTAATTTACTAGATTCACTAGATTCTTGTTAATTAACTAAGTTCTCTATTTTCAAGAGATTTAACTCTTTGGTTATTTCTGTATTAGAATATTTTAATTCTCTTATTTCAATTTTAATGTTTTTAATTTCCTAATGAAGTTCCTATAAGGTAACTTCATTTTCTTTTCCCTTAACCTTATTAAATTTTTTTAAGCTTTGTGAAAGGCTTGCATTATTATTATTATTAGACTTAGAATTTTCTTTCTTCCGGGAAACTTTCTTAAGTCTTTCCAGATATTCCTATTTTAATTTTGGATTTTCAATTTTGCTGATTAATTCTAACAAGAGGTTTTCTTGTTCCTCATTTTTGTTTAAGACATTAATTTTGTGACAACAACTATCCCTACACCATATAATGATGCTAGAAGAATCACTATCAGAACTTGAAGAGTTATATTCAGAGGATTCAGGTGATTCAAATTCTCCTAAATCTTCACTATCACTCTCATAATAATCTATTGTTTCTAAGATTCTAAACAATTATTGTTTATCTTTTTAGAGATTTTTAACCGATTAATTTTATTTTTAACTTGATAGGTGTTGAAAAAATGACCATTCTGGTCACATTTAAAATACTTAATTTTATTTTTGTCAAATCTTTTACTGGGTTTTATTTTAGAATAATTTTTATTCTTAGAGAAACGTTTATCAAAATTTTTATTCTTTGAAAAATATTGGTCAAAGTTTTTATTTTTATGGTAATCTCTCCTATAAAGCTTGTGGGACCTTCTAGAGCTTAAATGAAATTTTTTTCATATTTCTTTGGGAATGAGTAATAGTGGGTAAACAATACTACTCACAAAAATTACCTAATATATATTCGACAGTTTATTTTTTTTATTTATTTATTGATTTTCATATCAATACACATTTTTAAACCTTCCTTTTGTATTGAAGTAATTATTGTTCGATATATAAGACTATTATAGTCTATATTTCCTTGGTCATTACTAAGGATTGTTCTAATTTTTTGTGTGAATAAATTGGGTAATTCATCAATGAAATTTTCTTTCCAAAAGAGTTGAGTGCTATCATCCATTGTCATTACCCTAGATAAAAATATTTTTTTGTACCAATTGATTAATTGATCATGGATATGCAGAGTGATATTACTTGGTGTTCCAATGAAGTGTTCAATTATTGTGTAAAGAAGTGTATTGATGGCATCAGACATTGTTTCCTGATCAGCACCAATAATTGTTTCCTGATCTTCACCAATAAATGAGATGTTTTTCCCACTAGGAATGAATCATTCATGTGAATCCTGAGACCAAGAGTTTGATTATCTCAGTATGAGGTAGATTGTGAGTGGTGATGTAGCTGTCAACTATCATTGTCATGTGTTGTAACTTATTGAGAACTTCCTACTCAGAAAGTTCATCGATATTCCATTCGTGTAATTTCTCTGCAGATACAAAAAATTGATTAACGAAAGGTTGATTGTGGAGAAACCATTATTGTCACCCTTTGACAATTATTATCTTGGATGTTGTGTCTTGACTGTTGATTGGAGAAGTTGTTGTTATTGATAATGGACTATCTTGGAGATCATTATGACCATTGCTGTTTATATATATATATGAGAAAGGACAAACTTGTAAAATGAATTTTTATTCTGGAGTAAGTACATAATTATAAGATAATTATGTGTGATTAATTAATTAATTGATATATATATATATATATAATTATCGATTACTTTTTCAACTATCGATAAATGAGACAGAATATCTAATTTATGAATTAGATAATTATAAATTATTATTAGATAATAATTTGAATCAACTAAATCTTTTATTTGTGAAATAACAAATAAGTTAGTTGATATGGATAATCAAATATGTTAATTTTGAATTAACTGATATTTAGATATTTATCTGATTAAAAAATATTAAATTCACAGTAATTACCACGTGTCTATCATTGATTGACTATCAGAGATTGACATAAACTATTGTAGTGCCACTAGCAATTTTATGATTAAATATTATTTTCAATTTATCCCTATATATATGATATGCCATTCTCTAGAATATACATATACTATTTTAATGACCTCAGTTGATGAATCAGTTCATCAATCAATCAATCAAGAATTGAGTTGAGAACACAGTTACCGTTAGGGTGTTTTTCCTCTGTGATTAAAAGTTAATCACGAACTTTGAAAGAATAATTATCCTATTCATTTAGAGTGTTGTCTAACTAAAATTAATCCCTCTAAAATAATCTCTAGATCTCATGTGTTGAGTACATCTAGAGACAGAAAAAGTGTTTTTGAATTATTCTACGTACCCACACACATCCTAGTGCGTTGAGGATTGGCTTGGAAGATCTTGGTGTGGATCTCGAAGTTTGTTGTTCATGGGAACGGAGGATTGTTGATTTACGATGATGCTTGATATAGATTACAAGAGATATATGATTCATATCCTTATATGTCTTCAATTTAATATATAAATATATAATTGATCCTGATTGAAAACGTTTTCAAAAAAAAGTTTTTATTTTTGGATCGAAAAATATTCGTTTTAAATAATTGTTTTTGACACACTTCCGTTGTGCGTGTGCCGCACTTTTTCAGCAATTTGGTATCAGAACAGTCATTATATATTTATATATTAAATACTGTGTGGGTGTTCTTGCGTTGTTCATAATATGTTTTGATATATGTGCGTGAATGGATGGTTTTATTTTTTGAATGTATGGTTAAATCATGAATTGTTAATTGTGTGGTGATTATTGGGTTAGGCTTCACTCTATAATTTTTCTTAGATCTTGTGTAAGCCATTTTGGGGCGTAGGAATTTTTATAATTTTATTTTAATTGTTAAATTATAATTATTCCAATCACGAGGAGACGAAGAACGCAAGAAATGAACGAGGAGGAAAACGTAAAAATAGGAATTCTAGCGCCGACACCTAAAATAGGATTCCCGGCACTGGCGCCGCCTGAAAAATTAGCTCCGGTGGGGGTGGGGGGGGGGTCTACTGGTGGTGATGGGCAGCGGTAGGAGACTCCTATCGTTGGTGGCAACTGTTGTCACATTTGGAGAAGTTTTACAGAAACTCTAATACCAACTTACCCTATCATTGTAGAGTTTGATGATAATCCTAACTCTATATGTTTTCTTTTAAAATTTGAAATTAATGTAATTTTAAAATTAATTTTTCATTTTTAATTTTATGAAAATTAAAGACTAATTAATTGATTGGGTTTGACTCAGATTTGACCAAGTCAATAAATAGTTTATTAACTAAGTCAAATTCAGTAATTATAAAAGATAATTATAGAGTTAATTTTTTAATTAAGAAAAATAGTTTTTCCTAATTAAAAGTTTTGTTCGATCACATGCCATACATGGAACCACATACAATTTTATTTAATCATGAATCTCATAAGTAGAAACATGATTTATTAGGATTGTCCTAATATGTTTATATGAATTATTTTGAGAAATCAATTGCATGTAAATTGTTAGGTTTTAATTAGTTAAAACCTGGTAATCACACCATTCTAAAGGCTATAATAACATTTAGGATAACCAACTTTAGTAAAAGAGTTTTTTTAAAATTTGATGAATGTAATTAATTAGTTAATTTAAGTTCAATTAATTATGACTTAGGCTCCTTAAAAAGTTAAATTAACTTAGACCAATAAGATTGAATTAACTGTTAGTTTCACATTCATAGGATTATATTTTTAATTAGTAATTAATTTACAATTAATTGATAGTTAATATAGAAACACATTATCCTAAAATAGTGAGAGAGAAGGTTGTCATGTCAATGTAACTTATTGTCTCCATTATTAGTACAACACCGTGAGGTATAGTGAATGCATCGAGATGGCATTGTTTTCATCCCCCTAAGGAAGGTTTTGAGTTGTATTAATACCAAGGTTGGACTTCTTAAGAAGATAGGAATAAGTGATGTAGTTTAGTTCTGATCAAGGCGGCATATTCTAATTCAAGTCATGGAATCTGAAATAATGAGCTACACTCACAAAGTCACAATTAAGCTTTCATGTGGATAATTGTGACTTGACCGAATAATCGATACCTTATTGTTCAAAGAGAAAAATGGGATATTTTAAGTTTTAATTAATAAGGATGAGAATGTTTCATAGACTGTCTAATATTAATCTAACCGACACCTAATGCATCACGTTTACTTTTTGAATTCTGAATATTTATTTCAATTATAATGAATTATGTATGTTTTATTTTTCAGTTATTATTATGTCTACCATGGGCAACCCTCACTACTACAAAAAGGGGTTAGATGACCGGTAAAACTCATCATTATAATCTTATATTGACAGTTGATCAACTGTCATCTTTAGTCATTTAAAAAATCGTCATTACAAGGGGGTACAATGATGGGAAATAACTAATTGAACGCGCGTTAAATAATTTTGAATTATTTAAAGTAGAAAAACCTAAAAGTAATAATGACAGAAAGTTTCTCATGATGATGATAAGACATATCTTTGGCATCTTAGGTTGAGCCATATTAATCTAGATACGTTTAACTGTTAAAGCATGGTGCTTTCAGAGAACTAAAAGTTGGAACTCTTCTTATTTGTGAATCTTGTCTAGAGGGTAAAATGACCAAGAGACCTTTCATAGGAAAAGACCAAAGAGCTCAGGAACCACTTGATCTAGTGCATAATGATGTTTGTGGACCGATCAATGTACAAGCTAGAGGTGGCTATTAGTATTATGTCATTTTTATCGACTATTACTTAAGATATGGTTATACTTACCTATTGCATAGAAAATCTGCAACTTTTGGAAAGTTTAAGGACTTCAAAGATGAAGCTGAAAAGTAATTAAGTAAGTCATTCAAAACTTTTCAATCAGATCGATGTGGTGAATATTTGGATTAAGAATTAAAAGATTACTTACTGCAGTATGGAATCATATTCTAACTCACAGCACCTGGAACGTCACAGAAAAATGGTGTTTCAGAAAGGAGAAACCGAACCTTATTGGATATGGTTAGGTTGATATTAAGCTACCCATCACTGCCACTAACATTTTCGGGATATACAATACACACGGTAACGTACATTGTGAATGTAGTGCCTTCTAAGTCTGTAAGCAATACACCTTTAAAGTTATGGAATGGTTTCAAACCCATTTTGCGTCATTTCCATATATGAGGGTGTCCGGTTCACATTCTTAGACCCAAAATTGGAAAGTTAGACATAAGTTCTGAAGTATGCATATTCTTTGGCTATGCTATAGAGACTAGAGGTGGGACTTTTATAGTCACAAGGATCAAAATGTGTTTGTATCGATAAATGTCACATTCCTTGAACACGACTATATGGAAAACTACAAATCTCGAAGCAAATTAGTTCTCGAGGAATTAGCATCTAATGAGATCAGACTACCTTCATCATCAACTGATAAATGAGAAACCACAAAAACCATAGTTCTATTCAGGAAACCCCAGTACAATTTCGTAATGGGAGGGTTGTAAGACAACCTATTCTCTATGAACTAGAGGCACATGTCCTAATTTCTGAAATTGATAAGGACGATCCATTATCTTATGAAGAAGCAATGAATGATCCTGAAAATGACAAATAGTAAGATGTCGTGAACCAGAAAATGGAATCGATGTATTCCAATTCTATCTGAGAACTTATAGATCCACCTGGAGATATCATGCCCATTGAAAGTAAATGGATCTTCAAGAAGAAAAGCGGTGCAGACGGGAAAGTAGAGACTTTCAAGGCACGGGTGGTAGCCAAGGGCTATACACAAAGGGAATGACTCAATTATGAAAAGACATTCTCCCATATTGCCATGTTAAAATCCATTCACATCCTTTTGTCCATTGCCGCTAGTTTAGACTATGAATATGACAAATGTACGTCAAAACAACTTTTCTGAATGACTCTCTTAAAGAAAAAATCTATTTGATGCAACCAAAAATATTCTAAGGGCAAGATCAGAAATTATGCAAGTTTCTTAAATTTATTTATGGCTTAAAGCAACCATTTAGATCTTAAAATCTTATATTTGATAAGATTATTGAATCATATGGTTTCGAGAAAAATGTTGAGGAAGCTTGTGTTTATAAATACATCAAAAACAAGATAGTAGTTTTCTTAGTTCTTTATGTTGACGATATTCTACTCCTTGGAAATTATGTAAAAACTTTGTCAAAGGTAAAGAAATGGTTAGCTAAGAAATTCTAAATGAAAGATTTGGGAGAGCCGAGCTATCTTTTAGGCATCAAAATTCTAAAGGATAAAAAGAATAAGCTCTTCGCATTTTCTCAGACATCTTATATTGATAAGGTGCTGCAGAGATTCACTATAGAGAATTTAAAAAAAAGTCAACTACCGACCAGATATGGAATTGTCCTCTCCAATGAGAAATGTCCTAAGACACCTCAGGAGGAAAAAGATATGAGAAAGGTTCTTTATGCTTCAGCCGTTGGTAGTCTCATGTATGTCATGTTGTGTACGAGATGAAACATTTGTTATGCAGTGTGAATTGTCAGTCATTATAAATTAAATCCTCATTTAGAACATTGGATTGCAGTAAAGAACATTCTCAAGTATCTTAGGAGAACAAGAAACTATATGCTTGTTTATTCAGGTGGAGACCTGAACCCACTGGATATACTGATTCTGGTTTTCAATCAGACAGAGATAGTCGAAAGTCAACGTCTGGATCGGTATTCAACCTAGGTGGATGAGCTGTAGTATGGAGAAGTATTAAACAATCTAGCATTGCAGATTCCACAATGAAAGCCGAATATATAGTGGCTTGTGAAGCTGCAAAAGCAGCGGTATGGATAAGAAAGTTCTATATTGATTTGGAAGTAGTTTCAGATATAGAGAAGCCATTGATCCTATATCAACGGGACGGTAACTAATTCCAAAGATTCGAGGAGTCCCAAGAGGGGCAAGCGCAAAGAGAGGAAATATGATCTGGTAAGAGAGATCATGCATCTAGGAGATGTAACTGTTATGAAGATATCGTCATATCAGAACCTGGTTGATCATTTTACCAAGATACTTCTTGCGAAGTTATTTGAAGGTCATGTGTGTAACATGGGGTTGAGAGAGATGGCAAGTAGAAGACTGCTGGGGGTAATGCCCTCAAAGCATGTGTATCAACATTTCAATATGAAATTTAATGGAATTTCATTTTTATTATAATTGTTCTTTTAAATTATTGTCCAATAATTTATATAAATATCTGAAAATTTCATATCATTAATGACACTATGATTTTGTATTAGTATGAGAGAATTAAGATCATAGATAATGAATAAAATTATCAGCAACATATTAAAGTATGAAATCTTTAATTCATGGTTGCTAGTACGGTTCACTAAGCATTATGCATACATGTTATCTAGATCCGAATCATTGATATCGATAGATATCTTAGTGAAGGTACATTATATAATAAGATTATATCTGACAATCCTTATGTGAATTAATATCTTTATTAACGTACCGTTTATCATAAGTATTTAATACACATCAATCTAATGATCATAGGTAGATCAGTGTGAATCTTGAGTAGTCAGGAACTCCAATACAAGTCTACTGGATCTTTTGATTCACTCGTTCAGGTTTGTTCATAAAATATGTTAGTGACTTTTATTTTGAAGATTCAATGATGTGGATGGCTGGGAATATGATCTGACAAGATTTGAAATCCAAACTTTCCTAACAGATCGTATATTGGTTCCCTTAAATATTAATTCTGAAGTTGACTGGTTATTGTGCTCAAATTTATAATACGATTATAAATTATCCATTCACTATTGAATTAATGGTACTTAAAGATCAATAGGTAATTAGAAGGGTAAACTGATCATTTTTACCAGATCTAATTTACGAACCAATAATTGGAGGATAGAACTACATGAAATGATTATATCAATGGACTTCACGAGAATATTCTGTATATACACTCTATAATCTCTAATAGTGTAATTTCATATTTATAGTGGAGTAATAATGGAATTAATAAATAAGATTATTTAATTAAAGAGCTTACTTAATAATCTGGTTTATTAGAACTTATGATTATAGTTTCATGAGTCACCTTTGTACTATGCAGTCTAAGGTGTGAATATTTCAAGACATGAGAAAATGACAGACTTGTAAAATGAATTTTTATTCCGAGGCAAGTACATAATTATGAGATAATTATGTGTGATTAATTAATTAATTGAATTATATATTTTAGAAATTATATATAAAAATAATTATCGATTATTTTTGAATTATCGATAAGTGAGACATAATATCTAATTTATGAAATTGGATCATTATAAATTTTTATTAGATAATAATTTGAATTAACTAAATTTGTTATTTTTGAAATAATAGATAAATTAGTTGATAGGAATAATCAGATATGTTAATTTTGAATTAACTGATATTTAGATATTTATCTGATTAAAACAAATATTTAATTTGTGGTAATTGTCATGTATCAATCACTGATTGGGTATTAGAGATTGACATGGACTACTGTAATGGAGATGCAATACTGTAGTGCCACACAACACTACATTATTGTTGTGAGGCACTGTGATGCCTCACAGCGCACTACAGTGCCGTGTGACGCTGCTGTTGTGTACAACTGCATTGGGTTCCACTGCAATTGCAATTTTATGATTAAATATTATTTTCAGTTTATTCTTAAAAATATGATATGCCATTACCTAGAAAATATACAGATATTATTCTAATGACCTCCGTTGATGAATCAGTTCATCAATCAATAAATCAAAAAATGAGTTGAGAACACAATTACTGTCAAAGGGTTTTTCCTCTACGATTAAAAGTTAATCACGAACTCTGAAAAAATAATCATCCTATTCTTTTAGATTGTTGTCTCACTAAAATCAATCATTCTCAGAAAAACTCTAGATCTCATATGTTGAGTACATTTAGAGACATAAAAGTGTCATTGAATTATTCTACGTGCCCACACACGTCCTAGGGCATTGAGAATTCGCTTAGAAGATCTTGGTGTGGATCTCGAAGTGCATTGTTCATGAGAACAAATGACTGTTGATTTGCAATAATGCTTGATATAAACTACAAGATGTATATGATTCATACATGTGTATGTCTTTGATTTAATATGTAAATATATAATGGATCATGATTGAAAAGAGTTTTCAATAAAAAGTTTTATTTTTGGAAATCGTTGCATCACGCTTATTTTTTTTATAAAAAATATTCATTTAAAAAAAATTAACATGTTTCAGCTACGTGTGTGCCACGTTTTTCCACCACTTACACCATGTAAATGATAGCTGGCTTAATCTCAAAATTGTTGACGTTAATAAGAGGGCATTGACTGGCAAACGCGACCTCATTGATCACTGGCATAGCATGTCTCGAATAGCCCGGTTATTTTAGTTGTTCAAAAATTTAGGATTTTCTTTGACATCTTCCATGATTTCTTGAGATTGTTTAGAATTTTCTCTCCTCACTTTTCTATTAGGACGATAATTTCGCTCAATTTTCAAATTTGGGGAGTCAAATTTTCACTTCTAAAATTCCTCATACATCTTAGAATATGCCTAAAAGTTCAAAATAGTAAACGAACCATAAATAAAAAAAATTAAGACTCGAAGTAAAATTAAGGATATCTAACTCTAATATTAATAAATAAAATCAATCCCCGGCACAAAAAACTTGTTACGATTTTTCTATAGTGCGATTGTACACTATTGTCATCGAGTAATAAATTTCTATGAAACTAGAGTATCGTTCACAAGATTGATTGATATTAAATATTGAAATCAACTAAATCATAATTTTATTTGAGAATATCGAAAAGTTTAGAATTTTTAATGAAAAATTAACCTTAAAAGATTAATACTTAATAAGGATAATTACTTCAATTTGGATAGTAAAAAACTCTAGGATTTTCGATTTGATCAAACCAAACATGCTCAAAATTTCAAATCTCAATTAATCAATATTTATCAAATTATTGACAGTGCATATCTATAATGTAATTATCAATCTTTCTCAAGCATCGATAACAATAAATAAAAAATACTAATCTTACATCTTTGTAAAGATTAAATATATTGAAACTCATTAACCACAAGAAATTACAATTGCCACACTAGATCCATAATTATCTCTAACTTATATAATTCTAATGGTGTTATAAACAAAAATCATCACTTCTCAGTCTCATAATTAAATCCAAAATCCTACAATAGTTGGTCAGACGATCACAAGCATTAAGAAGAGATTATAACACTCAATAATATTGAATAAACATCGACTAAATTAAAAATCAAAATTTATGAATAATCATGATTTGGTTGCATCGTAGACCTAGATAAAAAAATTATAACATACTAAAATAAGAAATCATCCTAATAAAATTCATGAGCATAGAAGAAAAGAGAAGAAAAACTAGATATTAGGATAATTTGAAGTTAAGATCTGTCTCCCGGTTGGATCCGTCTTCGTTTCCTCTCCAAAATCTCTCTTCTCTACCTCTCACGTCCGAAAAATGCTAAAAACCCTCCAATATTCTATTTATACACTAGCGTTTGATAAGGATAAAAAAGAGGAAAAAATGCAAAAAAAAAAATATTAAAAATGTTATTACGCCAACGTCGCGGCGCTGGCCTACTGCCTGCCAGCATGTTGATGTTGGGAAGCCACCGTAGCGACGGTGGCCCTTTTGCCTAGGTCTGTCCTTTCCTTGTTTTATCCGCATTTTTGTCATCCAAATCTTTTCAAATCAATCCAAATGTATTTAAATATCAAACCTACAATTTAAAAAAACATAAATCAAATAATAAAAATCAAAGAACTAACGAAACTAAAGTTAAGATTATCTAAAATATGAGTATGAAACACACTCATCACATACGTCAAAGTTTCATCGCATGATTTTATGCAAGCAAATCTAACATAACTAAAATAGATTGTCACATCCACGTAATTATCAGGAGACAAAAGAGGGTCCTCAAATATTGCTACCTTAATTATCTGATGATCATAAAGATCGGACTCATCACCATCATACTCCTTGATTTTTAGAAGCTTAATCTTATAATTCGAGAAATGATTGGTGAGAGTAATCACCATTTTTAAATCAACAGTAGCTAGTCATCCATGAGAAGAACCAGAACACCTCCTATCATAATCCAATGGTTTTATTGTTGGTCACATTGTATAAACTACATTGTTTAAACTACATTTGAATCTAAAACTTGGGCTTCTTCAATTGGGCTCCAAGCCCACTCCTATAACCCAACAAACTCCACCTCCCGACTATATGGAGGAGTCCATCTTACATGTTGTCTCTCGACGTGCCTCATACTTCTTCTTAGGTAAGATTCTGGTAATTAACTTCACCACTTTTTCAGTGTGGTTCTCACACAGAACTTTCATCATAAGGCTCTTACTCACTTTCTTTGGTGGTTATCTGCTCAGACCTTTTGTAATTCTCTGAATCTCCTCTTTCAGTAGAAATTGCATCGTCACCTAGAGTACATCTAATAGAGGATTGTTGCTATTTGCTAGACCTTTATCGCTGAATAATCACATCAACTGGTGACACTAAAACTGGCTAAGCATTATGTGCTATTGTCTTATCAATAACACTTTCATTGGCACGATCACCATCAGTGTCTCTATCATCACCATTCCATCGAGATATAAGAACTAGATTTAACTCAATTTCATCAGGCTGAGGCTTTTAAACTATCGCCAAACCTGTCATAGTTTGTTCATCGAGAAATTTCACATCTCAACTTCGGACAATTTTCTTATCAACTGGATCACATAGTTTCTTGTAGGGTAATGCACTAGTGATATGTTTCTTCACTACTTTCACCAAACCCTTGGTGAGATTCACAGATGTCACGCAGAACGTAGGGTTTCTCCTTCCTTTAGCTACTACCATTGACCCTTTGGTGAGTTTTCATTTACCTTCACCAAAATAATTATGATAACACTCATCATCGAGCTGACCTGTAGAAATCAAGTTTAGCCGGATCCCTAGAATGTGTCTCATATTCTTGAGTACTAGCTTGCACTCGATATTTATCTCTAGACACACATCTCTAATCCCTATGATCTTGGAGGTACCATTATTCCCCATCTTCACAACACCAAAGTCACCTGATATGTAAGATGAGAAGATATCCATTCTGGAGGAAATATGTGTGGTGACAGTACTATCACCTACTCAATCTGTGTCTAGGTATGTATCATTCACTAAGTTCTCTAGTGACATAACAAGCACGTCTTGACTCTTGGCTGCAACTATCTTTGTTGAATCTGACTATTATCACCATTTTCCTTTTGTTGCTTCATTTTCAATGTTCTGCACTAAAATTTCTTATGCCTCATCTTCCTCATCTTCTTGCAGTAAAAGCACTGAACCCCTTTCCTATGGAATTCTCTCTGATTTCTCCCCCAAATTTTCGTAACAAAAACCTCTGATTGACTGACTGAAGAACCCAATGATTTCCTTCTTGTTTCTTCATTCAATAAACTGCTCTTAACCAAGCTCATAGAGAATTGACCATCAAGAGATGAATTACTCGATGATACTACCAATGTTTCCCAACAGTCTGGTAGAGAACTGAGTAGTAACAAGGCCACAAGCTCATCGTCAAGAACCACTTTCATCAAAGATAGCTGATTGACGATGCTCTGAATCTCATTCAAGTACTATGCAATTGAGGCGCCCTCTTTGTATTTTAGGTTCACAAGCTTTCGTATCAAAAAATTTTATTTCCAGTTGTCTTTCTCTCATACAACTCTTTTAACTTCTTCCATAAAGAGTGTGCAGAGGTTTCACTCGTTATATGGTGATAAACGTTATCATTCACCCACTGTCGAATGTAACAGACGACTTGTCGATTCAGCAATTCCCAAACCTCTTTACTAATAGTTGCTGGCTTCGCCATATCACCTTTAATGGGAGCAAGAAATGTTTTGCAGTAAAGAAGATCCTCCATTTTTCCTTTCCACAATTGCCAATTAGTCCCGTTCAGACTAATCATTTTGCTCGTATTAACATCCATACCTACTTTGAACTGCTAATAACGTCAACCAGGCTCTGAAATCACTTGTTAGAAATATCAACATCAGAGTAAATTACTAAGCATCCATAACTACTTTGAATCGCATTTCAATATTACGTAGTCGATAACCAGAAATATCAATATCAGAGTAAATTATTAAGTATAGATAATAACCATTTTAATAGGAAAACCAAAATAGGAACATCAAATTTTAGATGAAAAATCCTTCAGTGTGAAAGGAAAAATCATGGGACAAGCTTCGAATCAGATCTCTACTATAAAATAATGCGGTTACACCAAATTCAAACTAGAGGATTACACAATCAATTAACTTGAACTACGTCACCAATAATTGTGAATGCAATAAAATAAATCCCGCGAAATAAAGAGAATCAAAATCAGTAAAAATAACAAAAAAAAAATATCATTAAAAATGACTGGGATTAACTCAAGATGACACTCTCAAATTTATCATATGATAATTATTTTTTATTTTTCTCAATAACTTATTCCGCTCATCTCACCTTTTTCTCTCTATTTTGCGTTGAAAAGACCACTGGGGTCGAAAGGTAATTCTCCCTCAACTGCAAAGTGGCGGCCTTACTAATTGAGACTTCAATCTCAATTTATGGCGTAGAAACAAAAACCCTTGCACTATTGTGTTATGATTGTGTGTTTTAGACACACAGCGGCACCATACACCAATTAGGCTCGAAGCCCACTCCTCCTAATATAGGAGGGATAACCCAACAGCTCGATCTACTCAATCAATTAGAAAGAACCCATTTTTGTATCACAATTACAATTTTTTGGTGCATCCATGAGTATTCTTATACTCATTAGTAGATAAAAGCTTTGGCCTTTTTCAATGCATATACGTGGGACTCAATCTGACACTACTAATCAACACACACTTTCATTCACATTTCTCAATAACTTTTCTTTCCTTTCTCTTTGACTTTTCTTTTTTCCATCTTTTCCAACAATCCCCCACATCAATGAAATGTGTACTAACTTGACAACAATATGAGAGAGAGAGCAGATGAGATATGCATCAGAAAAATGTATCTTTTGGACATGAACCTTCTGTAATGAGAATTCATCAGATTTATTCTGAAGAGTGCTGAACTATGTTCTTGAACTGAACTTACTCTGAGATAAACCGAGACAAGAAATTTCACACATATCTCATCTTAATACATCTGAGTTCATATATTTTTTTTCATTTTGGTCTTGAACATATCTCGCATTCTTGAAAGTTTTAGAAATGTTCAGCCATTCAGACCTCTCATAGAAGCTACCACACACCTACTCTCATATAAGTGACAACAATTAAGAGTATTCTGTCACTACTCCCCTTGCAAGAAAGACATCAATGTCATTAAATACTTACGTATATCATTTTATGTCGACATACAACACACTATCTTTACATCATAGGAATAGGAAGAAACCATAGGTTTCTCAGTGTGTCAATTTGAATCATTCCTACCAGTTTGTCTATTGAACCTAGATCTTGAGATCTCCAGTCAATTAAGTTAGGTTACCACCTGAATGATTCATTGAATAGGCTGTAACTCCATCCCCTCGATTATGAATACAAACAAGAGGAGTATTTGAATTCATAATTTATTATATAAACTAAGTAAAGCACATATATGCATGATTTGGCTTTTTTTTTTCAAAAGCTATCTATTAGATTCCAAATGTGCACGATGGTGGATTTTTCCATCAAGTTTTTTTTTTGGATTGATCAAATTTATATTACACGTACGATATGTCTTGTTTCTTATCATTGAAAATAGTTTTGATTCTGAACTCAATTAATGTAATGCATTTAAATAATTTGAATGACAATTGTGGATCACTATTATTAACTAAGAGTAAGTAAGAGGACTCGAAAGTACCTTATTTAAATTTTCAGCAAGAAGATACAAGGACTGAAATGTACTTGATCTAATTATTTAAACCTAGATTTACCGTTTTCAAAAAGAAGTTTTAATTTTGAGAGTGCACTGATAGTAGTTATTGAAAGAATCATTGTCTATGTTGCCATCAAGAAATGTCATTTATAAATTTTGAAGGATAACACATAACCTCCATTAGTATGCACTATGAGAGGTTATTAAAAAATTTACGGTGGATGACATTAATTTTAATAAAACCAACCTTGATTTAACATGTACAAGTTGCATGTGCAGCTTGACATGTTAAAACATTTGCCTAGTTGTCAGTTTTCTATGTTTTATAGCTATAAACGACAGATAAGCAAAAGTGTTTGTGTAATTTGTGGTGCCTACAATGTCTAGGTATTCAATCTCTATTTTTTGTCTTGACAATATCTTATTTCTTTATGTTTGATATTTTAGTCCATATGTGTTAGCGGATGTGTTCTTACAAGTTATTTGTTTCTCTAAGTGTTTTTAAGACATGTCATACGTGACTATTTCTTAGTAATAGTTTTTCTCACATAAGAAATGAAAAATTCATCGAGTTTAGAGCTCAGATAGTCAAAGTATCAACCGAGCTAATAACTCTAGTCTAACTTATCAATAGTGATAAAATTATTTGATAAGAGCATGTTTGGTTCGTTTCACGAAATCCAGATCAGAATAACATTGGAATCTGAATCTGAATGATAATCATTCTAATGTTTGATTTGTATTACATGACAAATGCATGACTGATTTATGAAGTTTATTCCAACTTTTGGTTTACTTTTTTTATAATTGTGTAATATAAATCGTTGAAAAAGTTATCATTAATTAAATATTTACTTCATTAAATAACCAAATGATAAAAAGGTAATAGGTTAAGTTTTTAATATCTATACAATATATAAAAGTGTAGAAGTTAGAGAAATATTTTTAGAGAATACTACCTTTAAGTGTTTTTTTCCTACATAATCCTTAGAATAAATTTATTATTTCAATAATTCATATGAAAAGTCTTTTAAGTCTTTTATATTTATTATCCTCATTGTTCATATTAAAAGTGTTTTTAACTACTTTGTTTAATTTATCATCTTTAGATACGTTTTCACCTCATTTTTAATTTAAAATCTTAAAAAGTAAGTCTCAATAACCTAATATTTATTTATTGGCATTTTTATGTGTAAATCTCGAAAGACTAATTATAAGTAAAAAACATTTTAAATTGACCCAATATTTCTTCATTTAATTTTTTTATTGTCATTTTTCTGTGTATATTAATCTAATGAGCATTAAAATTTAAAGTGAAAAGAAAACTTCATCAACCGGAAGAAATAAAACAAAATTCTATATCTATAACTACTTATCTTATATTATCTTACTATAGATAAATATGAATAAAACATATTTTTGGAGAACTTTATCCTCATATCTCAAATATTAATCTAATATATTAAAAGAGTTTTAAATGAGAGAAACTTTGTATTCTTCTTTTTACCATTCAAGTCTCCTTAAAATATAGTACAATTTAAAGTTTTCACATATTTTCTCATATAATATCATTTATATGATAGAATATTGTTTTTATTCAATAATAATTTGTAAAATTATTATTCCCATAATATTATGCAAATAGAATAACTATCCGTAAAGATGAATTTTGAGGTTATTTTGGGTCAACAAAAGTTTCTTCGTTAGAAATTATAAAAATTAAATATTATATAATATTTTTTTATGTTAACAGAACATGAAATTCATAACAATGAATTTAGATAAATATCTGTAAAAAAGACTAATTATCTCATAATATGATATAATCTAATAAAATGACGAATAATTGTATCATATATTATTCAAATAATAATTCTATATAGTAAAATTTCAATAATATTAAAACATGCTAATGTATTTATTATCATAATAATTTACTTTAAATGTAGATTTACAATCATTTAAGAAAATAATGTATTAATTTTAATTTTTACGTATATTTCAACATGCTTAACATGTGCGGAATACGTAGTGTTTGACTGATACATTTAAAAAACACATAAAGCCCTTCAAACATCAAATACGGCTTACATAAGGAATTATCAATTGCAATGTTGTTATGGGAAAAGTAAATAACATATTTTTTTGTTTTCATCGGCAGAATAATTTCAGGACCACAAAAGAACTAAAATTGAGTTTTAATTACATTAATTGATTACTGCCGAGGGGACAGTGGCGAACTATGACATGTTCATTGTGTAGGATTAAATAAGAATTTAAGATGTCATGCATATGAGAAAAATGATGAAGGGTTAAATAGAAATTTATGTATGGTTGATTGAGAATTTAAATATGATTGATAATGATGCATCTGAAAAACAAAAATGGAAAGCCTTTTTCTTGCTTCACTCACATGCTTGTTCTATGAGTTAATTACTCCATTAATGTCATATACTAAATGCTCGACACTCCCCCAATCGAAAGTTATGACAGTTGGACAGTTTTAAAAGGACTATTGATCACCCATTGATCGAGTTAGGGAGTTTATCTCTGCTTTCTTCTTTCTGATTGATTTGGAATAAGAAAATGAATGAAATGAGAATTCTTGGATTTTTGGTAAGTAATGAACATGGGAATGATTCATAATCTATAAAAACAGAATTAGTGACAAAACATGAGAATAATCATTCTCATTCCTATTCCACGATTTATTACCACTAAACAAACATTACCTTAGTGTATTTCAGTAATCTCTCTTTTCATAAAAAAAATATTGCATTAAAATATTGGCACATAAAAGATAGTGAAACAAATTAGAAAATTAATCAAATTTAAATGAAAAAATCACATTTACTTAAGATGGTGTTCTTCCTTTAACTAGGAATTAATAACTCATTTCTTCACAAAGAAAAAGAAAGATAATAATTACTTAATGTTCATGGAGTACTAAATACTCAATTATATCATCAAATACAATGTGTTTTAAAATATAATACTGTATTCAAATTTTGATAAGATATAATAAATAAATTTTTAAATTGACTTTCATAGGTTTGTAGCGAAGTTTATATGTGAGGGTGAAGCTTAATAAATGAAGCTGGTAATTTTGTATAGTCTTCTTTCCTGAATATCCTCCAAGATAATTTTCATAACTTTTGATCAGAAACATTGAACTAAATTCCATAAAATTTACCGAGAAGTAGACTTCTGTATATTTTCGATGATATAATATTTGTCATGTAGTTGACTTTCAGTATATTTAATTTTATTTCTGAAGTTGACTGTCCGCATATTCTGTTTTCTCGAACAACTTTTAGAAAAATCGTCATAACTTTTTGTTAAGAGCTCCAAAATTAATTCCCTAAAGTTTCTCAAAAAGTATACTTCCATATTTTAGTAATAATATATGATTTTCCGTGTGATCATATCCCGACATAGTTTAAGTTCTGATGTTGATAGTTCTACATAATCTTCTTTCCGAACAAATTGTATGAAAATTACCATAACTTTTATCCGAAAACTCCAAATTGAGTTCCGCAAAATTCTTCATGAAGCTAATTTCCATAAGTTCAAATAATATATGATTTGATATACAGTTCTCTTTCGTCCACTTCATTTTAAAAATTGAATCTGATTGATATGTATTAGTGTCTACCTCAAAGATCATCCGCTTGAATTTTACAAATGTGATCCTATTTTCGGGTAATTTCTGTACTACTCTTTCATGTTCTAATTATCAAGATAATTTTATTCCTGTCATTGGCGTCTCCATTCCTATAGCAACGACCTATCTATTTTCGTCGTTGGCGTCTCTGTTCCCGTAGCAACGATCTATCCGTTTCCATCGTCAAGACATTTCAGTTTCCTACATCAAGACATTTTCATTCATGTTGTTTGTACATCTCTTATTTTTCTGTAATTTTGCACACGAAAAAAATAGAAGATCTTCGAAGATACATCGATCAAAATTTTATTTTTTTCGTTATCAATCAAGAAGGATTTTTTTAGCTTGAGATAACCTTAAATTCAAAATTTGAATCCAAGATTTGATTTGATTTTAATTTAAAATTTAAAACAATCTTATCATAACAAGTTTTAGATAAGATTGTTTCAAAATTTAAAACATTATTTAAAATTTGAATTAGAATGCAAGGAAATCTTATCAAAGAAAATTTTATTGTTCAATACACGATAATCTTATCGTATAAGAAAAGACATTTTAACATTCAAAATCAAAATATAATTTAAGATTCGGATTTGAATTTAAAATTCAAAATTTTGTTTATCATATAATACATGCATCAAATTGATTTTAACAAATTATTTTTTCGACTTCCAGATTTATTTTTTACTTTATTTCCAATAATAATGGCGTACAAAAATGGACCAATAATAACGTTAATCGAATAAACAAGGAACGAGTTTACCCTTTTTCACTTTCGATTCTGTTGCCATGTAGTTTTCGTTTCAGCTTCCCATTTTTTTCATTATCAGTGTCGTACCCATTGCCATTTCACTCATGTTGCCACGACGTTTCTATTGCCATTATCACAACATTTCGGTTACCGTTTCCACGTCGCTTCCCGTTCTCGTCGCCATGACGTTTCCCTTCTTTTTAGACTTCTTCCTTTTCAAGTTTCTTTCTTTTCAAATTTCTCCATTTTCAAGCTTATTTCTTTTCAGATTTCTTCCTTTCCAAGCTTCTTCGGTACTGGAGTAGTCGAGATTTCTGGGCACAATGGGCAGTAGGCTAAAGTTTCTAGATCCGCCACTCCGCCCGCTCTTAGCTTCCTCATCTCAAGCATTTTTCGCTCCGACATCATTTTTACTGCCCACTCCATGATTGGCTGAGCAGACCGGTTCTCATCATTAATTCTTTTTTCTTTGTCATGCGAAGTGACTTTAGTGTTCTTGTGGCGGGCGTTGTGGCTGGCTACCAGCTTTGATTGCTGCCGTGTCTGCTTCCATATCCGTTGTCGAAAGAGTTTGGTTTGGTTTTGAGTGTTTTCAAAAGGGATTTCTTGAATTTTTTTTCTCATCTCTCAATGAAAGCACCATGTAAAGGAAAAAAATTGACAGACTTTGATAATTAGTCATGAATTTCCTACATCATGGTATGAAAATCAAGAAAATAATTTAGAGAGAGAATGAGAGAATAAAGACACCATGATTTATGTAGAAAATCCTTATAAGGAAGAAAAACTACGGGGAAACTTTATTAGTATTTCATTATGAAGAAAGTGTTTACAAGGCTAATGCAAACTACATTATCAGCTTATTTATTTTAGGTGCTGATGGTTGTTTTCTTGTATTTGGAGTTACATCTTGCCTCTATTTATTGGCATTCATATAATCTGATATAACTTATCTAATTCTATCTGAAAATAGGATTAACAGAAATATTCCTCTGCGACCCAGTTTATCAACATTGACAACTTAAATAAATCTTGATCGTTTGATCAATCTAATGGTCGTGATAGTTTCTCTTTGGATTACCACGTCGACAATTCATGTACTTTCGCCTGATTGACATGTTCTTCATAATCACCTAGTTGATCCTGCGGTTCTCACTCTATCTTCTCTTCGATGGAGTCTTCAGTCTAGATCTTGTCACGTGTCATGTGAAATTTTGCTTGTACATTGGCGCCCATTGCACTCAATGAAATTTTATTCGTTGAGTTTTGCGTGTACTCTTCGCCTTTTTGTACATCATTTATGGCTATTTTTTCGTATTCTTTAGTCGCTTCATCTCCCCATTCTTGGGACAATGTCGTATGCTGTACGATTTTTGATCGTGTTAGACCTTTTAGTTCCTTTTTCTTGCATGTCACATTCTTACTTGCGCGAGTTATGGCATGTCAGTCATGCCTTTAAATGTGCATTTTCAGAGTAACCTTTCGTCTTCCACTTCGAGAAAATATCATATGCACCATTTCAGAGCAACCATTCATCTTCCCGTTCATGGAATGTCTCACAATCTCTGTTTTAGATCGACCCTTCATCTCCCTGTTCAGAGAATGTCTTATAAGCACCGTTTCAGATCAACCTTTCATCTTCCCGCTCAAAGAAAATTTTGCAAGCGTTGTTTCAGAGCAACCTTTCATCTTTCTGTTTAGAGAATATTTCCCAAGTGTCGTTTCAGAGTAACCTTTTGTCTTCCCGCTCAAAGAAAAATTTCCCAAGCGTCGTTTCAAAGCAACATTTCATCTTCCCACTCAGAGAAAATTTCCCAAGCTTTATTTCAGAGTTGGTATGGGTGTAGTGCCTTTTGGAAAAATATCTATCTGTGGGTAGGTGTCATCCCTTCATTTTATGTTATGTCTTTCTGTTCCTTTCACTGTAGGCTCATTGCTAGAGTTTTTTTTATTTTTCTTCTCTTGTACATTGTGATATGTGACAAGAATGTTGTATAAGAAGAACATAATAATTAATTGAAATGAGTAGGGAGCGAGTGTACCATTTCATAATTGTATCGCATGAGTTTGAGTTTTATGTTCTGCATTTCTTGACAGATTTTCTCCCGTTTCTTTTGCTACATGCTCCTTGGAGTGTTTCTCCCATTTCCTTTACTACGGATAGTTCAGACTGTGAAACTGTGAATGACTCATTAAATCAGTTATAGATTGTTTGATGGTATCTGCTACTCGGATAACCGTAGTAATTCTAGAGCTAATACGTGTGACAAACTCTGACTTTTGGAAAGGATGCATTTATTAGATCAAAGGTCAACGCGGGCAAGCGGATGGGGGCCGGCGGTGCGTACCGGTCGGATGTGGCACGGTGTTGAGCCGGTCTTTTGATCAACTCAGGACGTGGACTGATGCTTGTGGAGACATCATCATCACGATCATGGCTTGAAGAACGCACCTCATGGTGTGCTTTGGCATATAGAATCTCTCGTTTCCTTTGCCACGAGCTCATTAAAGAGTTTCTCCCGTTTCCGAAGACTAAGGTTCAAATGAATAACCATGGCACTATTTTTTATTCTGAGAAAATGACTTATAAACTGTTCATTTTCTTTAGAGAGGAGGGCTAAGGTTCAAATAAAAAATCATGGCCCTATTATGCTTTGAGAGGGACTTACGAACTGTCCATTTTCAAGGACTTAGGTTCAAATAAAGAACCATAGCACTGTGTGTAAGCATGCTTCTTTTTCATATTTTATCAAACCATCATGTGTGTTTCCCGCTTTGTGAGCTGCTTCAGTTTGGTAATGATAGGACTTGATTTGAGCATTTTCGTTTACGAGTATTTTTTGGGAACACGTGACATAGTTTTTCATGCTGCTATATGACATGTCATTGTTAATCTCCCTACTGTTGTAACCTTTATGTTACAGATTTCGTTGCTGATACAACCGTATTCCTTTGTATGTTTTTGTAATTTTTTATTCTTCAAAACTTAGTAAATTTATTATGTTCTTTCATCCTACTTTGCTTCTTACTTTATCTTTCATTGTTCACTTTCATTTTCTCCACTTTTTGTATTTTTTTCCTTTTTCTTTTCGACTTCCTTAGATGAAGCCAACACAACCATTGATCATTTAACCTCACAATTCCCATATATTCCCTTTTTGATTTCTTTTGAAGCTTTATTTGCTTCTCACTTTATTTTCCTTTGTTTCCTTTCTTTTCCAAGCTTTCATATTTCTTCCTTTCTCTTTTTTAGTTTTTTTCAAAGTGTCGTATACTCTTTCCAAGATTCTGACATCTTAGGACCTTCTTCCTTTGCAATTTTTTTTCTTTTCAGAATTTTTCCATTTTGGTTTCCTTAGAGGGTAGTGTTGCATACACCATTCCTCATGGGCTTAAGCTCTAAGTGAGTTCAGGGGTCCGTTTCCTTTAAAAAGAAAAAGTCTTCATGAACATGAACTCTCGGTGAGCTCAAAGGCCCGTTTTCTTTTAGAGAGTAAAAGACTTCATGGACATGAACTCTTGTTAAGCTCAGGATCCCGTTTCCTTTAGAAAGCAAAAGCCTTCATGGACATGAACTCTTGATGAACTCAGGAGCCCGTTTCCTTTAGAAAGTAAAATCCTTCATGAACATGAACTCTTAGTGAGCTTAGGGGCTCGTTTCCTTCTGAGATCAATGTCCGTAGACACTCCCAGGGACATATGTTTTTCACAAAACATGGGTCCTAAATTTCATTCTAAGAAGGATGTCCATAGACACTCCCAATGACATAAGCTTTTCGCAAAGCTCAGGGACCCTAAATTTCCCATCGGGCTCTTGCTAAAGTTTCTCCCTTTTTTTTTCTTTTTCTTTTTCCCGTACACAAATATCTGCGACAAGAATGTTGAACAACTCCATACATAATATCTTAATAGAATGAAATGGAACGGGTATACCGTAACTTTCTTCCAAAAGTTCGAATCTCATTCCGTAAATAATTTCAAAAAATTGACTTCTGTAACTTTGTAGCGAAGTTTATATGTGTGGGTAAAGCTTAATAAATGAAGTTGACAATTTTGTACAGTCTTCTTTCTGTAACATCCTCCACGAAAATTTCCATAACTTTTGATCAGAAACTCTGAACTAAATTCAATAAAATTTATCGAGAAGTAGACTTCTGTATATTTTCGTTGATATAAGATTTGCCATGTAGTTTACTTTCAATAAATTCAGTTTAATTTCTGAATTTGACCGTTCTACATATTCTGCTTTCTCGAATAGATTTCATAAAAAATGATCATAACTTTTTGTTCAGAGCTCCAAAATTAATTCTATAAAATTACCCAAGAAGTAGACTCCCTTATCTTCATAATAATATAGGACTCTCCATGTGATCAGCTCCCAATTAATATAATTTAATTTTTGAAATTGACAGTTCTACATAATCTTCTTTCCAAATAGTTTGTATGAAAACTGTCATAACTTTTGCCCCGAACCTCCAAATTGAGTTCCACAAAATTTTTCAGGAAGCTAATTTCCGTATCATTCAAATGACATATGATTTTCTATACATATCTCTTCCATTCATTCGATTTAAAAACTGGACCTGATTGATATGTAATAGTTTATACGTCAAAGATCATCCGCTTGAATTCTACAAATGTGATCCTGTTTGCGGGTGATTTCTATACTACTCTTTCCCGTTCCAGTTATCAAAATAATTATATTCCTGTCATTGGCGTCTCCTTTCCCGTAGCAACAACCTATCCATTTTTGTTGTTGGCATTTTCGTGCCCGTAGCAATGACCTATCCTTTTCCGTCGTCAAGACATTTCAGTTTCCTTCATCAAGACATTTCCATTCATGTTGTTTGTTCATCCCTTATTTTCCTGCACTTTTACACATGGAAAAGAAAAGAGAAAATCTTCGAATATACATCGATCAAAATTTTATTTTTTCATTTATCAATCAAGAAGGATTTTTTCTTAGCCTGAGATAACCTTAAATTCAAAATCGGAATCCAAGATTTGATTTGATTATGAAATTTAAAATTTAAAATAATCTTATCATAACAAGTTTTAGATAAGATGTTTCAAAATTCAAAACATGATTTAAAAAAATTTGAATTAGAATGCAGGAAAATCTTATCAAAGAAAAGTTTATTGTTCAAAATACGATAATCTTATTGTATAAGATAAGACATTTTGAAATTCAAAATTCTAAATATAATTTGAGATTCAAATTTGAATTTAAAATTTAAAAATTTGTTTATCATATAATCCATGCATCAAATATATTTTAACAAATTATTTTTGACCTTTTCAGATCCATGTTACTTTATTTCAAATAATAATGGCGTAAAAGAAATGGGCCAATAATAACATTAATCGAATAAACAAGGAACGAGTTTACCCTTTTTCACTTCTGATCCTGTTGCCCTGTCGTTTCGGTTTCGGCTTCTAATTTATTTCTGTTTTCAGTGTCATACTCGTTGCCATTTTCATTCTCGTTGCCACGACGTTTTCATTGCCATTATCATGTCATTTCCGTTGTTGTTTCCACGTCACTTCCCATTTTCGTCGCCATAACGTTTCCCCTTTTTTTAGACTTCTTCCTTTTCAATTTTCTTTCTTTTCAGATTTCTTCCTTTTCAAGCTTTTTTCTTTTCAGATTTCTTCCTTTTCAAACTTCTTCGATACTGGAGCAGCTGAGATTTCTGGGAACAGTGGGGAGCGGATCAAAGTTTCTAGATCTGGCACTCCGCCTGCTCCCAACTTTCTCATCTCAAGCATATTCCACTCTAACATTTTTTCCACAATCCGCTCCGTGAATGGCTGAGCGGGCCCGTTTTCATCCGTGATTCCTTTCTATTTGTCACCTGAAGTGACTTCAGTGTTCTCGTGACGGACGTTGTGGCTGGTTAGCGGCTTTGATTGCTGCCGTGTCTGCTTCCATATCCGTTGTCAAAAGCGTTTGGTTTGGTTTTGAGTGTTTTGGGAAGAGATTTCTTGAGTTTTTTTTCTCATCTCTCAATGAAAGAACTAATTGTAAATGAAAAATTTCATAGTCTTTGATAATTGGTCAGAAATTTCCTACATCATAATATGAAAATCATGAGAATAATTTAGAGAGAGAATGAAAGAATAAAAACACAATGATTTACATAGAAAATCCTTAAAGGGAAAAAAACTACAGAAATACTTTGATAATATTTCATTATGAAGAAAACAGGTTTACAAGACTAATGCAAGCTCCATAGTCAACTTATTTCTTTTGGGTGTTGATGGTTGTTGTCTTCTCTTTGGAGTTACATATTATCTTTATTTATAGGCATTCATGTAATCTGATACAGCTTATCTAATTCTATTGAAAATAGGATCAACAGAATATTCTTCTGAGATCCAGTTTAGCAAGAATGACAACTTAAGTAAATCTTGACCTTTTGATCAATCTAATGATCTTGATAGCTTCTCTTTGGATTGTCACGTCGACAATCCATGTATTTTCATTTGATTGGTTTGTTATTCATAATCATCTAGTTGATCTTACGGTTCTTACTATAGATCTTACCACGTGTCATGTGAAAATTTACATGTACACACATTTCATGTGGAGAAAAAAGTCCAGCTCACCCGTGCTTTCATCACATTCATTCTTTACTAAAAAATACATAGATATAAATTATACAAAAAAAGAAATCCATTCATGGTGAACCAAGAAGCTAGTCAACAATTTATAATGAAGACAAAGAGCTCCAGATAATGATGACTCTCCAAATGTCGAGGAGCAAACAAATTCTAATGTTTTCCATGATGAACATTCAAGTAGTTACGATACTAACTCATTCAATGACAGTCAGAGAGACCCTGAGCTGAATACTGCACATGGAAATATTATAATATCGATGAATATTGTAATATCTGTCAAAAATAATTTGGAGTTAATGAAAAAAACCCGCAAATTATGAATTTTTTTTAAGTAATGTGATTTTACAAGGGGTTCTTGTTTTAAAGAGCTTTTCTAAGAGTTATTTACTAATTTATTAGTAATGAAGTTTTATTTTGGAAATCGAATCCTTATATCAAAAAGTATCACTGACCAACTTAGATAATAAACCTTAGTCTAATTTATCCAACTAATTACCAAGTGAATTTTCATCAATTATCCAACTTACAAAAATTATTAGCAATTTTGACGAAAATGTCAAAAATCAATAAGCAATTATAACTTTGAAAGAAAAGAGATCCATAATTAGCACAAAAAATGAAATATATGAATTGTGAAAGTTAGAAATAGTATGAGAATCTTGTTTTGTTGTACTAATTTGCAAAATAAATACTTTAATTAGTTGTAAGTATTTTACTGTAAGACCCATGGTTATGAATACAAAATAACATGGTAAATAAATATTTAATTGGCCTTTATGGATAATATAAAGGCCAATCATGTAATGGATAAAACTCATACTCAAATAATTCAAAACTCACCCATTATTTCAAACACTCATGAATATCCGCACCCACGAGTATTTTTTACATCATTAATTGAGTTTGTTAATCGGATTTGATTTAATTTCTTTTTCTAATAAAATAATCAGACCGGATAAAGAATGTAGTGATTCCAGATATATTAAATTTTGATATTTATAATATTCTATAAAATAAGTTTGGATTCTCAAAAATGATATTTTCAGATTTTGTAAAACCATAATGATAAAGACAATATATAAGCGTTTTTTTTAAATCCCTCCTACACATTAGAGGTGGCAAACAGATCGGTTCAGCCAGTGAAATCGGTTGAATCAGTCCGCCATAATCTGGCCCGGTCCATAACAGTACCGGGCCGGTTAAGGCCTGCGGGCCATCACGGGCCTTGCCTTCAAGGTCCATGGCTTGGTCCGGACCGAATGCTGAGCCCGACCCGTGAATTCATTTTTGTGTCTAAAAAATTGAACAATTTAGCATGTAACTAACTTTGAACATTTGACCTCTCCTTTATAAATCATACTTTTTACAAATAGACAAAGACAACTTTTGTTAAATTAATTATTTAAAATATAGTCTTATCATCTTTTAATATATTGAGTATGATTTATAAGCTCTTTGGAGATAACTTAAGGAACTGTGGATAATATTTTTAAGAATGTGGGGTTATGTTTGATTTGTTCAGCTGAAGTTCATCTAAGGGCATGTTAAGTGATTGGCTTCTCAAGGTGTTGAAGCCTGAATATTTGAATGTTTCAGACAATCACTACCTTATATGTTTCCGGAAAAGGTGGTATGTTCTCTATTAATCTGAACTTCGAGTATATTCTTTATTAATTCTTAAAATTATTTGTTTGAGTAGCAGCATCTCGGCTCCCAAATAGAAGAATTAAAGCCATCAATTTCGAAGAACTAATCAGGAAAACAATAATGAAATATAGAAGAAAAATAATTAGAGGAATTAAAAATGTTAATTATACTATTTTTACTTATTTTTTCTGCTATCTTATGAGCATAATTATATAATAGATTCTGCTTTAAAGTCTCTTCGATAAATAATTCGCATTGAAATCACAGAACAGTGTATCTTGTATAATATTCTCAACAATTGTGCTATGTAGTTGGTTGGGGACAATCATCAACAAGCTCTGGTAGGGGAAAAACCACGAGGGCTTAATCAAGTATTGTTTGAGCCTGGTTCTCCATCTTAATTATGATTTTGTGCTTGCTTCTTTCATTTTGCATTTGCTTACGAAGCAGTTTTATCCTTGGGAGGATGTAGAATCTTTACTGTTGTATGGTGGTTGTATATCTGGTAATTTGAAAAAAATAATCTAATCCATTTATTACACGAACTATGGCTGATATAACTTCTTTGGCTCTAGGTTTCTTGTAGCTCTCTTTAATTAATGGTAAGCCTTGCTAGGAATAAAATACATAAAATGATTGGTTATGATCCAGGGAACTCATGTAAATATCATATTTGGTAATCGCACGAAAATAAGATGGAGGAAAAGCTAAACTTGAAAACAAGATGGAAGAAAAGCTATGTTTGAAAACAAGATGAAATGGTACGTAAATATTTTTTATTATAGGTGATATTTTTGTTTTTAGTATTGCGATCGAAATATAATTTCTTTAAACATAATGATAGACGGAGGTGTTGGGAGAGAACCCAATGTGGTCGAACTGTTCATAGAAATGCATAAACGCAATGACGGGAATATTGTTGAACAAAATCTTTCATTCTCATTCCCCGACAATAATCATGTAAGACGTCTAAAGAATATATATTTTACGTAATTATAAATTATGTTTATTCCAATACTAATACTAAATTTGTTCATTTTTATGTCTTTATCGGATTCTGGAGATCCACTCTCAACATCATGATCGCATATAGTTCAGTGATGATGAAAAATATTATTTTTGCTTAAGTTTGAACTTATATTATTTTTTCTTTGGAATTTGTGAATGTTTCAATTGATAGATTATGAATCTTTAAAATTTGTGAATGTTTAAAATGCAAGAATTTGTGAATATTTGAATTGATGGACTATAAATTGTTGAAATTTTTGTATTAATGAATTCTGAAATATGTGATATAGAATATTTTTTGAAACATGTATTTTTTAAAATTATGGGATGTTTAAAAAATAAATAAAATCATGGCCAAAATTTTAATTTATAGTGGTGGTTTTGTAGCCTATATTGGCGGTTTAAAACCGCCGATAAAGATAATTTTTTTCCAATTTTTAGACATTTGCGTCGGTTTTTACCGCCGCTAAATACTATTTATCGGCAGTCTCAAAATCGCCGATAAAGAGAAAGAAAATCACCGTCAAAGACCCCCTTTGTCGGCGGTCCTCCAACGGTTAAAACCACTGGCATAGACAAAAAAAACCATCATCATAAATCATTTTTCTTGTAGTGGCAACCGAACTAACGAGCACACGTACACAATCTCAACAAATCTAAAATACAAAATTAAAAACTAAGCGCTAAGGTAAGGAGAACTAAAACTTTTTAACCAGTACACAAAAGAAAATACAAGTGATGTAGACAACAAAATCAACACAATCAACATCTTTGCATTTAAATTGAAAAAATACTAGAAATGCCATATATATTAGAAATTATTTTATCTCATAATTAACGAATGGAAATTAACTAAACCAAATGAAATGACCTTATAGTTGTGTAGAATCCAAATAACTGGAGGTATATTTGTGCTTCAATGGTTCCATCTTCTACGTTATAAATTCCCATATCACACATGGTATAGTATACTTCACATATCAAAAGGCCCCATCGATTCATAATGTGTATCATGAAAGTAATCGTCCGTAAATTATATACAATTTGACTTGCAATTTGGAAAATTTGAAGCCAAAATACTCATGGAATGATTATCACCCAAAAATAATGCACCTTCCCCCAAGCTCTTCAACTTTCTCCATTTTTTGACGCCTCTTCTTTTTGAACTTGTAGCTTGTATAACTTGAATTTATTTGTCTTCTATATGCATTGTCATCGTTCCCATAAATCTTCAAATTTGCAATAGCTGATCTCCCATTGATGATTCCACAAGGTATGTCGTATTCACATATCTCATGTTTCATCTCATAACCAACTCTAATCCATTTTGAGCGTCAAAGGTATTATGAATAGTAAGTGATGCAGTTTTTTCATCATTATTCATAATATAAAGTAAGCCCTTAAAGAAAATAACATCATAAAAAGGTTGCAAGCCTTTGTCATCTACATATATCCAAGATTCATCGCCTGATTTTATGTAAGAAAATCTAACATAACTAAAATAGATTGCCACAACCATATAATCATCATGAGACAAAAGCGAGTTCTCAAATATTATTACCTTAATAATCTGATGGTCATAAAAATCTGACTCATTACCATCATACTTCTTGATTTTCGAAAGCTTAATCTTATGATTCGAGAAAGGATTGATGAGAGTAATCACCATGTTTAAAACAGTAGCTACCCATCCATGAGAAGAACCGGAAGAACTCCTATCATAATCTAATGATAATTAAAAGTCATAGGTTTTATTGTTGGTCACATTGTATAAACTACGTTTGAATCTCTGATTATTAATGGTGGGAATCATAAGGAGAGGAAGTTGTTTGTTGCACGAGCCCTTCGAGTTTGCTTTTGACATTGCGCGATGAAGAACCAACACTTGCATACATCACTGAAGCTTTAATAACCAGTAACTGGAGTTAGCTTCTCTAATATGATGTCAAGGGTCTTTTGAGATAGTCATGCCCATTTGGAATCAAACCCCATGATATGCTACCTATCAAAAAGTAACAAGTGTTAAATGCTTTATACCCTAAACTACATATTTTAAACAGTCAAAATTGTTCTTAATCAACTAAAATTTTAATCAACTGAAATTTTAACTTTTCCAAATGAAAAATATAAGATCTAATGTGTCAAAGTGAGGATGACTAAATGGTGTAAACTATATTTAATCATATAAACAAATAATTGTTTCAGGCTTCCCTTCAATCTAGTTAGTACAAACATACCCAAAATGATTTGCATCAGCGATACACAAACACAAATGTATGGAAATTTAGGACTTCATAAAATTGCAACAAACTAAATTGGAAAATCTTTAGCAAAATAGAAATTATAATTTAGGAGAAAAAATTATAACCTGAGCAATAGCCAGAAATTTTGATCTCCACTTAACAGGTGAATTAGAAAAAAATTACGAAAGATGGAGAGCTTTCTGTAGAAACGAAATATGATATTTATAGGTGTTAAACCTACTACTCACATGTACTAATTAAATGCTGCCAAGGAAGATAACATCCCACCTCGACAGACCTGTTAAAGTGCCAACTCAGACTCCAAGAGGCAGAATTATAGTGGACAAAGCTTCATGTTATCCATCTAGCTCTCATGAGCTCATTGGAGCACGCTCCAACCAATCATAGGAGGATTATAGATTTGCTATTGTCACCTTCACGAGAAGCTCCTCGTCTACATCAAAAACGTCCTAACTGATTTTATTCTTCCTTCATTTTGGCAGCTAGCGTAATAGTAAGCACCGGAAACAGAGCAAATCAGAGCTCTGAAAATCAGAAAACTACATCTGTTGTTCGAACAGAAGCAGCTGAAAACACTCTCCCTCCTCCTCCTCCAATCATTCCTTCTCCTCATGTTAATCCTCTTTCATTTCTTAACCAATCATTACCTGCCCTTCCAAGTATGTTGCCTGCCAACATGGTAACAATAACAATCAGGTTAAATCGTAATCACTACACTTTCTGGAAATCATAAATAATGTCCATTGTTCGAGTCTTTGATCTATAAACCTTTCTTATTGGCTTAAAACCCATCCCAGATGAATTTATTCTAAACCCCTTTATGACCCCATAATTAGTCCTCATGTCCTACCAAAAACTGAGTCTCCCTTCATCATTAATCCAGAATTTATTAACTGGAAACGAACACGCCAACACTTAGTTAGTTGGCTTCTAGCTTCCATTACAAACGTAATGTTTGGGCATGTTGTTAATTGCACAAGTTACAGTGATGTATGGAAGACATTAGAGTAAATTTTTACCTCCCAATCAAAAGCCAAGACCCTGCAACTAAGACTCCAGCTGCAAACCATAAAAAATGGAGCTATATCCATTAATGACTATGTACTTAAGATGAGATCTATTGCAGACAGTTTGTCCTCTTTAGGACAACTCATTACTGATGAAGACCTACTTTTATACATCTTGAGAGGTCTAGGATCAACTTAACATCCATGGGTGATTCTGTATCGTTGCAAGAGGCACAGTTCATGTTACAAAGTCATGAAATGAGGATTGAACAACTGCTGAGATATCCCTCACTCAAAACTCCCAATCCAATTGCTCACATGGCTGATTTTCAATAGAGAAGACCACTATACTCACCTTACTCTAACCAATCTGGCCAAAGAGGAAACAATGCAAACTTCAGAGGAAGAGGGAGAGGCAGAAATGGCAACATACCTATGTGCCAAATCTGCAGAAGGCCAGGACACTATACATCAACTTGTTATAATAAATTTGATCAAAACTTTCAGCCTACTAAATCCACCCAACCCAACTCTCAACTGTCTCAGCCTTATTCCTGTACTCATCTTTCTGGCCATGGAAATATGCATAAGTCCCCTAATGACTTTATAGCTTCAAGTAGAAATTCAGAGGATAATGCATGGTACTTAGACAGTGGAGTCAATCACCATATCACTTTTGATTTGGAAAATCTCTCCATCAAAGGTGATTACAAGGGCAAAGTTAAAGTTATGGTAGGAAATGGTAAGTATATGCACATAACTCACATTGGTAAAAACACACTACCCACCTCTGATAAATTTTCTCTCTCACACTAGACCAAATTTTCTGCGTTCCCCACTGCCAAATAATTACTGCGTATTTCAAAACAAACCTCTGATAACCCTGTTATTGTTGAATTTGATGAAAATTGTTGTCTTGTGAAGGACAAGATTTCAAGAAAGGTACTTTTGCAGGGTGTTCTACATGATGGTTTATATCACTTTCCAATGACCTTAAGAGCTCAACCTCATAGTATAGCACCTGACAGCAAGATTTTAAGTTTTTTAGCTTTTGTTTATGTAAACAAGGTCAATCTTTGGCACCAAAGATTAGGCCACATCTCTATCCTTGTTATGAGTCAAGTTCTCAAGTCAGTTAAGTTGTCTAGTTTAGTCCTAATGCTTTAACATTCTATGATGCTTGCATGTTAGGCAAAACACACTAGTTTCCTTTTCCAAGTTCTAATACTAATGTTGTCAGGCCTTTTTCTATATTGCAGACTGATGTTTAGGGCCTTGCTCCTTCCTTATCTACTTCAGGCTTTCGATATTATTTTAATATTCTTGATGATTATACCAGATTTACTTGGATCTGTCCCCTAAAAACCAAATTAGAAGTAAAAGATACCATACTACACTTTATTGCTTATGTTGACAGACAATTTAACATAAAGATAAAATGCATACAAAGTGACTGGGGAGGGGAATTCAAACCATTATCAAACATATTTAAACAACTTGGTATAATTTTAGGCATCCCTGCCCTCGTACACATGCACAAAATGGTAGAATTGAAAGAAAACACAGAGATATTACAAAAAAAGACTTAACTATCTTAGCTCACTCTAAAATTCCACTTAATATTTTGTGGGAAGAATTCTTTACTGCTACATGCCTCATAAACAACCTACCCACACCAACCATGTTCGATTTAAGTCCATATGAAAAGCTCTTTGGAAAAACACCCAGGTATGATCATCTTGAGGTCTTTGGTTGTTGTTGTTTTCCTTTCTTAAGACCTTACAACTCTACCAAATTAAACTTTCCTACAAAGAAATGTGTCTTCCTAGGGTATAGTCTTTCTCACAAAGAGAACTTGTGTCTACAACCTAAAACAAACAGGACCTATATCTCTAAAAGTGTTACCTTTAATGAAACTGATTTTCCATGTAGATATCTTATTGAATCTGACACAGTTCCTCATACCAGTTCACAACCCATACTTGTCACACCTCCCTTGGCTTTAAGCTCTTTTCAGGTTTCAGGTCTTTCTCCAGCTTCATCAACTCATGATAGTCACCCTACAGCACTATCTCCCTTGGCAACTTGCTCTTTATCAGCACCAATTGACTCAACTCATCTATTAGGTAACATTTCTCAATCTGTTTTCATTTCAGAATCCATTTCACCTACTTATAGTTTTCCTAACAATATTGTTCCTTTTTACTCTTCTCCTCCCGACCCCCACCCCCACCCACATTCCCTAACACAAATACCACTGTGAGTTATGTTCACCTATGCTTACAAGATCCAAGACAGGTTCCTTGAAGCCTAAGGTCTTCATTTCAACTCTAGTGCATCCCTCAGAACCTAAGACTGTACAAGAAGTTACCAAGAATCCTCAGTGGCTAGATGCTATGAAGAGTGGGTACCAAACAGTCATGACCAATCAAACTTGGACTCTAGTTCCTCCTGATCCAAACCAAACAGTGGTAAAACTCTTCATGGCCTAAAACAGGCTCCAAGAGCCTGCTATGACAAGTTGAAAGGGGCTCTAAACAAATGGGGGTTTCATCATTCACTGTCTAATACTTCTCTATTTTTTCAGCTTTCAGAGGGTGCAATACTTATGGTTCTTATTTATGTGGATGATATACTTATCACAGGAAGCAGCCAAGCATAAATCAAACAACTTATATCAATATTTGCCACTAAATTTGCTCTAAAGGCTCTAGGCTCACTGTCTTACTTCCTTGGTTTTGAAGCCTACAGGGACTCCTTAGGACTCTATCTGGCATAAAAAAGTACCTCACTTATATTCTACACAAAGCTAACATGACTGAAGCAAAGTGTAGTCTAACTCCCATGTGCCCTACTCATAAGCTTATTGCCTTAGGCTCACCATTCCCAGATCCTTCATTGTATGGAAGCCTCATTGACTCTTTACAGTACCTAATCATGACAAGACCTGATATTGCATTCACAGTCAATAAGCTCAGTCAATATCTCTCCAATCTAACCATTGATCATTAGAAGGTATGCAAAAGACTAATAGGGTACCTAAAGGGCACTCCACATCATGGCCTTCTCTTCACTCCAAGCTTCACTCTTACCCTTGAAGCATATTCAAATGTAGATTGAGCATCTTATTTGGACGACAGGAAATCCATAAGTGGTATTTGTGTCTATCTATGAGGAAATCTCATCACCTTGAGTTCGAAGAAGCAACCTGTTGTAGCCATGTCTAGTGGCGAGGATGAATACAGGGCCCTTGCCCTTACCTGCAGTGAAATCATGTGGCTCACCTCTCTTCTAAGTGAACTACACCTCACACTTCCCTCTACACCAATCACTTAGTGTGACGATCAAAGTGCACTCTCCCTAGCAACTAATCATGTTTTTCATTCTCGAACAAAACATGTCGAGTTAGATGTCCATTTCATTCCTGAGAAAATCTTATCCAAGTTTCTTGAGGTGAGGTATGTCCCCTTTAACTCATAAATTACTAACATTCTTACTAAGGCTCGACCACCTAGCACATCCAAACTCTAAGTTCCAAACTCAAAGTTGTGCCACCACATTTTCACTTGAAGGGGGTTGTTAAACCTACTACTCACATGTCCCAATTTAAATGTTGCTAAGAAAGATAACATACCAGCTCAGCAATCCTCTCAATGTGCCAACTCAGACTCCAAAAGGCATAATTATAGTGGACAAAGGTTTGCTTACTTGGCCAAAGACTTTCCAGCTATCACGAGCTCATTGGGGCACGCTCCAACCAATCATTGGAGGATTCTAGATTTGCCATCATCGCCTTTATGAGAAGCTCCTCGTTTGCATGGAAAACGTCTTAACTAATTTTATACTTCCTTCGTTTTGGCAGCTAGCGTAACCGTTTTTTATTCAAAATTCTTTCATCTCTTTCGTGTATTTAAGCTCTGTAAATTCTCATGTAATGTAAGCATTCATTATTTAGATATATGAACTTATCAAATTCTTCACATTCTCGACTATAGGCAGCAATTAGGTTTGTTAATCAGATTAGGTTTCATTTATTTTCCTAATAAAACTAGGAATGCTAGAGTCCTAATTTGCGTAGAACGAGCAAGTTGCTCATTCCTAATTACCTATACCATTAATTTGGTTAAGGATGCCCAAAATATATAATCGGATTTATACATATTGTATTTCGGATGGCTCAATAACGTCTATTAATATATAATCAAAACTAAAATAATAATTAAAAATGATGAAAGCAAAAAAAAATGACAATATAAATATATACATTAAAAAGTATTACTAGATGGAGATCGATTAAAAATAATTTCCACCACAATCTATATCTCCCAAAAGCTAAAGTTTAAAATTTGAATCAAATATATCAAAATAATTATAAAATATCTAATTTTATAAAAATAATTAGGTCTGGATAAATTATATGAATGAAACAAAATCTATGGTGATTGGATGAAATATAACATAGTACTGACAATTAATGTAAATCTTACATGATAATGGCTAGATGAAGATTTGTCCACCAGATACATTTAGTCAAGATTTTATACCAAAATTGATGAAGAATACAGTCATTCTAGATATATTAAATCTTTATAAAATCTATCATTAAATAAGTTCGAATTTTAAAAGTGATATTTTCAGATTTTATAAAACTATATCATGATAAAGTAATTGAAATCTGTATATAGGGCCACAGAAGATATGAAAAGATGAAGTCCAACATGCCGTGGAAAGCTCTCGAGAACAACGCTAGAATGTTAAGTCAAATACAAAATAATTTACTAAAGTGTAACTAATAATTTTAAATTTTTTTCAAAGAACATCCATAAGCTATATATTAGATTCCAAATGTGCACAATCGAGGATTTTTCCATAAAGTTTTTCTTTTTGGTTCTTTTCATTGAAAATAATTTTGATTCTCAACTCAATTATTGTAATGCATTTAAATCATTTGAATGACAATTGTGGGTTATTATTATTAACTAAGACTAAGTAAAAAGACTCAAAAGTGCGTACTTTATTTAAATCTATATTACATTTTCAGTAAGAAGAAAAAAGGACTGAAATGTACTTAATCTAATTATTTAACCTAGATTTACCGTTTTCAACAAGAAGATAAAAGGACTGAAATATACTTAATTTAATTATTTAAATTTAGATTTACCATTTTTAACAAGAAGTTTTAATTTTTAGAGAGCACTGATATTGGCTATTGAAAGAATCATTGTCTAGGTAGCCACCAAGACATGTCATTTATAATTTTTGAAGGATAACACATAACCTGCATTAGTATGCAATATGAGAGAGTTATTAAAAATTTTACGGTGGATGACATTAATTTAATAAAACGGAACTTGGTCAAATGCAACTTGTTAAAAAATTTGCGTAGTTGTCAGTTTTCTATGTTTTATATCTATGAACAACAGATAAGCAAAAGTGTTGCATGATTTATGGTCCCTACAATGTCTAGATATTCAATCTCTATTTTTTGTCTTGACAATATCTTATTTCTTTATGTTTGATTTTTTAGTCCATATATGTTAGGGAACGTGTTTTTACAAGTTATTTGTTTTTGTGAGTGTTTTTAAGACGTGTCATACATGACTAATTTATTAGTAATATTTTTTTCTCGTATAAGAAATGAAAAATTCATTGAGTTTAAAGCTCAGATCGTCAAATGATCAATTGGGCTAACGGCTCTAGTCTAATTTATCAGTAGTAATAAAATTATATGTTAAGAGGATGTTTTGTTCACTTCACGGAATCAGAATCAGAATAAAAATGGATCTAAATCTGTAAAAAAAATCATTCTAGTGTTTGATTTGTATCACATAATAAACGCATGAATGATTAATAAAGTTCATTCCGGTGTTTGGTTTACTCTTTTATAATGGGGAGTAATATAAATCGTTGAAAAAGTTACCATTAATTAAATACCCACATGATAAAAATGTTATAGGTTAAGCTTTTATTATCTATACAATATATAAAAGTGTAAAAGTTAGAGAAATTTATCGACAATACTATCTCTAATTATTTTTTTCCTACATTATCCTTACAATTAATTTATTATTTAAATAATTCATATGAAAAGTCTTTTAAGTCTTTTGTATTTATTATTCTCATTGTTCATATGAAAAGTTTCTTTTAACTAATTTTTTTAATTTATCATCTTTAGAGACATTTTCTCCTCATTTTAATTTAAAAACTTAAAAAATAAGTCTCAAATTAACCCAATATTTATTTATTGATTATTTATGTGTAAATCTTGAATCACAAATTATAAGTAAAAAAAGTTTTAAATTGACCCAATATTTCTTTAATTAATTTTTTTATTGTCATTTTTATGTGTATATTAATCTAATGAGAATTCAAAATTAAGGTGAAAAGAAAATTTCATTAACCGGAAGGAATAAAAAGAACTCTATATCTATAACTACTTATCTTATATTATCTTACTATAGATAAATATGTGTAAAACATATTTTTGAACAACTTTATCCTCATATCTCAAATATTAATCTGAATATATATTAAAAAGGGTCTTAAATGGGGGATATTTTTTATTCTCTTTTTTACCCTTCAAGTCTCCTTAAAATATAGTACAATTTAAGATTTTCACATATTTTTTCATTTAATATAATTTATATGATAGAATATTAATTTTATTCAATAATAATTTATAAAAATAATTTTCACCATATTACACAAATAGAATAAATATCCGTAAAAATGTTTAAGGTAATTTTGGGTCAACAAAAATTTCTTTGTTAGAAAATATAAATATTATATAATATTTTTTTATGTTAACGGAACATGAAATTCATATCAATGAATTTAGACAAATACTTGTAAAAAACATTAATTATCTCTTAATATGATAGAATTTAATAAATTGACGAATAATCTTTTCATTTATTATTCAATAGTAATTCCATATAGTAAAATTTTAGTAATATAAAACAAGCTAATGTATTTATTATTACTATAATTTTACTTTAAATCTAAATTTACAATCACTTAAAAAAATAATGAATCTACTTTAACAATCATTTATTATTAAATTCAATTTTTACGTATACTTCAAATTGTTTAACATATGCGGAGCACGTAATTTTTTATTTGTACATTTAAAAAAGCACATAAAGCACTTCAAACATCAAATACGGCTTACAAAAGGAATTATCAATTGCAATGTTGTTATGGAAAAACAATTAACATTATGTTTTTGTTTCCATCGGCAACCTTAAGCATAATTTCAGGACTACAAAGAACTAAAAATGAGTTTTAATTACATTAATAGATTATTGCCGAGAGGACAGTGGCGAACTATGACCTGTTCATAGTGTAGGATTAAATAAGAATTTAAGATGTCAAATATATGAGAAAAATGATTAAGGGTTAAATAGGAATTTTATGTATGATTGAATGAGAATTTAAATATGATTGATAATTGTTGAAGAAGGAAAAGCTACAGCCTCAGAAGAAAATCTTCATCATAGGCAAAAGAGGGAAGCAGAACAGAGACTTTCCCAAACACAGTAGATGTCTAACCATTTCTGGTAAAAAACGATTTCAGGCTACAAGTAGGCATCCGTTGGATTCATAGGAGATCATAGGCAACCGTTAGAATCACTTGTATATATACATCATCCCTCATTGTAAACAAACATAATTTTATCTTCAATAACAGATCAGAACCAAAAAGGGTTCATCATCTCTGAAGCTCATCACTTCCCAAAGATCAGAACCAGACAGGTTCATCATTTCTACAATAATGATGCATCTAAAAAAAAAATTGAAAGCCTTTTTATTTGCTTCACTGACATGCTTGTTCTATGAATTGACTACTCTATTAATGTCATATATTGGAATGCTCGAGGCTCCCCCATCGAAAATTGTGACAGTTGGACAATTTCAAGAAGACCAATGAGCACCTATTGATCGAGTTGGGGAGTTTAGCTCTGACTTCTTCCTAATTGATGTGAAATAAGAAAATGAATGGAATGAGGATTCTTGAATTCTTGATAAGGAATGAGAATTCCTACACATCAAGGAATCAACAATGAAATGATTCATAATCTATTAAAAAAAAGAATTAGTAACAAAACATGAGAATAGTCATTCTCAATCCTATTCCACCATTTATTATCACGTAACAAACCCTATATTTTTCATTACAAAACCAATCAACCTGAAAAAGATGAATTATTTTGTGAAAGAATTTTTGGGCCTATAAAAAGTGGGATTTGTGCTTGTGGAAATTATCGAGTAATCGGAGATAAAAAAGAAGATTCAAATTTTTGTGAGCAATGTGGAGTCGAATTTGTTGATTCTCGGATATGAAGATATCAAATGAGATATATCAAACTAGCATGCCCAGTAACCCATGTATGATATTTGAAACGTCTTCCTAGTTATGTCGTGAATATTTTAGTATATTGCAATGTGTGATTTGATCAAAATTCAGATTTTACAGATTCAGAATGAGAAACTATCATCTCATTCAATCGAATTGGGATGCCCAAATCTGACATGTCTCTTAGAAGGAGTAACATGAAGCTCAGAATTATGGGTGTTTCAATAATCTCTCTTTTCATAAAAAATATTGTATTAAAATATTGGCACATAAAAATTAGAGAAGCAAATTAGACAATTAATCACATTTGAATGAAAAAGATCACATTTACTTAAGATGATGTTCTTCCTTTAACTAGGAATTAATAACTCCTTTCTCCAAAAAAAAGATAATAATTATTTAATATTCAAGCAGTAATAAATACTCAATCATATCATCAGTTATAATGTATCTTAAAATATAATATTTTATTTAAATTTTGAGTAGATATAATAAATGAGGTTTTAAAATTTGAAAAGATATGCCTATACTCAGTCCATTCATTTTTATGATTAAGTTCGAAGAGGCATTATGTACCAAATGTGTGTCATCATTTATTAAAATTCAAATAGACACTACGAAGAAGTTCGAATCAGTGGGCATCTTATGACTTCACGCTTTAGGTTGAGGTGATAAATTTAATCATTTGAATTCATTTCTTAAACTTCTGACAGGCCATAACTTTATGAGGCTAACACATAGACAGTTAATTTTATATTAGGAGAATATTATTAATAAAGAGTTTGAACATAGTGCCTCGTACTCTATAATTATTTGAATTATTTTTTCACAAAATCTACCACCAAAATATTCAATGAGTAATGGCGTACAGTCAAATACATGCAAATTTACCCCTTGACTAGCTATAAGTAATTTAAATAAAATAAACCTTCATAAGGAATGAGGTACAGTCATGTACATGAATTTTTTTTTCCTTGACTAGTCATAAGTAACTTTCCTAGAAACACTTCATGAGAATTTGTTAAATAGACCATGTGAAACGTATTTCTTTGAGAGAGTACAAACTTAATCGACCAAGATCTTGAAACGTTATGTTATAAAAGAAACTTGGGAATTCAAACACTTTCTTTCAAGGCTTCTCTTGAGGGCCAGGGGGCTATGGTCCCGGTAATTTCAATAAAAAATAATACATTATGAGCTCGTTTGACAGTCAGGATAGTACTAAACTAAATCTCTCGGACTGTACTGTACTGTATTGTACTTGATTAAATAATAATGTTCAGTATTTGGTGTTGTATTCGTTAGAAAACTGTAACACTTATACAATGTTTGACACGTTATAGTACTAGATTGTAAAATTGTTTGTCATGATTTGATCCGAAAAAATCTATTTGAAATTCATTAACATGTTATTTTACATTTTCAACTATAAAATAAATTATCTAATTTATCCTATCACCGTAAATTTCCTATTTTTTGACTAAAAATGCAAATTCAATTATACTCGTAAATTTTAAGATAGTAATAATTTATAGTTATAAACGTTGAAATTAGAAAAAATTTTATTGAATTTTTAATACACAAAATAAGTCATTTAAAATATATAAATAATTACTGAACCACTCATATGATTGAGAGGTTCAAAAAGTTTAGAAAAAAAGAAGAAAAAAATAGTAAATGACTTTGAAAATTGGTAAAATTAAGTCATAAGTAACTAATTTTACACTTTTCAAAAATTCAAAAATCATTTTTGTTAGTGAGTGAAATTCCTGTAAGATATAAATTAAAAAATCATTTTAACAAAAAAATCATTTAAAAATTTTATTTTAAGATATAAATTAACAAACAGTTTTATTTTCTTAGTCCGGTGTAGTCCCCTCTAACTAGTACATGTTCTATATTTTTACCAAATGTCAGACAGTACTAAAATAGTATTGTCCTGCTTTTACTATTGTACAGACAGACTACCAAACAAGTGCTATATGTATTATATTAATACAATGAGAAACAGCGACCAAAGTTAAAAATGTATTAAACATATATATTTTTCTCTTTTACTATATTTAATTAAATTTAAATTTTTTAAGACGTTATATTTCATTTAAAGATTTTACATTTATCTTACATCTATTACATTCTCAACCGTTTGAGTTTTCTCTATGCAATAAGATAGTTTAATCTATCAAATTTTTTGTTTACTTTTCATAAACACCAAATTAATTGCTTGACAAAAATTTAAGTACACATTTCATGCAGAAAATGTCTGACTCACCCCGGCTTTCACCACATTCAATCTTTATATATACATAGATATAATACAAAAAAGTGAATAAAAAGAAAAAAAGAAATCCGTTCATGGCACAAGAAGCTAGTCAACAATTTATAATGAAGACAAAGAGCTCCAGATGAGGAGCAGAGAAATTCTAATGTCTTTCATGATGAACATTCAAGTAGTTAAGATACTGACTCCTCTAATGATAGTCAAGAGGATTCTGAACTGAATACTGCACATGAAAAATATTATTACACCGATGAATATTGGAATATCTGTCAAAAAAAAGTTTGGAGATCACAAAAGAAAGCTCGAAAATAAAAAATTTGATCATAAAGATTACAAATGCAATTACTTCAACAACAAGAAAGAGGAAATGCGTAAACATTTTGATTGAAGACATTAAAACATGAGTAAAGAAATGATTATGTACTCAACATTAAAACATTTGCATGGTTATCACTTTTCTCTATCTTTTATCTATGAACCACACAAATAAGCAAAGAGTTTGCATAATCCATTGTGCCGACAATGTCTAGATATTTAGTCTATATTATTAGTCTTTGCAATATATTATGTTTTTTAATTTTAAGTCCATGTGTGTTAGGTAATGTGTTTCAACAAGTTATTTGTTTATACTAGTGTTTTTAAGAGTAATGTCATATGTGACTAATTTATTAGTAATGTTCTTTTGTCATATAGAAATGAAGACTTTGTCGAGTTTAAAGTTTAGATAGTCAAATGATCAATAGTGCTAACAACTCATGTCTAATTGATTAGTTATCATAAAATGCAATGTTAAGAGAACGTTTGGTTCGCTTCACAGAATCGAAATCAGAAAGAGAATCAAAATGAGAATGGAATCAGAATTAGAATTGTGACCATTCTAATGTTTAGTTTGTATCATGGAATAAATGCATGAATGATTAATGAAGTTCATTCTAACGTTTTGTTTATACGTTTACAATGGAGTGTAATATAAATGGTTGATAAAATTACATTTAATTAAACATCTTAATTAAATAATCACATGATAAAAAAGTTATAGGTCTAAACTTTCACTAATTAAATTGAAAAGGCACAGAAAGCATCTTAGCCTGTCTAATAGGGATTACAAAAAGAATTATTAACTGCAATGTTGTTATGGAAAAAACAAATAACATAGTTTTTTTTTTCATCGGAAAGGTTAACAAAAATTTTAGGACAACAAAAGAACTAAAAAGATTTTTCAATTACATGCAATAGATCACTGCCGAGAGGACAGTGGTGAACAACGACATGTTCATAGTGTAGGGTTAAATAACAATTTAAGATGTCATGGATATGAGAAAAAGTATTATGGGTTAACTAGCAATTTATGTATGGTTAAATAAGAAATTAAATAGGGTTGATAATGATGTGGAATAAGAAAATGAATGGAATTAAGATTCTTGGTTTTTTGGTAAGGAATCAAGATTCCTACATCGGAAGGAGTCAACATAGGAATGATTCATAATCTATAAAAAAATAGTAATTAAGAGGAAAAAACCCACCTAAGACACGTGTACAGAAAAAACGTTGAAACGGGAAACCTCGTTTGAACGGGGAAGAATGCTGAAGCGGGGAACCATTGCTTCTGAAACGGGTGACTATCACTTCTAGAACGGGGGGACAATCGCTTCTGGAAAGGGATGGCTATCATTTTTGGAACAACTGTCTATTGCTTCTGGAATGAGGGACAGTCGCTTCTGGAACGGGTGACCATTGCTTCTAGAACAAGTGATTATCGCTTCTGAAACGGGGGACAATCACTTTTGGAATGGATGACTATCGCTTCTGGAATTGGGGAACTATCACTTCCAGAACGGGGGATCATCACTCCCAGAATGAGAAAAGATAACAGAACGGGAACTGATATCTCGAGAAAGGAAGATCGTCACTTCTAGAATGGGAACCGACATATTGAAAATGGGGAGTCATTACCTCCTCGACAGGATAGAACATCAAAATAGAAATGAGGGTTCAGACTGACAGTCAAGTGGTTATGATTGATTTCTATAACGACGAGGAACCACCAAGTGGCTATGACTGATTAAGTTGTTGAAGACAAAATAACTGAAAGTAATGAGCAGAGTAAATGAGCACACGCCTGGAAGCAATCACATCAGCCGAAAGCATAGGGGATGTGATCATCCCCTTTTTATTATTCTTATTATTGTAAAGCTTATGAGTACAAGCTCATGTAAAATGAAAATGGGGAAGACCTAAGCAAACCTCAACTAAAAGCACTGTCCTTCCTCTCTCATCAACAACTATGTAAAATCCTTTTCATAAGTGAATATCAATGATCTTCCCGTAGTTTTTCTCCCCTTTAAGGGGTTTCCACGTAAATTATGGTGTCTTTATTCTCTCTTGCTCTCTTCAAATTATGATCTTTATTATTTATTCGTAGAGGTTTTTTCATACCAGAAAAAATCCTTTACATTTTTATGCTTTCATTGAGAGTGAGAGAAAAACTCGAGAAGTCCCTCCCAAAATGTCAAAAACCAAATCAAATACCCTCTCAAAACCGAAAGCGGGAGCAGAAATGACAACAAGTTGGAAGTAGAGATGGGAATGACAACAAGTAAAAAACTGGAAACGGAACAGAAAAATAAAAAGAGAGAGGAAAGAGATCGGAAAATAAATTCATTCGAAGGAAGGATGAGTTAAAAAAATCAGAGCGGATCAGAAAAGAAGAGCTCAGAAAGTTCAGAAGAGCTCAGAAAGCACAGACCAGAAAAACTCATAAAGCATATACCAGAAGGGTGTAAGTCTTTGGAAGGGGCCGTTCATAAGTTCTACTCTCAGAAGGAACTACGGGCGTAAGTCCTTGGGAGTGTCAATTTTTAAGTCTTACTCTAAAAAAGAACTACGGGCGTAAGTCCTTGGGAGGGGCAATTCATAAGTCCTATTTTCAGAAGGAACTAAGGGCGTAAGTCCTTGGAAAGAGAAATTCATAAATCCTACTTTTAGATGGAACTAGGGGTGTAAGTCCTTGTGAGGGCCAGTTCATAAGTCATACATCCATAAGGAACTAAAGGTGTAAGTCCTTAGGAGAGGCAATTCATAAGCCCTACTCTTAGAAGGAAATTAAAACGGGGTCATGGTTCCACTAAAGGATCCTAAGCCCTTGGGAGCGTCTAAGTACGCCGTTCTAAAAATGAAAAAGAAATGTCTTCAAAATGAAAAAAGAAATGTGTTCAAAACGGGAAAGTGTGGAGAACGAAAAAAGAAATGTCTTCAGAATAGAAAAAGAAAAGTCAGAAAAATAGAAAAAGAAATGTCTTCAGAACTAAAAAAGAAATGTCTTTAGAATGGAGAATGAAATGTCTTCATGGCGGGAAAGTCTGAAGAACAGAAAAAGAAACGTCTTCAGAATGGAAAAATCTTCAGAACATAAAAGAAAAGAAGCGAGAAAAGGAAGGAAAAAAATTGAAAGCAGAAAATGAAAAATGAAGAAACGGTGGAAACTCTATTGATGAGCCCGTAGGAAATCAGATTAGGGTCATGGTTCTATGGAAGGAGCCTAAGTCCTTGGGAGTGTCCACGGATATCGTTCCCTGAAGGAGAAAATAATATGGAAAGAGCAGAAACTCTACCAACAAATGCGGAACGCCAAACTTAAACTCATGCGATGTAATTATGGAACGGTATACTCGCTCCTTATTTATTTCAATAAATTATTATTGTTCTTGTACAACGTTCTTGTCACAGATCTTAATGTATGAGAAAAGGAAAATGAAAAATAAAGAAACAGGAGAAACCCTATCACATAACCCGTACTGAAGAAAATGAGAGAACCTCCCCAATGAGCCTATAATAATGAAAACAGAAAAAAAAAACTCTGTCAATAAGCCCATAGTAAAAAGAATGGAATGACAACACAACGAATGAAGGAAAGTAATCATCATTGACAGCAAGCTGGCAAAAAGGTTAGTCCACAAACCCAAAGCATTCATGAATGAGAATAGAGGAACGTAACAGCAGAAAGAAAAGGGGAAGTCATCACTGATAGCGAAAAAACCAAAAAATTGTTTGGAAAAACCACATCGCATGTTTTTAAGAAGCACGTGAGAACAGAAATGGGCGGACGTAACGATAGAATAAGAAAGGACAAACCATTACACCTCAATAAGTGAAATTTATTGAGTGTAATGGGGGCAAATGAACAGGAAAAAAATCATCCAAGACACGTGTACAGAAAAAATGCTGAAACGGGAGATCTCGTCAGAACGGGGAAGAATGTTGAAGAAGAGAATCGATATCTCGAGAACGGGAGATCATCACTTCCAGAACGAGAACTGACATCTCGAGAACAGAGAATCATTACCTTCTGGACAGGACAGAACATCAAAACGGAAAAGAGGGTTCAAACTGACAATCAAGTGGTTATGATTGATTGACCATAATCACGAGGAACCACCAAGTGGCTATGACTGATTGAATTGCTGAGGACAAAACAGCTAAAAGGAATAAGTAGAGTAAAGAAGCCCACGTCTGAAAGCAATCTCATTAGGCTAAAACATAGGGATGTGATCATCTCCTTTTTATTATTCTTATTATTGTAAAGTCTATAAATACACGCTCATGTAAAAAGAAAACGGGGAGGACCTAAGCAAACCTCAACTAAAGGCACTGTTCTTCCTCTCTCATCAACAACTATGTAAAATCATTTACATAAGTGAATATCAACGATCTTCCCGTGGGCTTACTCCCCTTTAAGGGGTTTCCACGTAAATGAGGTGTCTTTATTCTCTCTTCAAATTATGATCTTTATTATTTGTTTGTAGAGGGTTTTTCATACTAGAAAAAATCCTTTACAAGTAACCTAACATGAGGATAGGCATTCTCATTCCTATTCCATCATTCATTACCACTGACCAAACATTACCTAAGTGTGTTTTTCTCATCTCCCTTTTCATAAAATTATTGTATTAAAATATTGGCCGATAAAAATTGATGAAACAAATTAGAAAAATAGTCACATTTCAACGACTAAAAATCATATTTACTCAAGATAATGTTCTTCCTTTGACTACGAATTCTTAGCTCCTTTCTCCACAAAATAGAAAGATAATAATTGCTTAATATTCATGGAGTACTGAATTCCCAATCATATAATCAATTACATCGTGTCTTAAAATGTAATATCTTATAAAATTTTTGAGAGATATGATAAATGAACTTTTAAAATATGAATTTTACGTTGGCGGTTTTTTCCCATCTTTGGCGACAGTTCTATAACCGCCGGCAAACATTCATTAAATCCCTAGATCCCATCGCGATTCACATTTTCTGGCATTTTCTCCTCAAATCATGATTCATACTCTCAGGTGAATCTTCGACGATTTAGAGGATGCTCTAGATCGGGAATCTTTGCTCTTCTCTTTTTCATTTCCATTGAGATTTTACTCTAACTGGTATGTTAAAGTCTCATTGCTACGGTAAATTTCGTCAAATCAACCTTGGTAATGTGGCTTATAAGGCAAAAGCTAATAGGAAATCGACACGTACCTCGCTTTCTTCTTCCTCTCGTTAAGTCAATAAAGCTAGCTGTTGCTTTTAAACTATACTGATGTAGTGGGCGTGATGAAACTCGATAGATCGGGGATCGAATTCCTAGCTCATGGCGTTAGGAGACACTGTTCTTAACTCACGATATTAAGAGACGCAAAGGTTTTCCTTAGAAAATGCTTAATTCATTCACCAATAATCGAACCAAAGCATTGCATTATATAGTAGGCTAAAGAAAGACCACAATACATCTAAGATGTCCGATTACATCAATCATCAACACATAGCCGAAACTAATAAACCTCCCCGAAACAACCCCAACTAAATGATTAACTACCAATTAAGCACATAGTCATGTATCGTACGTTGCTATTCTTTACCTGAGTACCGCACTGAGGCCTATCAATACCGTTTGATCCATCAATACTCTCTGCCGGAAAATGAACCTTGTCTTCAAGGTTCAAACCTAGAAAATGTTGGTGTAGAACAAGAATAGGCTCTCAAGTCGTCACTTCTAGGAAAATCCGGCCACCTACGTCCCAAATAAATCTTCCTTTTTCTAATAACTGAGTAAGTAGGCGAGCAATGAGCCCGTAATGACAAACAAATTTTCGGTAATAATCGGTTAGACCCAAGAAAGAATAAAATTCATTTAATAGATAAATGTTCAACGCCATAACTTTCTTGAATTCTTGAAGTAGGCTGCCCACCTCCTTTGGCCATTCTTCTTGAATTTGTTCCCAAGGAACTCCAACTCCCGATATATCAAACAACTCAACGCCGGACCGCCACTTAAGTAATAATGCATTTATTCCAACAACGGATGGAAAGGAAACCATACTTACCGCTAAACGTTACCGCTGGCCTCCTACAGTAAATTCCATAGTCATGTGCTTGTAGTCAGAAATAATCGGTCCAAGAATTGCTAACCATTGAACCCCCAGAACAATATCCAATCCGATAATAGGAAGAGAATATAGTGAAGCAACAAACTCGTAATCATGAATAATTATTTTAACCCTATCAAACAGGTTCTGACACCACATACGATCTCCACTAGCCACATTTACTGGGAATGGTATTATATGCGTGACTACCAACTACAACATTCTTGTAACTTGCTCGTTAATAAAATTATGGCTTGATCCATTATCCACAAAACGCTAACATCCTAATTATTTATTTTCGCTTTGATTTGCATGATCCGGTCCCCCCTAGCTATAGCATGCAGTTAAATTTCAGGCTCTGACTCAATTAAATCACCTTCTTAATCGTTCTTTTCATCTTCTTGGTCAGTCTTTCCATCCTCGCCCATTGCATCGATCAACATTGCTTGAGCCGCTTGACATCTATGACCAGGAATAATTTTCTCATCATAATTATAGCAAATGTTTTGAGCCCCCCTCTGCTTCATTTCTTAGATCAAAAAATATTGTCGTGCCCGGTCTAACCATAACATCAGAGCAGGCACTGCGCCATGGCGAACTGTAAACGGCTCGACCAGATTGAACGAGCGGTAGATGAGATTTGCGAGAGTATTCGTACGCTCATTGAATTATCAACTCAAGAATCAATTTGACAACTTGCTAGGCCAGTTCGGGATAACGTCAAAATGAAAGGAAAGAAACAACATGACACTTTGGAATCGAATATTTCTTCTTTGGATGCCCGATCGGTTTCTCGACAAGAAATGTCAAGAATCTTATAGTGTTAAGAGGCGTAAGGGTTTTCCTTAGAAAATGCTTCATTCAATCACCAATAATCGAATCAAATCACTGCATTATATAACAAGCTAAAGAAAGATCCACAATACATCTAAGTCATCCGATTACACCAATCATCAACACATAGCCGAAAATAATAAACCTCCCCAAACAACCCAACTAAATGATTAACTATCAATTAACCACATAGTCATGTAATCGCACGTTGCTATACTTGATGCGAGTACCGCGTCGAGGCCTATCAATACAGTCTGATCCATCAGGGCTGTAGTTGGAAGCACAATACGGGACTTTTTTGCACCTTTATGTCTTCATCTCTTGATTTGAGCTTAATCTCTAGTTATAGAAAAGAAAAGAAAAGTCAAAAAATCCATCTGTATCGACTGTCCGAAAACTTGTCTTAACTACAACCAACTCCCCAGTTTCCTTACCCTGTTCATGGGCTCTACTTGCTCGTCTACACTATGTCCCCAAAAGACCTAGATATTGGCAGTGGATTGATCCATCACGCACACCTCGTCCCGCTTTTCATCGTCGATCATCGATCACCCTGCCATTCGTCGACCACCGGTCTCTCTCTCTCTCTCCTCTCTCTCTCTGGTTCTATCTGTTTTATTTATCATTTTCATTAAACAAAATCCATTTATATCGTCTGTCCAAAAACTTATCTTAACTACAACCAACTCATCAGTTTCCCTACCCCGTTTCCTGGGCTCTACTCACTCGTCTACGCTCTGTCCCCAAAAGACCAAGATATTGGCAGGGGATTGATCCATCACGCACACCTCGTCCCTTCATCGTCGCTCTTCATCGTCGATCATCAATCAGCCTAGCCATTCGTCGACCACCGGTGACTCCCTCCCTCCATCCCTCTCTAGGGTTCTGTCTGTTTTATTTATCATTTTCATTAAACAAAATCTAATCCATTTTAGCAATTGTCACAGTCCGACCAATTTATACCTTCTTCGTCAGTACTGGTGCTGGATTGGCTCTATATATCACGCTCATCATCACGCTCATCATCGGTAATTTTTCAATTTTCTTTTTCGTTTGTGTTTCTGTGTGGTGATTCTTTTTCTGATTTGGGTTCTGTTATTATTAGAAAATGATATCAGTGTTGTGCCCGTTGTATTATTATCATCAGAAGCACCCGATGAATTACCTACTTTTAGGGATTTCCATTGTTTCTCTCGCTTTTGCTATTGGATTGACTTACACATTTACCAGCTGTGAGTTCTATTCTTCTTTTGTCTATTAAGAAAACTGATATGTAGAATCAGTACTTACACTTGAATTTTGTTATTTTGGATTATCCCGCACTATATTTTGGTTGGATCTACTAAGGATTAGGATGTGAAAATCTTTAAGCCTGGACTTTTGCACTATAGCCCCAATAGTTAATAATCGATAAATGATGTCTTCCCACTTATTTTGAGTTTGTCATTGTTCTTTTTAACTGCCCATGAAGGAAATATAGAAGTTTGAGTAAACGGGAAATATGATAAAGCAACCCAAGTGTTGAAATTTCAGGCAATCATAATCGCCTATAACAATTTAGCGTCAAAATTTCAACTAATTTGAAACATTGCCAATAATTCTCTTCTTTGAATCTTTTTAAATCAGTTTGGATAAAAGTTTGTTTAAACTATCATTTTCATGTGGGTCTCTTAAAACCCTACTTTTTTATGGGTCAAATCTTAAACCCTTTTTCATCCTCCACAATAGTCTTGTTATCTTTCTCAAGCTCGTTGACCTTTCGAACGTTTGTTATTCTATGGAAAAATTAAAAATTGTTGCCTCATTCTAGAACACTACTACATCTATTTCTCCATGAAAAATTAGATCCTTTCTTTCTAATTATATGGTTAAGCTTCAAATGTCCTTTGGAGTATTTTATCATCTTCTTATCACTTTAATATTCTCTGATTTTTACTGTATTGAACTATTTATTATAATGTGTTTAGATTAATTTTATCATGGATAAAAGTTGGGTTGGAAAATCTCAAGTTAGTCAAGAGTATTTTAATGGAGTTAAGGATCTTCTTGATTTATTTTTGAAAGAGTTTCCCTAGAGCGTAGGATTTTGTGTCCACGTAAACGTTGTGTAAATATGCTGAGAATGAAGAGAGAGAGAGAGTGTATGAGCACTTGGTGTGTAATGGGTTTAACATTAGTTATACATGTTGTTTTTTTCATAGTGAATCTATATTGTAAAATTCAAATGGAGAAGAGCTTAATGAAAATATGTGAACTATACATCTGTGCATGACTTATCGCATGATAAATTCGGGGTTGTGTATAGTAAGAGAGGAACAAATGATTTACAATCAAAACCAACTGCTAAGAATAGTGGGGCTTTAGTGACTGCTATTTTTTCACGTTTTGTTCACACAAATGAGGATTTGAAAGAGGAACCATTCATTTTTGCATCTCAAGCACGTCTTGTATATTACGTACAAGATCATAAAGATAAAGATTCGCATGGTGTGGTGCATATAAAATCAAGAGACATATTTGACATGAGTGATCCTAATAATGATGTAACTCTTGATAATGAAGTAGTGATGAACTTTGGATGTGAGATACATGATCATTCTCATTTAGAAGAAGTCTTAGATGATAATGAAGAATGTATCAATTTATTTAGGACATATGTTATTGGTCTAACCATTGAAGATACAATTCATGTGAATGTTGGTTTTAATCATAATAGTGATGACTCAATTTGAGTGTGTTACTATTTGAATTAGGTATGTCTTTATTTGATAGTGTTCATTTCTATTTTCTTTAAATTATCACGATTCTTAGTATCTATTTGATAGTGTTGATAACCTTTGTCTCTCTTTGATAATGTTATTATATATTTTGTTGTGCAAGTATATCCATCATGGTTCATGGTAGACGTCTGAGTGATGTAGCTGAGGAAGAGTCGATTGATGATCGAGATCCACCATGCGACGTTTCTAATGAATTAGAAGATATTACATTTATTTAATGTTTCACACAAATCATTGACATATAATGTCTAATAAATAAAAATAATATTTTATACATACGTAAATCCTCTAGGCGAAATGCTCGAGGCCGGACTCCAATGGATTAAATATGAAATCTACCTGAAGGGAAGAAAGTGAAATGCGAATTCAAATCAGAAGGACAACCGATCAAGAGCCAAGCAACAATATTAACCAATTTTTTGGGTACAATAGCTTAGAACTACGATCTATTGTCGATCATCTACAATACTTGGAAGAAGATGTCTAAAATGTACAAGAATGCAGTTTGGGATATCGTGAATGTATAAATACATATTTGTAATCGTATCTTCCATTATGTATTTACAAATATACCCATGTAATTTTTTAGAGTAAATGGGAAGTTATGGAAGTCAACCGAAGACAACATTGCCCTTCATTAATAAGGGTTGGAAGGATAATAAAAGTAGCTTGAGGAGAGAATATACGGAGATAATATACAACAAAGTATCCGAGCGAAGAAGAATATCTGAGATATAAACCAGATGATATTCCAAGAGATCAGTGGAATGCTGCTGTCCATTTTTTGTCCTCTCCTAAAAAATAATATTACAATATTTTCTTTTAACAATGAATTTGTTTAGTACGTAGAATAAATATTAATTTTATCTTCTTTTAACATGAGCGTAGTGAAACAAATACTATGGTGCGATCGAAACAAACGATGAATCATTCATTAGGAAGAAAAAACTATGTTAGAAGAACGAATGAAATGGTACATAAATCTTTTTTAATTATAAGTAGTATTCTTATTTTTAGTATTGTGATTGAGAATATAATTTTTTTTAAACATAAGGATTGATGGAGGAGTTGGGGAGAGAACCAAATACAGTTGAAGTTTTTATAGATTTGCGTAAGCATTTGGATGAGAGTTGGGTGGATCCTGAACCTACATCTAGATCTGTAAGTAATATTTAATTGTTATTATCAGTAATATTTTCGTCTATAATTGTCATATATGCAATCGAATTATTTATTTGTGTTGTAGGAGAAAATGCAAGAAATTATGACAACATAATCGTTGGATGGCAATCCTATTTCACCTAGAGACACATTTTCAGAAGTTATGGACCTAGAGCATCCCGGACAAGTGCGTGGAATGAGATTAAGTCCAACTCACACTATGTTGTTTGGATCGTAAAGTAACCGTCAGTTTTCAAAAGAGACATCATTCGTTTCACTTGCAGAACATGAGAGGGTAAAATCAAGTTTCAATGAACTTGACTCTAAGGTGTCTTAGCTAGAATCTCAACTAGCAGATTTATTTACATTTATGAAAATGATGCAAACACAAAATCATTCGTCCTCACAATTCTCTGACAGTGATAAGGTATGATGTATTGATGTCTAAGGAATATGTACTTTACATAATTAAGAATTATGTTTATTCTAACACTAATATTATTTTTTTTGTTCATTTGTATGTCTTTATAAGATTTTGGATCTCCCTCAACTTCATGATCGTTCATTCCATAGCTATTGAAGATATTTTTGCTTATCTTTGAATTGATATTACTTTTACTTTTGTATTTACAAATGTTTGAATTGAATTATGTTATAACTCTGAATTGATTCTTATTCGACGTTGGATGTAACATGAATTGAATTTAGATACTCATACACTGGAATTGTTATGTTATAACTCTATTTGGTGAATTTAATTTTATGAAAATTGATAGATTCTTGATCTATATTATAGAATGTTTTGTGAAACATGTAGTTTTAAAAATTATGGGATGTTCGAAAAGGAAAAGAGAGGCTGGAAAAATTTTAAAATAAAACAATTTTTTTATTTTTCATATTTGCTGGAAGTTCAAACCGTCGCAAAAAGATGATTTTATTTTAATTTCCAGGCGGTTGTAAACCACCGGAAATGGTGGGATAAAACTGTCATTAAAAAGGTATTTTACCGGCGGTTACTCTAGCGGTTGGTAAAACCACCGCTAAACATGTTTGTGACAGTGGCTTAGATGGCGGTTTTGCAATGGCCACAAGGGTTTGTGACGGGGTTTAAACCGCCCTCATAAAACTTAAAAGCGCTGCAACAGCACATTTTTCCTGTAGTTATTATATTATGATATAACATAATAATGAATATCTGATATTTCATAAGTATTATTAACTAGTCCATCCGTATCTTATTTTCAATATATGCAACAACATGGTTAAATAATTACGGAATCACCCAACCCGTATATTATTTATTTATTTGTTTTTGAAAGGGAATGAACTGGACCGAAGACAGCTACATCAGAAAAGATTTCAGAAAATAAGGTCACTGACTCAACCAAATAAAAGAAGAACAAGATGTTATAGCCCGCGCGCCTAAGCAGCTCATGAGCAGCTCTATTATGCACCCTAGGAATATGGCGAAAGACCACAGACTTAAAAACTGAAGTAGTAAGCTTGGATAATAAAACCTGTGTTATCAAGGGACTCTTCCTATTTACCGAAAAAAAAGGGACTCTTCCTTATCACAGAGCATCTGCTTAACTCCGAGACAATATGTCTCAATCACAATTGATTTGAATTTCTAATTCCTTAGCAAAACGCAGACCTTCCAACACCGCCATAGCCTCCGCTTCTTGAGCAGTAAAATTCCCCCGGAGGAACACGAATTTGGCTGCCACAAAATGACCCTCGTAATTAGCGTAAAACATACCCAATACGAATATTAATATGTTTAATTAATAGTATTCCTGAAGATTGAAGAATCACCCAATCCATAATGAACGTTACAAGATAGTGATTGATTTGAAGGGAAATAGAATAAAGTCCGGACTCAGTAACTTTTGTCCTTTTACCTATAATATGAAAGATTTTGCTGCAATTTCTTATAAATTTATTTGGGGTGATAATATAATTAGTCTGTCAACATTCACAAATCTGTAATAATTTGTGTAGTAATAATAATCTATTAGAAGTTTAATGAGAGGAGTAGTGGGGTGCACGGACGAAATTTGGGGTTTTTTTTGTCTCCTCCCGAAATCAGATTTCAAAAACCAAAAATCATAAATCATAAACCAACTCTTAGTAATTTTTTATTTAAGCTAAATCAAAACCCTCAGTTATAATGAGGAGATGAAACTCATTCTTTCCTATCATTAATCTTCTTCATCAGTGTCGTCGTCACATTGATGGTGGAGTGGATCTTCCTCGATGGTGGGATGGGTCTATCGTTGCGTCTCCTTTGTCCCCCGTCGCTCTTGGTCAGAGAGCGAGAGATGAGTAGAGAATATTCTAAAGAGAGAAAATCCCAAAATGCCTTCGTCGATGGTAGGCTACGTCTTCGTTATCCTCCGTCTCTCATGGTCAGACAATATTCTAGAGCTAGGAGGTTGAAGATTTGTAGGGAAAATCCTAAGAGGCCTTTTTGCTTTAAATCAAACGGCACAGTTCATTGCCCATATATTGCAACAGGTCGGGACGAGATATTTTTTATTTTAGCTTTCTTTTCGGAATCCCGTCTCGTCCCATGCGAGAGAGAATTTTTCCTGTCCCATTAAGCAAACCAAAAAAAATTCCAGGCCCGCTGAATTTGAGACAGTTAATAAACATTTTATTGACACTTATAGCCATAGTAGGGGTTTATGAGTTATATGAAGGAAATAGAAGTGATCGAGTTTGTAAATTAAATTCTAACACTTCTATTGGATCCACCATGTGTTAGAATGAATAGATATCCAAAAGGGAAGGACCATATCAAAGTTAGCTTCACGTTTTTTTTTGTCAAAGTTATTTTTATAAATTTTAAGGGATGTGAAAAAATATGACTCGACCCATTATTTCTAAAGTATGAGTGTGTAAACTTAATCAACTTCGATGACTCAACTTGTCAGGTCAGCTTTACTAATTTTTCTTAATTATAGTTTCTATTATAAATTTACTATTTATGTATATGGTGATATGACCTTTTTTTTTCATTTTCTAGCTAAAAAGTTCAAGTATATTGATGGATTATCTCAATCTCAATTAGTTTTGAATGTTCGAACACTTCAATTTTAGATGCTACTGCATATGTAAGTCCAGATTCTCACATTTAGGTTTGTCTACAAGCTTTTTGTGTATTGATTATGAATTCATTATTATTATTATTATAGTCTTTATTAGAGTAAAGATATTTTGTTATACTTGATATACGTAGTGTAGTAAACACGACATGTTCACATTTTTACTTCAAATTTATATGTTAGTCACTCATTTTTTTATGAGGATGTTTTATCTTATACATGACAGGTTCACAATTTTTGGAAATATTTCATTTGACAAAGGAAGCATTTTTTTCCGATAAGTCATGTACGATACAATATATATTTAGGTTTAAACTCATGTGACTAAAATTATATTTATAATACTTGTGTGTTTATCAAACATGACTCATTTTAAAGATTTGGAAGAAGTTGATCCTCGAAATTGCCAATTCAATTAAGGAAGGGAGGAACATTCGAAGATCTACCAAAAAACGATACTATTCTGGTACTCAGAAAAAGAAGGATTGACCCAATCTTTTATGAAAAGAAAAAACTCATCATATTGAATTTAGACTCTACTATATTGTGTAATTTTCTATTTGCTTAAAACAATATTGGTTATGATACTATTCATTTGCTTTGGAAGTCATTGTGCTTTGATTTTTCTAAAAAAAAGTATTGTGCTTTTAAAGATACTAAAATGAGTTAAATGACCCAAGTAGTTTCTTACTCTTATAAAAGAGTGGGTTTCTAGCTACATGCTTGGGCTAGAAACGTATGCCTTCTCCCTATCATGTGGGTTGTTTTAAATTTTGGGCTGCATGGATTGGGTGCAAAATCTTATGGAATGAGGGGTGCGTTGGTCATTTCGCTGGACTTGAGTGTTGATGGATCTTGGACCGTTGGATTGTTACGATCTTGGTTGTCCATGTGTTTTACATTTTAGGTTGGTGAGAATGAATCTCGATCGTCCGTGTGGTGCCTCAGATCGTACCTCAACCGTTGATGTTGACAGCTTCATGAAGCTTCGACCATGGAAGCCTTCAGCCATGGAGAAGCTCTCTAAGCCTCTCCCTCATCTTTACGCTCGCTGGACACTCTACTTAGAAGTTGCGTGCCAAAGAGAGGGGACGTTCATTTCAGATTCATTTGCATTGTTTCGATCGTCTCTAGGGGGAGAGCCTCTTGAAGCTTCAAGAGACCTCCATGGCTCTTCGAGCTATTCTGTTCAAAATATTAACCAAATTTGAACCATAGGATCATTTTGATATGGGTCATTTATTTAGTTATGATGATAGATCTGAGCCATTTAAGTGTTTTAATCTGAGCCCTTGATTGACTAATATATATACCTCTTCTTCTTTAGTTTTAGGGTTTTTTTCTCTTCTCCTCTCTTTGGCAGTGGTGTTATGGCCTAGAGTTTCTTAATCTTCCATTTTGCTTGTTTTTCGCAGGTGTTGGATGAAACTTTAGTCTTCCACTTTTTTGTTAGAGTCTAATATGCTCATCGAACATATGAGATTTTTGCAACATTTTTTTGTTTGTCTTTTGAAATTTCGATCTTTGGTATGTTCGACAATGATTAGTTAGGATTTTTTATTTTCTTGCATCAATGACCGATGTAGTATTCTTGTCGTATTCGGCGGTGAGGTAAGATTGATGATTTTTTATTTTTTTGCCTTTATTTGTTTGGCTGGTTTGGGTTGATTTTTACTTGTTAAGTAATAGCAAATTAATTTTGAAGCTTTGTATTGCGATGTTATAGATTACAAAATAGGTAACTTTAGTTTGATTTGTCTTTTTCCTTATTATCTTATCTTCTGCATTTTCTCAGTCAAAATAAATGGTTGTATATCAGGTTGTAGTCTGTGTGCCTTCACGTTTGTGATTCTGTCGTGAAAGTACAGGTTAGGCGCCTTAGGTTCCTGTTGTGAATGTGCTATGTTCAGCTTCTGAATCCACGGGCAACCATGTGCGTTCAGATGCTGAATTCGAGTTGCTTGGCTTCACAGCAGATGGCACTCACGTGCCTTCACGTTGGAGGTAATGATAATTTCTTTGTCTTATTTGTTCAATTGTTCTAATGGTAAAGTAGGTCACTCTCCTTCTAATTCTCCTTCTAATTCTCCTTGTACTTCTCATTTATGGTGATTGTATAGAATAATTTCTTTTTTAGATTAAAAATTAAATCTGTGTTTCTGCTTTCTTTTCTACTTCTTGATTTTGATGTTCACCTGCAAGAAGGTATACACGTGGTGTGAGACTCATGTAATTTGTAATTTAGACAATATTTTTTTATGTACTATTAATTTGATTTATTTTTTAGAATTTTTTTCTTTTAATTCCTTTTTATTGTTGCTCTTTGTGATTTGAATTTTTTTTCCTTCTCTGATATGATTTTCATTTTCTATTATTGTCTTATGTTCTGTGATTAATTTCTCTTGTGTTTTGTAGTAGTTCACTGTGAATAATATTTTTTAATTGTGCTTATATAATTCTAACCTGCTTATGTTGTTGATTTCGGTCATTTTTTAATAATAATTTGATATTTGATATTAAAACATATTCAGTTATGTCTTGTTATCTTAATTTCTTTTGATACGAGATATTATCCGTTTCTTTTGACTGAATCTCTAAATCAAGAATTACGTGCTTAAATTCTTATTCTTTTGTTTATGCAGAGGGTTGTGGTTGAGAGTGTGCTGTAAATTTCGTTGCACTGAGGGCTAAAATGGTGATTTTGTTGGTCTATAATCGTTGATTGAATATGAGCCGCTGGATTATTTTGATCTGAGCCGTGTATATGAGTCAATTCCTTCTTGGTAAACCTTGGACCTTTGGATAGTTACTATCTTGGTCGTTCATGTGTTTTATATTTTGAGGTTGGTGAGAATGAAACTTGACTGTCCGTGTGGTGCCTCAAATCGTATCTCTGCCATTGATGTTATTTTCCTAATTGATCTTACCCATCCATTTTTTCCTTAGATGCCAAAGAGAGAGAGGTTATTGACAGCTTCTTAAAGCTTCATCCATGGAAGCCTTCAGCCGTGGAGAAGCTCTCCAAGCCTCTCCCTCATCTTTACGCTCACTGGAGACTCTGCTTAGTAGTCGCGTGCCAAAGAGAGAGGGGAGAGATTGACAGCCTGTTCAAGCCTCGGCCATGGAAAGTTTCAGCCATGGAGAAGCTCTCCAAACATCTTCCTTATCTTGACGGTGCTGGAGACTCTTTTTGTCTCAGGGTACTGTCCGACGAAGATCAGAGGACTATCCGTGCAAGATCCTTCCTCATCAATCAAATCCTACATCGAACGGCACGCTTCAAACTTTGCGGTTGTTCTCGATGGGGGTAGGGGGTAAGGATAATCGTTATCCTTTGATTTTTGTCCTTTTCGTTATGTTTTTCCATTCTGATCTAACACCTGTACAGGCTAAGTGTCGTAGCTTTCTATCATGGAGATGCAACAGAGTTGTGTAGATTCTAAATCCGTGAGCAAGCATGTCCGTTCAGGTGCTGGATTCGACTTGCTTAGCTTCATAGCAAATAGGTCTCACGTGCATTCAGGTTCTCAGTCATATGCCTTCACATTGGTTGCTACATGTACTTGTAGGAGGTAATGATAGTTGTTTTGTTTTATTTGTCCAACTGTTCTATATATAAGTGTGTTATTTGACAACGTATATTGTGTTTGGCTGCCTGTATTTCAGGTTCATTTTCTCTTTGTATTTTGTTCAATATGTTTATTGTTTGATGTGTTTTGTTGGTTAAAATTTCCTCACTGTAGCCTGCATTGATTTATGGAATGCTACTAAATCAATTCAAATGTGATAAGTTAATTACATGCCTCAACTTCCCTACATCATCTTTAATTTATGTGATGTTGTTGTAATTTTTCCCAATTACGGGTTGTTTGTTCATAATAGAAGAGAATTATTGTGTTTCGTCGTTCCTTCGTCTGGTATAGATACTGCCCTTTCTTTGTCTTATAAGACCTCTAATTTTTCTTACTTAATTGATTGTTTCTTTGTCATTTTTGTATGTAAACTCGAAGTCAATATAATTGTATATAATTGTTGATAATGCTAAAGAAGTTTGCTTTTATTTTCTTTCTTTTTTCTTCCCTTTGTGGCTGAAATTTTTGAACCTTAATCATGGTAATACTGTAGGTTTTAGGTAATTAATCAATTTTCCTCTCAAGCTCATTGGATTTCCCCTTTTGTATTATTTAGAATCTATTTTGAGTTCTGAGGTTTGAACGGAGAGAAGTGGGGGATCGGTCTGAGGTGGGTTTCCTCAGATAATATAAATCCCTAAAATGGAATGTTGTCATAAAAACAAAATATGCTTGATTCAACATCAATTTTCATCTTTTATCTTACTCTTATCTTATCTTACTCTTATAAAAGAGTGAGTTTGTAGCTACTTGCTTAAGGTCGTTTCTCTATTTTGTCCCTGCAATGTGCCTACATTTACATTTTGGGTTGTGTGGGTTTGGTGATAAAATTGAGTGGAATGAGGCTTTATGGGTCAATTAGCTATTGCTTATTTGATAGAGTGCGATATTTTTTATGGATAGATTTGCCCTTCCAAATCTCTAGTTTCTTTTCTTTGTGTTAGGGGCGTAAGAGTCATTTTGTTAGTTAAAAGTATTGAACGAATTTGAACCGTAGGATCATTTTGATATGGGTTGTTTATTTAGTTATGATGATAGATCTGAGTTGTTTAAGTGTTTTAATCAGAGCCCTTGATTGACTAATATATATACATTTTCTTCTTTAGTTTTAGGGTTTTTTTTCTCTTCTCCTCTCTTCGGCAGTGGGGTTATGGCCTAGAGTTTCTTAATCTTCTATTCTACTTGTTTTTCGCATGTGTTGGATGAAGTTTTGGTCTTCCTCTTTTTTGTTAGAGTCAAGTTTTTGTGTGATGGTCGGTGATGGAGGTGGGAATGCATTTGGTTCGGCTCATCGAACAGATGAGGTTTTTGCACCATTTGTTTTGTTTGTCTTTTGAAATTTTGATCTTTGGTCTATTCGACAACGATTAGTTAGGATTTTTTCATTTTCTTGCTTCAATGACCGATGTAGTATTCTTGTCGTATTTAGCGGTGAGGTAAGATTGATGATTTTTTATTTTTTTTGTTTTGATTTGTTGGCCAGTCTGGGTTGATTTTTGTTTTGTTGAGTAATAGAAAAATTAGTTTTGAAGTTTTTTTTCCTTCTTATCTTATCTTCTGCATTTTCACAGTCAAAATAAACGGTTATATATCAAGTGGTAGTCCATGTGCCTTCACGTTTGTGATTCTGTCGTGGAAGTGCATGGAGAGAGGATTGAATTGTTGAGCTTCTGAACTTCTTAGCGAGTGGGAAGTCACCTGTATTCAGATGTTGAGCTGCATGTCTTCATGTTGGCTGTTGCATTTGGTTGTCAGAGGTAATGATGATTGCTTTATTTAATATTCTTAATCGATCTATATATATGTGTCTGCTAATAATTTAGATTATGGATGTCTATGTTTTTTTGTTATGTTTGTTATGTTTTTACATCCTGATCTAACACTTGTACAGGTTAGGCGCCTTAGGTTCCTATCGTGAAGTTGCTGTGTTCAGCTTCTGAATCCACAGGCAACCATATGCGTTTAGATGTTGAATTCAAGTTGCTTGGCTTCGCAGAAGATGGCACTCACGTGCCTTCACGTTGGAGGTAATGATGATTTATTTGTCTTATTTGTTCAATTGTTCTATATGTGTGTGTCTGATGTTTCTTTGAGAGATGCTTGGTTTTTGGGTACTTCTGGTAGTGATTCTAATGGTAAAGTAGGTCATTCTTCTTCTACTTCTAATTCTCCTTGTACTTCTCATTTATGGTGATTGTATAGATTATTTTCTTTTTTAGATTAAAAATTAAATATGTGTTTCTACTTTCTTTTCTACTTCTTGATTTTGATGTTCACCTGCAAGAAAGTATACACGCGGTGTGAGACTCGTGTAATTTGTAATTTAGACAATATTTTTGGATGTACCATTGATTTGATTTATTTTTTAGAAGTTTTTTTCTTTTATTTATTTTTTATTGTTGCTCTTTGTGATTTGAAATTTTTTCCTTCTCTGATATGATTTTCATTTTCTATTACTGTCTTATATTCTGTGATTAATTTCTCTTGCGTTTTGAGTTCACTGTGAATAATGATTTTTTAATTGTGCTTGTATAGTTCTAACCTGCTTATGTTGTTGATTTCTATCATTTTTTAATAGTACTTTGATACTTGATATTAAAATAGATTCAGTTATGTCTTTTTATCTTAATTTCTTTTGATACGAGATATTATCCGTTTCTTTTGAGTTGATTGAATCTCGAAATCAAGAATTACGTTCTTAAATTCTTATTTTTTGTTTGATGTATTACTTCTCAATCAACTCTATGTTTTTACTAGCTTTCTGTTTTATTAGTTTTTTTGTTTGTTTCAAAGAGATTTAGATTAAACATCTTTGCAACAATTTTAATATATTATTTATCTCTATGATCTATGATTATTGTTGACTGAAATATTTCTAATTAAACATTTTCTGTGGAGTGAGTTTATAGCTACTTGCTTAGAGTCATTTCTCAATTTTATCCCTCCAATGTGCCTTCATTTACATTTTGGGCTGTGTGGGTTTGGTGGTAAAATTGAGTGGAATGAGAGTTTTATGGGTCATTTAGTTGTTGTTTGTCTAATAGAGGATGTGATATTTTATTGATGGATTTGCCCTTATAAGTTTGTAGTTTCTTTTCTTTGCATTAAGGGCGTAAGATCATTTTGTTAGTTAAAAATATTGATCGAATTCGAACCGTAGGATCATTTTTATTTGGGCAATTTATTTAGTTGTGATGATAGATATGAGCCGTTTTGACTAATATATATACCTCTTCTTATTTAGTTTTAAGGTTTTTCCCTCATCTCCTCTCATTCTCCTCTCTTCGACAGTGGTGTTATTGCCCAAGGTTTTTAAGTCTTATATTCTGCTTGTTTTTCGCAGGTGTTGGATGATGCTTTGGTCTTCCTCTTTTTTGTTAGAGTCTAATTTTAGTGTGGTGGTCGGTGATGGAGGTGGGAACACGTTTGGTTCTGCTCATTGAACAAGGAAGATTTTTGCACCATTTTTTTGTTTGCCTTTTGAAATTTAGATCTTTGGTCTGTTCGACAGCGGTTAGTTAGGATTTTTTCATTTTCTTACTTCAATGACCGTTATAGTTTTCTGTCGTATTCGGCGGTGAGGTAAGATTGATGTTTTTTTGTTTTTTTTCTTTATTTGTTTGGCTGGTCCGGGTTGATTTTTATTTTCTTGGGTAATAGAAAAATTAGTTTTGACGCTTTGTATTGTGCCTTTTATAGATTAGAACAGAGGTAGCTGTAATTTGATTTGTTTTTTCCCTTTTATCTTATCTTTTGTGTTTTCTCAGTCAAAATAAACTGATGTATATTAGGTGGTAGTCCATGTGCCTTCACGTTTGTGATTATGTCATGGAAATGCATGGAGAGAGGATTGAGTTGTTGAGCTTCTAAGCGAGTAGGCAGTCACGTGTATTTAAATGCTTAGTTGTGTGTCTTCACGTTGGTTGTTGTATTTGGTTGTCAGAGGTAATTGTGATTGCTTTATCTGATATTCTCAATCGATCTATATATATGTGTGTCTGCTAATAATGTAGATTGTGTGGATGTTTTTATTTTTTTGTTATGTTTGTTATGTTTTTGCATCCTGATCTAACGCCTGTACAGGTTAGGCATCAAAGGTTCCTGACGTGGAGGTGCTATGTTCAGCTTCTGAATCCACAGGCAACCATGTGCGTTCAGATATTGAATTCGAGTTGCTTGGCTTGGCAGCAGATGGCACTCACATGCCTTCACATTGGAGGTAATGATGGTTACTTTGTTCAATTGTTCTATATATGTGTGTTTGTGGTGTGCTGTTCCTTTGAGAGATGCATGGTGTTTGGATACAACTGGTAGTGATTCTAATCGTAAAGTAGGTCATTCTTCTTCTACTTCTTCTTCTGGTTCTCCTTGTACTTCTCCTTTATGGTGATTTTATAGATTATTTTATTTTTTAGATTAAAAATTAAATCTGTGTTTCTGCTTTCTTTTTTACTTTTTGATTTTGATGTTCAGCTGCAAGAAGGTATGCACGCGGTGTGAGCTCATGTAATTTGTAATTTAGACAATATTTTTTTATGTACCATTGATTTGATTTATTTTTTTGGAATTTTTTTCTTTTACTTCTTTTTTATTGCTGCTCTTTGTGATTTGAAAATTTTTTCCTTCTCTCATATGATTTTCATTTTCTATTACTGTCTTATGTTCTGTGATTAATTTCTCTTGTGTTTTGTGGTAGTTCACTGTGAATAATGATTTTTTAATTGTGCTTTTATAATTCTAACCTACTTATATTGTTGATTTCTGTCATTTTTTTAATAATAATTTTTTATTAAAATATATTCAGTTATGTCTTGTTATCTTAATTTCTTTTGATACAAGGGTCGTTTCTCTATTTTGTTCTGCAATGTACCTTCATTTACATTTCCGGCTGTGTGAGTTTAGTGGTAAAATTGGGTGGAATGAGGGTTTTATGGGTCATTTAGCCGTTGCTTGTCTGATAGAGTGTGTGATTTTTTGTTGACGGATTTACCCTTCCAAATCTGTTGTTTCTTAACCTTTAATCATTTGTTTTAAGGGATGGACTCACTTAACTTTGTTGTTGTTTGCTTCCTAACCTTTAATATGAATTGAGAAAAGTGTGCCCTTTTGTAAAGTGAATTTATTTTTCTCCCTTTGAAAATCCAGCTTTGATGATTTTAAATTACCATTGTGGTCTGTTTTGGGTTGTCTTTATTGTCATTCTCATTTGGTTCTGTTATTATATATTACTTCAGGAAGGTGACCAAATGATTGATGGTGAGTTTCTTTGGTTTTTGGGTGTCGGGCTGCTTCTATTTTCACATTAAATCTTTGCAGTGTAGTAACGTGTTGTTTCTTATGAAAAGTGTGCTCTTTTGTCAAGTGAGTTTATTTTTCTCCTTTTGAAAATTCAGCTTTGAAGATTTTGAAATTGTGCTCTCTTTTGGGTTGTCTTTATCGCCATGCTCATTTGGTTCTATTATTATATATTACCTTAGGAATGTGGCCAAAGGATTGATGAAATACCAACCAGATATAATCAACAGTGTACATCCACTAATGTAACATGTGCCTCTTCGAATGTTGAGGTCGAATGGCCTTTTGAATAAGATGGTTGCCATGCTAACCACCTTATATGTAGGTTTGGCTCTGAAGATTGACCGTGTATTTATAGCTCATGGTTTTATGTGCTTTTTTCGACGGTTGAATTATTATCTTTTTCTCTATTTTGTTTTCATTTTGATTTTCAGGTTTAAAAGGTTGGGTCATGTTCGGAGAGGTTAGTATTTAGTTGTCTTATGGGTTTTGTTTTCTTCATGACTCTCCGCTGCAATTTTCTTTATTAGATTGAGAGCACATTAACTTAATTGTTCAAGATATATGTTATTGCATGAATTGATATTCTTAGTCAAAGATAAATATATTGTTTCATGTGTTTGATTTGTTTTAGTAAATTTATTTGTTAATGTATGTTTAATCATTTTTGTATTCTGATTTTCTCACATTGTTTCTGCTTTTCTCTTTAAAAGTGCATTTACATTTTTTTGGGTGCATTACTGATATGATTGTGGTGAATTTGAGTAATCTTGTTATTCCATGCCTACTTATAGAATATGGCCATGAAGGATTGAGTTTCTTACCTAACATGAATGAGGTATGGCATGGTGTCAATTTATAATGGTTTGTGGTATTGGCTTTGGAATGAAAGTTAAACATACATAAAATAGTTGTATGCTACTTCTGAACCGGTGTATATGGATGATAGTATCGCTTTATTAATGAGCTAAAACATGATGAATGGAGAGCTCATGTTGATAAGTGAAAATATGTAAATATTTTAGTTGATGTGGTTGGGTTTGAATAATTTCTGATACTTTTGTCTGTTTATTTTTTTCCTCGATTTGCCTGTTCAGAATCTTACAATTCTGCAATTTCTTTTGCTTTCATTTTTCATAGCTTCTTTGCAACCCATAGGGGCATTAAGAATATAGATAATTAGTTTTTTTTATAATACATTTGTTTATAAGAATTCTTTTACTAATATATGTTGAGAGTTGACAGTCTGATACAGGTTTTTATTGCTGATTTATGGGTGAACCATACTCCTTGGTCATTTAACCAATTGTTCAAGTGTTATAAATTCTTGGTGAAGCATGGATCGCTTAGGAAAATGGCATATTATTATCCTATGCTCCTCGAGATGTTCATCAATCTAATTTTGCTGCAACTTTTGGTAAAATTTTCCTTACCGTCCTATAACTCGATGCACTTTCTCTCTACACCCACTATTTTTTCTTCTTACTTCTTATCTATTATGCATTTTCTTCACGTGCTCTCACTGCTCTCACTTCATTACTGCACTAGCAAATGTCACAATATCGGTGGCTAGAGATCTTGGGAGATTTCTTTGATATGGGTGTCGTGTCATTTTAGTTTATTGGGGTGTCGAGTGTGTTATAAACCTTATGGTATATGAGTGGAGTTCTTATTTCCATATGTCTTGTACTTTTTATATCTATGTTGTCTTTAGTTATTGAAGGGGTTTTAGATAAATATGACCTTGAGGGAGTTCTTGATACCCCAATAACAGAGGTAATTATTGTTGCTCAATCTTTACGCTTATGTCTGATGATTAAATTTATGGGAAAGTTTTAAGTAAATTATACAAAATTTTCTTCCATATTTAATCTAATTAGCTGGGCGTCTAAGTCGTAGTAGTACATAATGTAATAGCCATGATCTTCTACTAAATTTTCAAGTTTATTAAAGACTTTGTATTATTCTCAGTCCTAATTAAAGTTGCATATTCCGTGTTATGACTCTCCTCCACGATCATATTCTTTTGTTTCAATAAAAATTTTTGCTCTATCTAGGAAAAATTAATATAGATTCAACACCGTTTAAATTTAGTCTAAGATTATGGCCAGGGCTTAGTTGAGGATAATGAAGCATTAGTCCTAAACACTAATTATTATGATGTTGAAAAGCCATCTTGATAGATACTCTAGCTTGCTAATATGTCATACGTGTTGTCCTATATATCACCTATTGCAGATGGTCTAAAGTTTGTATTCTGGTGTTCTGTATTCATTTTTTTATTCATTTTCTTCTCAAAGTCATTTACTTTAAGTCATGAATGCTTATATGAGTTCTGCTTTGTTGATGATTGTTTTAAACTATAATATGTTTTCATTATAATTATCTTGTGTTGTGATTTCTGTCTATACTGATGGCTCTAGCATTTTTGCATTGATTTATAGGTCAATATTTTGTGTTGACATGCTGTTATTTATTTTGGTGTTGTCATTGACTTGTAGCTAGTGCATCTTATTTGAGGTATTTACTGTATTATAAGATTTTTTCTTCTTATCTTTCAGATTGTTCACGGTTGAGTTGATGCTAAATAGTTAATGTGCGTTTTTAAAGATTACTTGCAATGTGTTTTGATTTTCTTTTCCCAACTTGGAAGTAGATAAAAAAGTTTGGCCCATTCATGAAATGCCTTCTGATTTCATGAAAACAGTTAAGGCCATAAGCAAAGAAGGTGTAATTATGATTTGAGTACCTGGCAGTGTAATTATGGGCGTTAGTTATGGATTTGTTTGGCCTGTCATGGAAACATTTAGGGCCATAAGCAGAGAAGGTGTTCCAATTCATATGAAGTTGATTAGGTACTGCACGGTGATGTTTCTATCTTTAGTTTTAGTTTGGTTGTAGCTATTTCTTTAGTATGGTACAGATTCATTAGGAAAAAGTGTAATGCAGTAGGATACGAATCTTGAGGTTACTTTGTTGACATATATCCTTCAACTTGTCCTAAAAATTTCAGATTCTGGTGATTTCATCATCTTCTTTTGTTGCCGTTTGACTTATTGTATTCATATTTTAGAGTTTTGCTTTTCTGATAATGAACATGTACATTTTCATTATCTAACATGGATTCTTATTCTTTTTGTATTTAGTTACTTGGCAAAATATCTTTTTGCATTTACTGACTATAGCTATAATCTTGAATTTAGGTATCCATACAAGCAAGTTTTTATGATTTTGTGGCTAATGATAATAACTGAAATTCGAGAGCTTAGAGTGACCAAATATCTGAGAAAAAGTACAACGACCATTTTAGTGGTCCATTCCTTTAACGGAACAGGAATTTCAAAGTCGATGTGTTAATTTCCAATTTTTGGTTCTTCTTATTCGTCCATGTTTTATTGTGAATCAATCTTGATTTTATTTTTGACTCTGTATTATGATTTCTGGCATTTTAAGAAAAGTGATGATGAGTTTTAGTCTAATTCTAAAGATAAGTTTTAGGATAAGTGATGATGAGTTTTAATCTAATTCTGATGAGTTTTAGTCTAATTTTGAAGTGAAGATAGAAATAGAGATATAAGATGAATAATACGGAGGCAGTCCGAAGTGGAAGGAAGGAACAATAGGAAAATAGGAGAAGACAAAGAAGTGGCTTTTAAACTTTTTTAATATTTATGATATGTTTTATAAGAATAAAGTTGATTATATTTTGTATATGTTTCGGTTAGTTTTTTTTATCTAAATGTAGATAAATAATACCATAATATAAAAAACCATGATGAAACATGCATGTTTCTATAAATATTTTTTAACTTTATGTTATGTGTTACTATTATGAAGTAAATATTATCTTATGTAGTCTGTATAGAATTATGAGTAGTCGTTATTTCAATAATTCATCTAACTATGTCTCCTTAATAATGTACGAAAAGTAAAATATGTCGAATTGTTCATATGATGTTATAATGACCGGCTGTTGCACGTGCCACCACCTAGTCATGTAATAAAAGTAATAAACATGGTTGACTAGTAGAAGGAAAAGAACATATTTCGGGATATAAATCTATCTCCTCTTCAGAATTTTCAAGAACACGAGTGGATTGTATCCTTGCATTCCACGTTGGGAACAAACAAAAAATTTTGAAGATTTAGTTGTACCGAGAGAAAAGTGAGATAGTTGGAGAGTTGGAGGGAGGAAAATGAGTTAGAAAATGATTTAGATTAATTTCCATGTGTCAAAAAACTGTGTAGAGGAATTTAGTGATTCGGTGCTCCTGGTGCACCCAAGTTGAGTTTATTTTCTATACTAATTTTGTGAGCGATAAAAGAGAAATTATTCCCACAATGTGATATGGGTCTCCATCTGTGACAATCTGATTCGTTGATTTAAATTTAAACGATTCAAATCTATTAAACACGAAAATCAAAAAATAAACTTATATTTTATGTATTTTTAAATTAAATCCTAACAGATTTTAACCGTTTATATTTTAATCCAACGACTACGTGACCGGTATTTTAAATAATTTCTCAGCTAAAATGTTTTGAAATAGTAACTAATTAATGGTTTTTTAATTTATTTATTTTTTCCAAAATTCCTTTATTTATTTAGAATAATATCTGACTATTATGTGAGACCCAAAGTCATATACTTTTTGACCTCACGTGGAGTAAATGACATTTTGTTTATAAAAGTTATATAATATATTCTAAAGAGAATAAGAGAATATGATTCAAACTTATTATTTCTAAGATAAGAATATGAAAATTTAAATAATTGCGTTAATCTATCTTATAATGTACATTTATCTACCCTACCAGTTATTCATATAGGAAGATGAAATTAATATCTAAGTGATCAAGAAATTCTCTCATCTTTGATTCCACGATAAGAAGAAAAGCAGGGAAAGTTTTATGGTACGGGTGAAGATGATTCTACATCGTATAATATCTTGTGAGACCATAATCCAAATGTAAGATCATCCTTTGTATGGATACAGGATAGGTGCAGTAGAATGACCCGAGAACAGAGGAAAGTCTCATTTGAATTATCTCCTCTTAGTAATTTTGCACCACACATGTCCCTCTCTTTAAGGACAACATCGCTTATAGATCCCGATTTTGGAGTGTGAAGATGAAATTGCGTTATATGGACCTATGCCGATATTTTTGCTTTAGTAATAAATGAGCATCATGTGTTTGTCGAAAATATTCAGAGTGGTTTGGCATCCGAAATTTGAGATTTTTTAAGAATTGAAATTGACTGATATGTGATTAATCTAATTCATTTGTTTATTCATTAATAATATAGAAAGAAAGTTATGCATATTCATTTTATTTCTTTACTAGATAATTTAAACGAACTAAATAAAAAATATGTGATATTCATAATTTTTATTATATTTTAAGGGGGTTAATGGTGGTTTTTTAAGATTTTAAATTAGTTTTTTAAGAATGTCTTCACTAACTTAAATGTAAATTAGATCTTCTATTTCTCGGTTCTTAAACTCAAATCTAAATCTAACTGTTAACTTCTATGTCACATTATGATATAAAACGAATTTTAGAACTATATATATATATAATTTACATTAAAATGTACAAAAAATGAATATAATGGAAAAATATAAATAATAGTAAGTTAATACAGTACTTAATTCTTATAATTATACTCAAGGGTGTTTAGGGGATAATATTAATATCGTTGAACAAAAGAGTCCAATAATATTTTTTCAAGAATCCACATTTTTATATGTAGTAGTATGGAAACCTGGTCTAGTATAAATAGATATTCCATAATGTAAGATCACCATATTAACTAGCACGTAGAATATTACACATGAGTTTGGAAGCCAAAATTATCATTAAGAATCACGTATTGAAATTTCTATTTTTCCCAACTTGCCCATGATTCTAAATAAGCATATGAATGTTTACTAATTTTGTAAACTTGTTTTATGATGCAAATATACATGTAAGAGACATTCACTATTGTTTCCCATATAATATAAATAATGTAAATATAATTATGTAAAACCTTATCTAATATTGCATTAATTGTATGTGAGACATCTATACCATATTGCTTAGTCTTAGTTAAAGCGTTACATATAGATTATCGATATTGCATTAACATGTATCAAACTATAATAATAATAGCATGTAATTCCCACAATTACCACATTCCTCAATATTTACCAAATTACATCATCAAATACAAACTAGAGATAAAATAAGAGAGACGAGGTGGAGGGAGAGTCGGGACATGAACGACATTGTAGAGAGAGAAAGGAGGGGAGGGAGAGAGGGGGAGAGAGAGGGAGGGAGAGAGAGGGAGAGAGAGAGAGAAAAAAAGATGGGAAGAGGAGAAAAGTTGGTCGAAAGAAGAGAAAAATGTGAAAGAAAGAAGGTCATACGTTAAAATAGTAAATAATCGAGATGACAATGTTTAAAAAAATTAGATATCTGCGGTTCAAGAAAATTGAAGACATTTTTACTTTCTTATAGATTTAGATGTCAAGTATTTAAACGCATCTATATTTTTTTGAAATTAGTTGTCCTAAGAAATCAAACCAAATTTCTCAGAACAAACATGAGAATGTTATTAGATGCCCTGGCTTGAATGTCCTCTAAACAGACATGACCTTTTATAATTAGTTGAATTATTTTTTTGTAGAGAACACACGTCCTGTTTCTGAAGAACTTATCTACAGGATTAAATAACAAAGGAACTCAAAGACATTTGTCACTAATGGAAAGTGGCTCATTGTGAAAGAGCTTTCAAGTTATGAATTTAAAATAACTGAGACAAGTTTAAAGCCGAACTCAATAAGAGTGGACAAGTGTATCAACATCTTGGAACTCAAGTATTTACCGATAAGAGTTGCATCTAACTAAAAAATGTGTGGGGGCTAAACATACTTAACATAAAATCTCTACTCTTTTCAGGTGATGTGTGATATTAAATCATTCATATTTTAGAAAATAAAATTAATGAGATTTTGATGAGTTAAAAGAAGGTCCACAAGTAATATCAAATCATTGAAGTGGAGAATAGCAGAATTTTTACGTCCACCACAAATGGAAGAGCTTGATATTTTCAACCAAAATCAAAAGCTTTATTTATTTGGGAAAGATAGAAAGCGGAAGCAATAACCATAAAAGTAATAATGGAAGCCCTCTCCTCCTCTTTCGTGTCCAGCCCAAAGCTCCTTCTCTCCCCTGCTACTATTACCAACAAAACCCCTTTTACATTTTCTCTACCTTCATCACCACTCAACGTATCCTCTGTTAGAATTGAAGAACGAACTACCTCCACCACCACTTCCTCTCAAAACACCACTCTTCAACCGCCCTCCACCGCCAAACCTCCACCGTCATCTTCTCCAAAACCTAAACCACTGTCACGGCCAGCAAAGACTGATTCCAGTTCCGGTGCTATACGAGTAGTAGAGGATTCATCACTTCCTTCATTGTTTTTCAATGCCTTGGATGACATAATCAACAACTTCATAGATCCCCCACTTAAACATTCGGTCGACCCAAGGTATGTGCTGGCCGACAACTTTGCTCCAGTGGATGAGCTTCCCCCAATTAAGTGCGAGGTGATAAAAGGATCTCTACCGCCGTGTCTTGACGGTGCCTATATTCGGAATGGCCCCAACCCACAGTTCCTTCCACGTGGGCCTTACCATCTTTTCGACGGCGACGGGATGCTTCATTCCATTCGGATCTCCAAAGGCCAACCCACCCTCTGCAGCCGCTACGTTAAAACGTATAAATACAATGTTGAGCGTAAAGCTGGCTCTCCTGTTCTTCCTAATGTATTCTCCGGCTTCAACGGCCTAATTGCCTCTGCCGCGCGTGGTACTGTCTCCGCCGGTCGGTTCTTCACCGGTCAATTCAATCCCCTCAATGGCATTGGCCTTGCCAACACCAGTTTGGCTTTCTTTGGCAACCGTCTCTACGCGCTCGGCGAGTCTGACCTCCCTTATTCCATCCGATTGACCCCCGACGGCGACATACACACTCTCAGTCGCCATGATTTTGATGGTAAGCTTTTCATGAGCATGACTGCTCATCCCAAGGTAGATCCCGAGACAGGGGAGGCGTTTGCTTTCAGATACGGTCCGGTTCCTCCTTTCCTCACCTACTTCCGGTTCGATTCGAACGGAAATAAACAACCCGATGTGCCCATTTTCTCCATGGACCGGCCGTCGTTCCTCCACGATTTCGCCATTACAAAAAAGTATGCCGTTTTTGCAGACATACAGATAGGGATGAACCCAATGGAGATGCTTGTCGGAGGTGGGTCTCCGGTGGGCTCGGACCCATCAAAAGTTTCGAGACTGGGAGTGATTCCAAGGTATGCAAAGGATGAATCAGAGATGAAATGGTTCGATGTGCCGGGATTCAACATAATGCACGCCATTAACGCTTGGGATGAAGAGGATGCTGTAATTTTAGTGGCGCCCAACATATTGTCAATCGAACACACAATGGAAAGGATGGAGCTGGTCCATGCGTTGGTGGAAAAAGTGAGAATCGACCTTGAAACAGGAATAGTAACAAGGCAGCCATTATCAACAAGAAACCTAGATTTCGCTGTGATAAATCCGGCGTACGTGGGGAAGAAGAACAATTACGTCTATGCAGCTGTAGGTGATCCGATGCCTAAAATATCAGGAGTAGTGAAGTTGGATGTGTCACAATGGAAGGAGCGCCGCGAGTCTTCGGTGGCTAGTAGGATGTACGGGGCAGGCTGTTATGGAGGGGAGCCGTTTTTTGTTGCAAAGGAACCGGGGAATCTAGAGGCTGACGAGGACGATGGGTATGTGGTGTCGTACGTTCATAATGAGAACACAGGGGAATCGGAGTTCATAGTAATGGATGCCAAGTCGCCGGAGCTTGAGATTGTGGCGGCAGTGAAGCTGCCGAGGAGGGTGCCTTATGGCTTCCATGGGTTGTTTGTAAGGGAAAGCGACCTCAACAAGTTGTAAAGATTCATTAATTTGCCTTACCAATCGGTCTCTGTCACTCCATGTCCATCCAGATATACCTTACCAATCGGAATATTGTACATATAATTTATCCATCCAGACATTCCTATACAGTATACTATACATATTAATCTGAACGAAGTACATATCTGTGTATATATTATATATATAAATCAAATAATGTTTGTTTTTTTTAGTATTGCATTGGTATTAAAACTTCTCTGCAAACTGAGATTATTCTGAGGCTATCAAACAGTCTCTTTCCAATTATTTCATGGGATTGCATAGGACAGTGCATAACTCGTAAGCTTGTGGATAAGAAAATGAACCGTTCAATCTGGTCCTTCCTTTAGAAACCCGGATTTGATATAAAAAAAAAGATTAAAAATGTCACATTATAGCTATTTTTCCAACTTTTATTTAAGAGCAATTTAAGCTGTTGGAAAACATTTCAACAACTTAGATCTATCAAAAAACATCTCCTATTTAGATCACCAAAAAGGAGGTGATCTAAATAGTAAATGTTTTGCACTCTTGATGAACTCAACCGGGGATCTTTAATTCTTTTATTTTTTTATTAAATGATCAAATAATTTATATAATACATTTAGGCTGCAATTTGTAAGTACTAGATAATTGGAAATCGAGTAGCATCTGTTACAAAAGGAAATAAAAATGTAGATCTATAGTTAGCGCATGGTGACAAGAGATGATGAAATTGAGAATGGGAAATATTACCAATTGCAGGCACACGGAGTGGTCCAAATGACAATGGTTACCACTGCAATAAGAAATGCAAAGTTCACTAGAGGTCAAGCAATCCAGTTAATGAAAACTTCCTCATCGAACAAAGTAGCTCATCACTAGCTGCACTTATTCGTCCCTCAAACTCTCTTTGTTTTAGGAAGACAGATCAGACGACATGAATCGAGAAAGCAAGAAGCGGTTAATTATTAAAATAAACCGAAACAAAGACCAGATTTTGAGCATGATATAACAGATGGAACAGAGAGAGAAACAGAGTATATAAATCTACTTTTCAGATATCGAGGGTTCTCTATGGTACAAAAAGAATTATCTAAATTGGACTCGAAAACCAATACTACTCAGGCTTTCATATCTTTTTCTCTCTATGCAAAAAAAAAGTAAATTTGGGAAGAGTTAGTGACACTACCAAAACTTTTGGATGAGTATACCCTAGACCTTCACCATATGCGCCTCAGCTACGGAGGAACTCAGGTCTTCTCGAGACTGTGAACGTCTACTTTGAAGACTCATCTGACTTCTATGAGGAGACCAAAAGGGAGACATATTGCTGTCCAATTGCATTTGACCCAGACTACTTGAGGAATAACTATGTGAAACACTGCTTGTTGATGGGTACAAGGAAGACTCCATGAGCTGTATGCCACTGCTGCAGCTAAATCCATGTCCCAATCCAAAAGGTCTTTCTTGGGATTGAGCAATCGTTGGACTAAGCGGCATCTTCACTCTTGCATCCCCTGCAAAATAGTATCACATTGGGTATTGAGATTTGACATAGAAATATTGAAAGATCAGAGAAAAGTAATTTTTTCTTTGATTAGTACAATCAATATTCATATCTCATATGTTATTTCAGAAAGTAATAAAATGATGTATGATGGTGGAAGAACTCACCTAAATGCATTTATCATAAAGTAAATATATCTAATTTACAAAACTTTATGGAGTTAAATTACTCATTAGAGTTTAAGCTAAGATCTGCTAGTAGCTAACATCAACTTGGAGCAAGTAACCAACATATAAAGCTTCCACTTGACTGTTGAAGATATTATTAGTATCACTAACAAATATCTAATCCTGGTTACCATATTAGTTCCTCTAATATAGGAAAGGCAACTACTCAAAGACTACTATATGACAAAACCAAAAATTAGCTATGAAATATCTATAGAGCTGACGAACTTTAAAAAGGAATGCATTCCTAAGCTTTCTGTCCAAGCATAAGAATTAAGAACATATTTGTTGATAAAAACACGTAAGACATGGAATGTGCAAAAGCAAAATAAGATCTTATCGATCCTGGAACCCCCTGTAAGTCAAGGACTGACTTTACATCCTTAGAATGTACGTGAGACTGAGATAGCTACGTATTTTTATGAAATAAACTTAAAGAGTAAGATTTGAAATGCATAAACCTTGTCCCTACTAAGATACAGATTGCATAAAATTAATTAAGATTCAAAAGCAAAGGAAAAAAAAATGCAAAATCAAGTTAAAGTTGCAACAATAAAAAAGGTGCAAAATTACACGTTAAACGGTGCATCTTACCAGAACTTATCGGACTCCAGCGTTGAAGCCGGAAAGGAGATGGAACACTAAGAACAGATGCTGAAGATGCGTTGTTATGACGGAAAACATTGAGGTATGGCCTCCGGAAAGATCTAGGCATCCAATTGCTCACACATGATAATGCACAAAGCAGGAAAAACAAAGAAATCAACACAATGATGACAAGAACCAATGGGTTTATCTTCATTTGAAAGACTACATAGCCATGAAGCCTAGGTCTACTTGAAAATTCCTTCCCAGCTTCAAAGAGGGCAACCCCAAGCGTCCAGGTAATACTTCCAGAACCAATAACCATTTGTTTCTCTGTGATGTGCAATCCCTTTCTCAACAGCGACACAATATATGGCGCCCTAAAGCAGTATTGCTCAATGAAAGGCTGAGGAGCAACACTTTTTCTAGCAACTTCCCAAGATTTATCACAGAATTCCCTGCCCTTCTCCAATATATCATCCAGTGTAGCTTCTGAAGTCAGATTAAAGAACCGATACACCACAAAAAAACCCGACATTGCATAGAACTGGCCATAAGGGCGAGGGAAGTTATCAGGGAGAGCACAAGGTCGCACATCACAATCAACTCCTGAGCTTGTATTTGACCAGTTGGAAATATTTACAGCAATGTTTGCAAGTGCAGCACATTCCTCCCAATTTGGAGCACCAATAAGCTGCACAGCAATTCTTGAGTTTCTTAATTTACCCAACTTCTCACCTGCAATCAGAGTGCTTCCACACTGCGGACATACATACCGCTCACTAAACCCAGACTGCAGGCAAGGGTGTTTGAGTTCCAGTTTCCCATTAACTAGATCAGCACTTGTGATGTGGGGAATCCTCTTAAGAAGGTGAGCCACAGATTTACCAAATGCATCATTTAAACCATAGCCGGAGATAGAGTAGGCACTGAGACGATGATTAACAGGTCCAATTCCAAGGTCTAAACTAGACTCATTCTGTTCCTTGCTTTCAAAAGTTACCTGCAAAGAAGAACCACCCAAGTCAAGCGCCCCATAAGTGGGTCTTCTTGGGATTGCCCCCAATACCCTTGTGCGATAATTAAGGGCTATCCAACCATAATAGGCTTCCTCTGTACCAGTAATAGTCTTAACCCATTCCCTTTGGCAAGAAAAAGGTGACTTCTTCAGTATTGACCATGCATTATCTAGAAGCCATTTTGAATCTGCATCTGGTAGTCGCCGCACACCAGCCGTAGCATAAAGGTATAGAGAGGTACTTTGATAGGCACGCTTGGGAATTTGCTTCTCGGCCCAGCTAAGCAGTGGCTTTAAAGCAGTTCTCAAGCCAGATACATTGCGCACCAACTTATCCAATCCAGGTTCAGTCTCCATTCGATCATAAGCACGTCCACTCTTCAAATTAGGTGTCTTCTGAAAACCTTCTGCAAACGATCTGATGACCATTGGAAGAGCATCATCCTTTTTGTCATTGACAAGTGCTTGATATACAAATACTCGAGTACCAGTACTACCACAATCAAGCACAACATAGTATCTGGGTGTTCCTTGAGACCAGTGAGAAGATATAAATATGAAAATAGTATACATTAGAAAAGCAAAGAGGAGCAGACACATCAAAGACACAACTGCTCGCTTGCATTTCTTGCCGCGCAGCATTGGATGGCCTCCCATCCATGCCTTCTCCTTGGAGAAACTAGAACCGGCATTCTCCGGTTGCAAGGAATAACGCTGTTTAAAAGTGGTGCTCACAGTCCCAAGGCCGAGATCACCCTCTTCGGGATCAAGTCTACGATAGGCAGAGAAATCCTGGAGAGATGAGGAGAGCCTGAGACTATTCTTGTGGGCAGAGTTGGCAAAGGCAATAGCATGAGGAGCAGTTGCCACAGGCGGTTGCGAAGAATCTGATAGTGATGATTTATACGCACCGGTAGAAGATTGATGCCCCGACCAACGACTTGATGCGTCAGACAATATGTCCCCAATTCTACCAAGCACCATTTTGACGGTTTCTTATAGAAAGCTTAATAATTTTCCTCTTTCTTCCAAGCAACCATTGGAGTTATCTTTTTAGATCAGATTGATAAAATTCAAACTAATTTGCGAACTAACATAGGAAGACAATGGAAAAAGAAAACATTTACAAATGCAATCAATTTACCCTTCTCAGTGAAGGGCTAGATCACAGTACACAAATAAGCAATTACCTAATAGAAGAACGTAATTGAATCTTCGAGCTGATAAGAACTTATAATCCCAATGGCAGCGAAGACGAAGAAGATGGAGGTGTGAGTTAAGTTAGCTTAGATTAGATGTAAGGATACCTGGATAGAACTACTGATAACGACTATTAAAAATGCCTCTTCATTTTGATGATACAACTCAATTAGTAATGCTCATCTTCTCCGTTGTCTCTCTCTCTCTCTGTCTATCTCTCCCTAGAATCAGGTTCTCTCTCACCAGATTCAGATCTAACCTGACTGAGGGGCCATCTTCACCGAGTCCAAATCCCCTTTCCTTCTCTGTTTCTTTCGTGTTTTTCTTTCTTTCTTTTCATTTTTTTTTTATTTATCATTATTATTACTATTGGTTATTTGATTTTTTAAACTATTTTTGGTTCTTTCGTTCTAATTTAATACCATAACATAAAGAAAACATAACACTCTTTCTAAAAAAATATATCACTCTTGTTCATACGTTAGCGTTACCATTTAATATCCTCTAAACGTTTCACTCACGACTACTTTATTATTAAAGATTTTAGAGTATTAAGGAGATATCAATATGTTAAGAATAATTTTATATCGATCAAGTTATAAGTTAAATGTTATTGATTAAGTGATGTATCAGTCAATCATAAATTAATATTTTATAACTCATTATGTGATAAATTAACGTATGATTGATTGATACATTATCAATTAAAATTTCGTCTATAATTTAATAATTATTCATATACTAAATAACGATTTACTTAAATCACTCCATCTAAAGTTTGTTGTGAAATTATAATGTAAATTATTTGTGAATACAAGTATCTCCGAATATAGTAACATTAACCATTTCATTATTAATAATAGTAATTCTACACCAATCAAGTTATTAATTGAGTTTTAAGTGACTATGTGATATGTTACTCATTTATAGGTTAATTTATCAAACAATCTTAATGAGCCATGAAACGTTAACATACTAGTTAAATTACAAGTGTCTTGCACATGGTAAATTATTTTGATTGTTTTCTTATGCATTACTTGTTCATAAAAATAAAAAAATTTGAATAAGATACATTTATCAGTAAATTAGAAAACTAGAATTATAGTATTTATATTTTTCATAAGTCTTACTCACCAAAATATTTTCAATTAAGTTAGTATGCTAGAAGAATATCATCCATACATTTTTTTAGTTAGATTCTTTAAGTATATTATTTTTTTGATCTCTGTTGATAAATGAACTAAAACATATTTTATTATACTAGTGATTATTGAATTTTTTAATATATATCTTAACGGCTAAATAACTTAATATATTCTCATATCCAAAAATTAAAAATTTGTTGAAGAGCCACATTATTTTGAGAAATAAGAAAAGAAGAAAATTATCATTAATGGTGCATTATTAATAGACTTAAGGATAATTTTAAAATTATAAATTATGAAGTGAACAAAATGATCTAAAAATAATTATCTTTTTCATCCAATTTTTAATGTATTAGAGATGAACGGTTAATAAATAACTTAACTGTTTAAAACATAATTAACAACTTGATATGTATAAAATTATTCTATTTATGATTTGTGATAAGAGTGTTCAAGAATCGGTCCAAAACTTCCCAACCGTCCCCACTGAAATTAAAACCCGGACACAGTCTACATCTTTGCTCTACTTCCTTAGATGTATGGACTTGCTTCCACCAACCATTTAGCTTTGTGCTTTAGTATTGTACAGACATTAGGTAGAAGGGGTGGATTGGGCTAAAATGCAACCCAATACTACTTTAGGGATTTTATTATCTTTATCATAAAATGTTTAAGCTAGTTAGGTCCCTCCATTTTCATATCTCTGCTTACTACACCTTAGACTTGGAATTAGCATATGTTAATTCCCCATACTCTCTTACTCTTTTTTACCCATTCATAAAGAAGTTCTTGTTAGAAAATCATTAAGTCAAAATTATAAAAAATCGAATTCATCCAAGACCCACCATGTCAAAACACTGAGAGAATGAAAAGTGAAAGCGTACATTGATCCATAAGAAGAGATGAATGTGGAATGACGATCCTCTAATTCAATACGGTTTCCTTAAAAAAGAATCTGTGTATTCTCAATAATGATTGGATGTCAAAAAGAATAGAAATAATATATCATATCGTTTGAATCAGAGAACCATAATCCACACACACACACACACATAATGAAAATCAACCTACTCAAATTCAAAGATCAATTGAAGGTGTATATTACATCCAGCAATACATGGATGGTACTGTAAAAATTAACTTTCAATCATATTCTAGTTCTAGTCCACAAATTAGGAAGTATAGCTAGTCTAGTACCCCTTGGAATATCTTTTCTGAATCATCCGTTAGTAATGATCAAAATCTTAGGATTCAAAAATTAGAGAATATATATATACATATATANTATATATATATATATATAAATATATTGTTTGTACCGAAAATCTCAATAGTGAGGTGACATGCAATCTCTCCTTCACGTAAGGATCTTCTCGGCCTAGAATCTGCACATCACAGATAAGGAACTCTAAAGGCGAAGAGAACCGAGTGTGATTTCTTCGTTGAAGAGCCTCCGATGCCTAAGCCATGGTTGATCTTTTGGCATAATTTACTTAGGGGAGAGAAGGCATACATATTTCTTTCGTCCCTCGAGTATTTGTAAACGGAGCCTTACGGAAGAAGCGTGTCGAGGAAACGTGCTGGTAAAGCTTCACGGGACACAATATCTGTCTTGACTGTATTTGATTGAACAAAGGGGAGGCAACCGTGACATAAAGCCATAGGCGTTAAATATTGACATGCGTTCGAAGTAACCAGACGGGGGCCATCCTAACATCCTGCATGACGATTGGACTTGTTGGGTGCTCGGACCTGTGAAAAGGTGCCACATAGGGTGTTACTTTCGGTGGGCAATGGCCCTACGCTCAGTACTATCCGAGCTATCTTCATGAATTTTAATCTCTTATACGTGCTTGGGTATGTGCAACCTGAGCTTCTTTGAGGCTGACTAGTCGAGATTGATTCTTCTCCTTAAAAACTCTCTTTCGTTATAGGCTTCTCAATGTGGTGTGACATATGCTGTCGCACTATTAGAGCTTGGAAAAACACTCATAACAGTTGCCCCCAGTTGAGGACTCAGGTGGCCTCTTATATCCGGGTCTGAAGACTCAATCATCTAAACTACCTTGGCGTGATAGGATTCACCTTCCTTGGGCATCTTATTCTTATGCCTTAAGTTTTATCTATTCAGGGAGACCGCATTGAATGGAATTGATCACCTCCCTGACTTTTTGTCGCGACTTGTGCGTGCGTCGTTTCATTTTTTTGTGATTTAATACAATCGACGTTTCGGGAGTGGAATCACTAATGGCATGTGGATGCGTAAAGGAACCTGACTCCTTGTCGCTTCAATCCTGATGCGTCATTTCATCCCTACAGTTGATTGGATGACGTTTGGTCTTCCGTAATTCTCTCATCGATTCATGAAATGATCGCCTGCTAGCCGTAGATTGGTTCCAGCGGTTGCCATCAGGAAAACTTAAATACCCATATTAAATAAGTTGTTTCCTCCTTCAATCAAGGCTTATAAATAGGCAGTCTTCCTTCTCTTTTCCTCCATCTTTACCTTCTTAATAGAGTTGAAACTCTTAATCCTTGCCCCCAATTCCCTTTGGAAGAACAATATTCCTTCCTCCTCTGGGGACTTCTCCTGTTTTGGAGATTCTCTTTCATGATTGTAATTTCTCTTTCTATCATCTTTTAAAAATGTCATGCTTCGAAGTTGTCGATGTTCCATTTATAGTGACTTTTCTGTCGTCAATAAGCCTATTTGGAGAATTCTTTGTCCGTGTTGGCTACTTGCCCCTGGTGATAAAGACTTTACCCTTAACATGGCCTGTAATTCGGCCAGTAGCCTTGATCTTCAATCCGTAATGTAGTAGCTTCACTAGTTGTAACCCACTCCCATCTTTTACCACCTCTGTCCTTTCATACCCCCAACTGCTTATAGCAGCATGCTTCAGGAGTGGATAAGGCAACCCTTGCAATCATATCCTTCGAGATTGTCTTGAACCCAAGTGTGGTGTCCTCCTTCCTTTCTCACCTTAAGTGGGAGAGATTGAGTCTCTCGTCCTCAACTTGGAAATTGTTTTCCACTCGTGGTTTGAGTCCATTGTTATCCCGACTTGGCATCAGCCAAGTCATCGTGATCCTCATGCGACCGGAGCCTTCCAGTCCTCAGAAGAGTTTAAGAAAATCGTGGAGATATCAGACCACCAACCCAGATGCATGGGGGATTTTCCTTTCAATTTTTCCTAAGAAGGGCTCGCCCCCTTATCCTAGGAGATTTTTGTACTTTTACTTGTACTTGTAGTCTTCTAATTATTAATAAACTTTCTTTACCTCTCGCTCCTTTGTTTATCTTTGTTTTTACGTATTTCCTGGTGCAAACATACCTAAAGTAAATATAGTCTTGTTTTTCCTCAGTCGAGCTTTAACTTGGTCATGATGAAACCTTTTATCTTGAGCTGCGTAGTTGTTTTGACTATTATGCCGAGGTTGCTATTAACTTTTACTGACCTGGGCTTGTGATCCTGAGCTGGAGTGAGCCTTAAAGGGCCTTGATCATTTTTAGTGGAGTTAATCTTATCCAACGGATTGCCCCATTTGTATCAGGGGTCCTACAGATCTAGAGTGACCTTTATGAAGACTTCGAGTGACTCCCATTCAGGAGGTCTTGTCGGGCAAACCTTCCTTACATTAGGGGTTTACCTTTTGACATTTAGTCTAGCATGCCTTTTCCTATTTGAGCTTTTTTCTGGTATGTCGATCAAGAAAGTAAGTTGAATTCCTTTGGTTCTTGGCCAGAGGGCCTTTCCTTTATCACTTATCCATGCATTTTTGCTCGAAATCATTAAGATGAAGCGCTCATCATAGTGTCTTATCCTTGTCTTTTGAGCTATAGTGCTCGGTAGATATCCTCGTCCCTAGTGTCGAGACTGTCTTGACTAAGGTTTTCCCATAACCATATCAAACGGGCATGAGTGCTCGACGGTCATTACTGTCCTTGGTCTAGCCAGGCGTGTCTGCTCTGGCTAGACCCTTGATCTTGTCTGCGAGTATGAGTACTCCGCAGACATCTTTTCTTGATGTCTAGCAAGGCATGCCTACTCTGTCTAGGCCCTTGAATCTCGTCTGACGAGCTAAGGTGCTCGATATACATCACTTTTTGTCTTAATGTCTAGCTAGACGTTCTTGCTCTGACTAGACCATTGAATCTCATCTGACAAGCTAGGGTGCACGACATACATCGCTCTTTGATTCTGACTGGTTAGATAGAGAATCGCGCCAGATCTCACTTTTTGATGAGCACCGCGCCAGTTATCACTTTTTGATCTCGATTGACGGGCTAGAGCACCACGCCAACCATCATTTTTTTTATCCTGATTGGCAAGCTAGAGCATCACTTTTAATCCTGACTAGCGGGCTCGAGCACCATACCAGTCATCACTTTTTAATCCCAATTGACGGGCTAAAACACACGTATATCATCACTTTTTATCCGACTGACGAGTTAGAGCACCGTGCCCATCATCACTTATTAATCCCGACTAGCAGGCTGGAGCACCACGCCAGTCATCACTTTTTTATCCCGACTGGCGAGCTAGAGCATCGCGTCAGTCATCACTTTTCAATCCCGACTGGCATGCTAGAGCACCACGTCAGTCATCCCTTTTTTATCCATACTGGCGAGCTAAGGCATCGCGCTAGTCATCATCTTTTAATCCTAACTGGTGGGCTAGAGCACCACGCTAGTCATCACTTTTTAATCCCGACTAGCGGGCTAGAACACCACACTAGTCATCACTTTTTTATCCTGACTGGATGGCTAGAGCACCGCGTTAGTCTTCACTTTTTAATCGCAACTAGCGGGCTCGAGCAACACGCTAGCCATCACTTTTTAATCCTTCACCACACGCCATAGAAGAGTCGATCCTTAGAGACTTGCATGATAGCCTCCAATCTCTCATTTATTTTTCGCAGATGATAGTATGTTTTTTGCATAAGTAGAATGAGTCTTATTTAAACCTTAAAGATTGCATAAGAAGGCATTGTAAGGCATCATGTCAACACATGTTAACTTTGATTAAAGTTGTCTTTCTTTTAATAGTAATGTGTGGATAGCTAAACAAAAAGAGCTAGCTGAGTTACTTCAAGTACCTTTGTCAGCAAAAAGATAGACTTACTTACGTCTCACTGCGGATTGGGGAGTTTCAAAATCTGGTATTTACAACATGCTTATAGAAAGAATGGAGCAAATAACTTCAAATTGGAAATCTCAGCTGTTATAAATGGAGGGGAAGTAAGTCTTGCTGAAGGTAGTACCTTAAGCTTTTCCTAGTTATATTAAGGAAAATTTTAAACTCTACAAAAGAATCTGTCGATATTCACTAATGTTCTATGAAAAAAATGTAACATTAGAAAGGACGTGTTAGGTTATCCCTCCTATATTAGGAGGAACTGGGCTTGGAGCGCAATTGAAGAACAAGTCCAAATTGGGCTTGTCAGTTTCTTACAATAAAGTGGTGTGGAATTTGTGTGAATTTTTCTAATTTCAATTAGGAAAGTCGAAGAAAAAAATTGAGGGTTTTTCCTTAATTTGAGAGATAGCCGTCTGGACTTCTAATTGAGATAGAAGTCTCAATTTCTACGGTCACCTAAAAGGTTTCTTTGGCAAGATTGTTTTATGCGTCTAAAAATTAAACGTGTTCAACCACCTCCATTGTTCAAGGGGAAGACAAATTGGTGTGTCACAGGCACATGAGGGAAGAGAGACAACGACAATGATAATCTGAAAGTGTATTTATGGCCATCCTCCATGGTTTGGTATTCAGTCTGTTATTTTTACAGTTAATTTTGAGAGCCTCTACACTGATGAGATTATTCTATTTTATTGTGTATTTACCATTAACAGTGACGAATATTAATCTTTTGATTGGTGTAAGTCTCTAGTTCTATCTAGAGAAGAAACTTGACGTATCCCATTATTTGTTATAGTGGAAGAATTATACGGAGTTTGTCTCGTCGTTTTTTTCTCTTAACTCTGAAGGAATTTTCATGTAAAATTCGGTGTTCCTATTTTTCACTTTTCCTATTAAATTGATTAATATCTCTGCTTAGTAATATACTCTGATATTGATATTTCTGGTATCGACTATGTAATATTGAACTGCAGTGCATAGGGATTTTGAGTAAAAATCCCAATAAGTGGTATCAGAGCTTGGTTGGCGTTATTAGCAGTTCATGGTAGTTATGGATGGTAATAGAAGCACATTTATTAGTTTGAATGAGACTAATTAATAGTTTTGGAAAGGAAAAATGGAGGATCTTCTTTACTGCAAAAATTTTCATGCTTCCTTAAAGGTGATACTGCAAAGCCTGTTAACATGAGTAAGGAAGATTGAGAAGTATTGAACCGGTAAGTCATCTGTTACATTTGAAAGTGAGTGGATAATAACATCTATCACCATAGAGCAAGTGAAACCTAAGCACACTATTTGTAGATGAAGTCAGAAGAGTTGTATGAGAGAAAAATAACTGAGAATAAAATTTTTTGATATGAAAGCTTGTGAACTTAAAATACAAAGAAGGTGTCTCAATCATATAACATTTGAATGATATTCGAAGCATCATCAATAATCTTTCTTTGATGAAAATGGTTCTTGACGATGAGCTTCAGGCCTTGTTACTTCTCAGTTCACTACCAGACAGTTGGGAAACATTGGTGGTATCATTGAGTAATTCCTCTCTTGATGGCCAAGTCTTTATGCGTTTGGTTAGTAGCAGTTTGTTGAATGAAGAAATAAGAAGGAAATCCTTGGGTTTTTCAGTTAGTCAATCAGAGGCTTTGGTTACAGAAAATCGGGGGAGAAGTTAGAGTAAATTCGATAGGAAAGAGGTTCAGTGCTTTTACTGCAAGAAGATGGCATATAAAAAATTTGAGTGCAGAACACTGAAAAGGGAGCATCAAAAGGGAAATGGTGATAAAAGTAACTCTGCAACAAAGAGAGTTGCAGCCATGAGTCAAGACGTGTTTGTTATCTCACTGGAAAACTTAGTGAATGGTACATGCCAAGACACGAATTGGGTAGATGATAGTGCTGCCACCACACATGTTACCTCTAGAAAGGATATCTTCTCATCTTACATATCAAGTAACTTTTGTGTTGTGAATATGAAGAATGATGGCACCTCCAATATTACAAGGATTGGAGATATGGGTCTAGAGACATATATCAGGTGCAAGTTAGACTCAAGAATGTGAGAACATTTTGGGGGTATTACAGAACTTGATTTCTATAGATCAGCTCGATGATGAGGGTTATCACAATTATTTTGGTGAAGGTAAATTGAAGCTCACCGAATGGTCAATGGTAGTAGTTAGATGGAGGGAAAAGCCTACGCTCTACATGACATCTGCGAAGCTCACCAACTGTTTGGTGAAAGTAGTGAAGAAGAATATCATTAGTGAATTACCTTACAAGAAACAATATGATCCATCTGAGAAGAAAATTGTCCGAAGCCGAGATGTGCAATTTCTCGACGAACAGACTATCATAGGTTTGGTGATAGTTGAGAAGTCTCAACCTGATGAAATTGAATTAAATCTAGTTCCTACATCTCCAAGAAATGATGATGGTAGAGACACTGATGATGATCGTAATGATGAAAGTGTTATTGATAAGCCAACAACACAAGATGGTCAGGCAGTTTTAGTGTCACCATCTGATATAATTATCCAACTACAAAGATCCAACAGAGAGTAACAATCCTCTGCTAGATGTTCTCGAGGTGATGATGTAATTTCTACTGATGGGGGAGATTCAGAGAATTATAAAAGGGCTAAGAAAGATAACCACCAAGGGAAGTGGGGTTAGAGCCCTGCAGAAAGGGATAAAAGCTTTGCATGAGAACTGCATTGGAAAATTGGTGAAGTTGTTGACGAGAATCTTACCCAAGAAGAAGTATGAGGCATGTCGAGAGACAACGGGTAAGATAGACTTCTCCATATAGTCGGGAGGGAAAGTTTCTTGGGTTATCGCTCTTATATTAGGAGGAAGTGGGCTTGGAGCCCAATTGAAGAACAAGCCCCAATTGGGCTTGTTAGTTTCTTGCCACAAAGTGGCGTGGGCTTAGTTGGTGTGAATTTTCCTAATTTCAATTAGGAAAGCCGTAGAATAAAGCCGCCTAAAGGGTTTCTTAGACGAGATTGTTTTAGGCGTCTGAAAATTAGACGTGTTCAGCCACCCCCATTGTTCGGTGAAGAAAAATTGGTGAACCACCGGTTAGCTAAAGAGATTGTCTCTATTTGTTTCTCTTTAGATAGTCAAGAGAGGATTTTATGGCCTTTTAATAAGGAAGGAAATTTTATGGTTAAATCTTGCTACCATGTAATACATGATGCTAAAGTAGTTTTGGACACAAACTGTCCTTCTTCAATCAGTATTCCAAATGCATTCTGAAAACTGTTAAGGAGAACAATGTACCATCCCCACTCTATTATAGACCTCCTTCTAATCATTTCCAGATTGGTGAATGGTTTCAGAGTTGCTGTTTTGATTTTGAAAATTGTTGTGGAGGTAGAGACTTATTAACGTATTTTGATTTTCTTTGTAGGGGCATTTAGAAGGCAAGAAATGATTTTGTATTCTACAAGAAAGATGTGAATCCGATTGTAGCCATTAACAAAGTTGTCTCATGCACTGTTGAGTTCTTAAATGCTAATAAGAAGTTTCTGGTTGAAAATGGTAGCATATACCATTTAAGGTTTTCGTCTCCACCACCAGAAGGCACCATTAAGTTGAATGTAGATGTTGCATTCCATCCTGCTTCAGGTGCTGCTATTGGGAATGGCTGCAAGGGATAACTCTACTTTGATTCAGTTTTTAAGGAAGAGAATAATAGCAGCTCGTTTGGTTGAGCAAGCTGAATGAAGGCAATAGATGAGACTTTATGTTTAGCCATATTGAATGGATGGAATAAGGTAATCATTGAATCTGATTCTAAGCAGATTGTGCACTAGATCAATGGGGGAAGCTGTATTGGAGACTTTGCAATCCAGTCAGGAAAGTGCAGGAAAAAGTCAAGTCATTATTAAGATTGACTAATGATGAAAAAGACCTGAATAGAGGAAGGCACAGACTTCCTTGATGTACATCCTCTTTGAATCTTAATAAGAATTTGATTTGATAAAAAAAATCATTATTTTGTCAAATATTAATGTTTGAATAGAATATTATTATAAATATTGCTATGGGAATTAGGGGTGTGCAACCGTCCTGAAAAATCCTTCCCGTTCTGAAAAATCGTCCCGAATAAAATGGATGAGACATGTTTTTTACTCTTGGCGGGACGGGACATGGGACAAAAAATTTTGTCCTGACTTGTCCCGTCCCATCCCGATTTTTCATAAATAACCGAATATTTTTTTTTTAAAATTTGACCCTTAATTTTTTTAATTTTAACCCTTAATATTTTAGTTTAACCTTTTAATCTTGTGAACTTTAAACCAATTTAATTTTTAACCTTTAACTTTTTTACCCAAAATACCCGTCCTGACCCCGTCCCGTCCCGTCCCGCTCGGGATTTCTCCTCAACACGGGATGAGATGTGACTTAAAAACATTATCCCATCCCGATCGGGATGGGACAAAAATGCTCAAAAACCATTCCATTCCGTCCCGTGCACACCCCTAATGGCAATTTCAATGACTTCATTGATGTATATCCTCTTTGAATCTAATAAGAATTTGATTTGATAAAAAAAGAAGATCATTATTTTGTCAAATTTTAATGTTTGAATAGAATATTATTATAAACATTGCTATGGCAATTTCAATGTAATTAACTCTTGATCTAATATAGTGAACTAAAAAAGTGAGGATCTTCACGTACATTTAACTCGTCATTCCAATTAGTTTGTCACTCTGCATCTTCCGTAGCCCACGCACCTTTGTGTTGTTTTGTTTTGGGCAAAGGCAAGGAATTTTTTTTTAAGATAAAAAAATAAGGATAAACCAAAAAGGGTTTTATTTTTGTTACTGGTGAGTGCTCATGCTTACGCGAGAATGAAGTGCTTATTTGCTGTGCGCGTGGTTTCTTAATAGCAATATAAAAAAAATAGAGTAAGGGCATAGCTAGACTAGATTTTTCAACACGATTATTTCAACTATCATTTTTCTTTCCCACTTGCAACTACAATAACAACTGATCAGATCCTTCTTGCCTACTTTTAAACTCAATAATTCTCAATCTCATTAGAGGCCACGTTCGTTTTTCTTTTTAATTTCAAGAATAAACTTATTCTAATTTCTTAAAATATAAATAAAATATTATATTTCAATACATGTATGTCAACAGATTAATGAGATGAGAATCGCAGACTTTTACACTATCTCATATTCACAAACATCAGTGTATCATTTAACAATGATAGCAAAAATGTACTTCCTTCTCCATAAAGGCGTAGAGTGAGAGAGAGACAAAGGCAGAATAAAAATAAGGTAGGCGTAAGTGAAAGTGAGTAGTCGATATGTGGATGTACAACTAAAATAGACGTATTCAAAACAACACGAAAGGCACACGCGTGGATTATGTTTTCTACCGTAAACGAAATCTTTTAATTGATCACAAAATATGGGGAGAGCCAGCTGCCTTTGGCTATGCTTACAAGCCATTCTCTGACGCATCATCCCACTTATATTTTCTCTTTCTAGCTTAGCTTTGTGGATTACTCAGACTCCTGAAAGTTTATAGCCTATGATTTTGTAATAAAGCTAATGCTGCATTATGAAGTCACACAACACATTACAATAGTACATAATATGTGGGTTGACATGCTACGATTTTGCAAGAAATTACGTACGTAATGGTACTGGGGTTATCCAAAGGATTGATCATGTCCTGATATAACAGTATATATATTTATTGAAATTTTAAACGGTATTATATGTATTTGTGTACTGCTTGTATCTTTGCTATATAGATACATCACAAACAAATGCAACTTTAGAACATAACTTCTTGATGTGTGATTATTTTTAGACAGGTCTTTATCTTCTTGAAGTGACATCATCACTCTCTACGATTAATGATGATCTCACTAAATATATAATACATCAATTGTGAAGAATGAGAGATGGCGTCTTGATGATGTACAAGAACAATAGCATGGAAAAGTATAACCGAAGTAAAGGTAAGAGTACTTAAGAATTATTAAGACAGAAAACACATAATCATCATTAGACTGCAAAACAATTGTTTCTAGAGTTGCTGTTTATATCGAAGCCCTCCTTTATAATACACATTTTAAGCTTTCTATTCATCGTTTCATAACCTTCATTGATAAAAAAAATTAATGTTACTGTAACAATAACATATTGAGAAAGAGTAGAGGAACAAGAGCGGATAAAAGATAATATTTAGATTTAGTTAATGATGGTGATGTAAGAAGATGAATGATGTACTTTATTAACAATAAATAATGGATTACATAAAAATGTACAGAATACAGAAAATTAAGATTACACAGAAAACTTAGACCGAGGCTTGCAAATTGCGTAATGGGCTAAAACAGTAATTTCCCTGCAGATGGTGCTCACAGTCTTAGACGCATGTCTTCAGGATATAACAGTCTCGTAGAAAGTAGTAAGCATCATAACAATACTCTCTCCCTTGGTGAACTAGAAAATGTTTGTCTAAGATTTTTTGCTTTTGACGAAATGAATTTTTTTTCCATATTAATGATGCCCACGAAATTACTTTATATAGAAGCAATTGTGACTCTTTAAACAGTCACAAATGTTAAAATTGTGACTGTCTAGAACAATCACAAGTAGCAGTTGTAAAACTGCCACTACGGTGCCTCTACAAAGGCACCTCCATGAAAACACTTCTTGAATATATCTGAAAACTAAAATAAAAAAAATGGTCTAGACAAATTAAGCCAAAGAGACCCAAGAGCCCAAGGCCCTAAGACCCCATCAAAGACCCTTAAATATATTATGTCAAGACTTGGGTTTGAACCCATGACCTCAAGGTTTTATACGAAACCTTTACCACTAAGCACTAACCAACATATGTCCGTTCACTACAAAATAAATGTAACGTTCCCCCACATGAATGGACAACCAAAAAGCATTTTCATCTAAGCACAGCATGAATGATACCACATCGGGAGTGGTATCTTTTGACTTTGATCAATCGTTAGTAAAAGACTATTGGGATTACTTGGTTGATAAGTAAACTTGATGTCTTGAACTCATCAACCGTTGATGTAATCCTTAACAATGGATGTTACACAGCTCACTTCTTAACACATTCCGTTCTAGCGGCTGTGTTCCTTTTGGCCATGAACAAATCCTGATTTAATGAGTGCTATAGAGAGTTCACCTTATTAAATCTCATAGAAGCGGCCTCACTTCTCACTCACATATATGATCACTTATCAAGAGTATTATGTTATACTCCTACTAGTTAAAATCTATAATTGTCATTAAAAGTTATGCTTAACATTTCTATTCTCTACAGCCAGCACTTATTACGTCTTGGGAATGGGTAGGAGATAATTTCTCTGTATGTGCTCTTGATGAGTTAATCACAACCAGTTTTCCTATTGAACCTAGTCCATGGGATCTCCAATTGCTAGGTTAGGTTTCCATTGAGTTAACTCGTTGATAAAGGCCTTAGCCCCATCCCCCTCTACATTTTATTTACTTGCTCTCTAGATAATACTTTGGTGAGTGGATCCGCCAGATTTTCTTTAGTTCTCACAAAGTCAATAGAAATAACTCTCGTAGAGAGCAAATGTAACAGTATTATGTCATCGGCGTATATGACGTGACTTACCATTATATTCCTTGTTGTGTGCCTTAGCTATTGCAGCTTGGCAATCACAATGTATACATATGGATGTCATTGGTTTCGACCATATAGGAATATCCTCTAGAAACTTTCTTATCCATTCAGCTTCTTCTCCTGCTTTATCTAAAGCAATGGACTCTGACTCCATACTCGATCAAGCTATGCAAGTTTGTTTAGAGGATTTCCAAGACACTGCACCTCCACTAAGCATAAAAATATATCCACTTGTGGACTTTGATTTCTCAGAATCTGATATCCAATTTACATCGCTGTAATATTCAATTACAGCAGGATACAAAGTATAATGTAACCTATAGTCTAAAGTGTACCTCAAGTACCTTAAGACTCTGGGCAAAACATTCCAGTGATCAATTCTCGAGTTACATGTATACCGACTTAACCGACTGACAGAATAAGCAATGTATAGTCTCATACAATGGGTTACATACATGTGACAACCAATTATTCGTGGGTACACTAATTGCGAGACACTCTCTCCAACATTCTTCTTCAATGTAGATTTGATATCATATGGTGTTTGAGCAAATTTACATTCATATTGACCAAATCTCTTTAGCAAATTTTCTATGTAATGATATTGTGATAATATGAGCTTGTTTTGAGTTCTCGAGACCTTGATGTCAAATATAACATCAGCTATGCCCAAATCTTTCATGTCAAAAATTTTTGCCAACAATTTCTTTGTCGACTTAATTATCGAAGAGTTAGATCTCATTATTAGCATGTCATCCACATATAAATATACTAGGGAATATGCCTCATCCAAACTCTCCACGTAGACACACTTATCACAGTCATTGATTTTGAATCCATTGGAAATCATAACCTTATCAAACTTCTCGTTCCATTGCTTGGGAGCTTGTTTAAGTCCATATGATGACTTAACAAGTTTATACACCTTCTTTCGTATCCAGACACTGCAAACCCTTTGGTTATTTCATATAAATTTCTTCTTCTAATTCACCATTCAAGAATGCTGTTTTCACATCCATTTGATGTATCTCTAGCTTATGCAATGCTGCAATCGCTATTAAAATTTGAATTGAAGTTATTCTTGATACTGGTGAATATGTATCAAAGTAATCCCGACCATTTTTTATTTGTAACCTTTAGCTACTAGTCTGACCTTATACTTATCAATGGAACTATTCACTTTCAATTTTCTCATGAAAATCCATTTGCAACCTATCGGTTTATTTCCTGGTAGAAGATCTACCAATTCTCAAGTATGATTACTCATAATGGATTCAATTTCACTATTCACTGCTTCCTTCCAAAAGGGAGCTTCCGATGCAGACATGTCCTCCTTAAAAGTTTGAGGCTCATTCTCAAGCAAGTACGTCAAAAAATCTGGTGAATTAATTACCCTCAAACAACTTACTAAACTAAATTACAAAAATTAATCTCTAAACAAAATTACAGTAGTATATCAAAAGAGAAAGGGAAGGACTAACGGCTTAAAATGTGAAAGATACAATTACCCTCAAACAACTTACTAAACTGAATTACAAACATTTAACTCACTTAACACCCCCCTCAAACTTATCTCGGGACTGAAGATAAGCTTGTCCCTAAGAAAAGTAAATTGAGGAGAAGATAAATGTTTAGTGAATAAGTCTGCTAGTTGAAGTTGTGAGGGAACATGTTTAACAACCAAGTCCTTCTTCATAACTCTTTCTATCACAAAGTGGTAGTCAACAAAACATACTTTGTGCGAGTATGGAGAACCATATTTGATGCCAAAGAAATGGTAGAATGTTGTCACAATAGAAAGTAGAAGCCTGTGACGAGAAGACATGAAAATTTTACAGAATTTACCTCAACCAGCTTGATTCTGCTATTGTATTTGCCAATGCCTTGTACTCAGCTTCTGTAGAGGATCTGGAAATTGTGGCTTGCTTCTTTTCACTCCAGGACATTACATTTGAGATAAGAAAGATGACAAAACTAGAATTTGATCGTCTATATGATGGATCTCTAGCCTAGTCAGCATCACTAAAGACTTGTAAAAGAAGATACCCTGGTTTAAATAGAATGCCATGAGTAATGATGCCAAAAATATACCTGAGTATCCTTTTTACTACAGCAAATTGGGCAGTGGTTGGAAAGTGCATGTACTGACACACCATGCTAACAACAAAACATATATATGGTCTAGTGAAAGTAAGGTATTGCATAAAACCAACAAGGCTTCTATAAAGAGTCACATAAAAAAGATGGGAGTTAACATGACTGTGAAGAGGAGATTTTGTGGAGCAAGGGAATTGATAAGGTTTTGGTTAAAGCATACCAGCCTTAAGAATCAAATCTCTAGCATACTTATTCTAGTTTACAAAAATACCTTTGAAACTTCTACTGATTTCAAGGCCTAAGAAATATTTCAAATTGTCTAAGTTATTCATGTCAAATTCTTGCTGTAATGTATGAACAATCTTATCAATATAGCTAGTATCAGTTCCACTTATGATAATGTCATCAACATAAATCAAAATATAGGTTTAAAGAGTTGGATTTAGCATGGACAAATAAAGAACTGTCAGCCTGAGAACCAATAAAACCTATTGACAAGATATGACTGGTGAACCTCTCAAACAAGGCAGTACGGTCATGTTTCAGACCACAGAGGGATTTATTAAGTTTGCGTACATACTCAGGGTGATTTTGATAAAAAAAAGAGCTAGGAGGTTGGCTCATGTAGACCTCCTTAGAAAGATAGTGATGCAAAAATATATTTTTCACATTCAATTTCCATAGTCAAGTTCAGGTTGTAGATAATTCATCTGACAACCAACCTAGCTTTATGCGTGATAATGGTGCCATCAAGATTGTATTTAAATTTGTAAACTCATTTACATCCCATAAGATTTTTGTGAGGAGGTAGAGGGACTAAGGTCCAAGTACTTTGAGAGAGAAGAACAGTGTACTCATTGGTCATAGCTTGAGTCCAAGCTGGACTTTTGGCAGCTAAGGTATAAAAGGTGGTTTCAGAGTGTAAAATGTGAGACAATGAGAAATCAGAGGCAAGCAAGGCTATTTTCTTAGATATACCAGACTTAGATCTGGTTTACATAGGGTGATGAGACTGAGTACTGGTTTGAGAGATATGTACACTAGTTCTAGTAATAAGGAAATCAATAGTCAAGACAGATGAGATATCAGGATAATCACTAGCATCTATATTATCATGATGTCTAACAAGTTGTAAACCAGTAGCCAATTTAGTTTGCTGATCAACCAGTATCATTATGAGAACTAGTATGCATATCACGATTACTCATAACATATGTAAGAGGTAACACATTAGGCATGGCAGTGGATACATCAGACAAAGCAATAGAAAGCACAGATTCAATATGCACATTTGGATCAGAAACAATAATGATATGGGCAGTAGCTGTAGTACGCTCAGAATTGGGAAGATTACCCATGTTGTTGGAAAATGTGCTTAAGAATGGCAAAACAGATGTAAGAATATCAATTTTAGTCCTCAAATCGGTATATGAAGTAGTTTGAGTATCAGAAATAGAAGAGATAGATAAAGGAAAGCTACTCTCATCAAACAAGACATGTCTAGAAGTATACATCCTTTGTGTAACCCTGTCATAACATAAATAGCCTTTTGATCCAAGGCATAGCCTAAAAACACACATTGCACAGATCTTGGAGAGAATCTATTTTTTATATAGGGCCTTAAGCTTGGGTAGCAAGTACACCCAAAGAACATTAGCTGTTTATAGTCAGCTAGCTTATCAAATAACTTGTTAAATGGTGAGACATGATTCAAAACAATATTAGGCATTCTATTTATCAAATAAACAGTTGTGGCAAAGGCATAATTCCAGAAAATGGGAGGGACAGAGGCACGATTCAATATGGTGAATCCAATCTCAACAAGATGTTTGTATTTCCTCTCATCAATTATATTTTGGCTTAAAGGTATAAGGACATGAATTTTGATGCACAATGTCATTAGCCTGAAGGTAAGATTGAAAAGCTAGGCTTGTGTACTCTCCACCTCCGTCTGTCTTTAGGATTTTAATTTTAGTTGAGAACATTTTCTTAATAATGGGTTTAAACCTTTTAAAGATAGAGAAAACATCAGATTTGTTGTTAATGGGAAAAACCATGTAAATCTAGACATGTCATAAATAAATATCACATAATACATATATCTTAGCAGAGAAGTTGTGGGGGAAGACTCCCACACATCACTATGTGTTAAGGATAAAGGTTCAATAGAGGAAGATTTAGAAATATTAAAAGGCAGTCTTGATATTTTATTAGTCATACAACTAGTACAAGCACACTTATTCAGATCAGAGACATTAGAAGGTATGTGAGCTTTATGTAAAATCTATTTAACTACAATAGTGGCAGGATGACCAAACCTATAGTGCCAAATGAGATATGAGTTCTTGGACCCAAGATAGGCAACCATAGGTTTGTTCAGAGAATTTGGTATTATTGGGTATAAGCCATTAACACTAGACTCTTTATGCAGAATGTGGCATGTGGCTTTATCCTGTATAAAAAAAGGAGCATAAAAATGAATAATTGTTATCAAGATAGAATTGGTGCACAGAAAGTAAAATAGTAGAGAGTTGAGGTACACAAAATACTTGAGACAAAGGGAAATGAATTAGAAGGAGGGGTAAGCATGCTAGAACCTGCATGTGAAATAATGAGTGATTGACCATTGCCAATAGAAACAGTTTATTCACCATTGTACTCTAAGGTGGTCAGAATGTTGTTCAAATCAAGTGTGAGGTTGGTATTACACCTAGTGTTAGTAAGCTATATCTGAGGGCCTATGTGGTGTGTGGCTTCACTCATAGTAGCCATGGTTGAGAGACTCGGTGGGGGACTTCTCCCTTGATAGGAGAAGTTCATTCTATGGAAGCAATCCACTACACGATGGCCTATTTTTTGACATATTTGACACTGAACTTTGTTGTTCTATGTGCTGGGTTAGAAATCTTGATTGAAGCTGGCATTTCCTTTAACAGATTGAGTGTTCTGAGAGGGGGTGCACTAAGAATCGAGGGTAGGGCTGAGGAATTTCAGTTTTGTGATGATCTCCCTCCTCTAGCAAACTTCTTCCCGCCTCCTCTAAAATTCTTGAATCAATTCCTATATTTGTTCCCCTGTTACTATATGCAACAAGGAAGGCAGTGTTCTGAAGCAGATTATATTACTGCTTATGTTGAGAATCCAGAAAGTGTTCCTCTGACTTGAGAAGAAGATGAAGTTCTTCACGGGAGAGGGGTTCAACTCTTGTCCGAATTGAGATTCTAATTATGTTGTATTCATTCAGCAGCCCATTGATAGTATATATCAATACACCCTCATCATTGATGTTAATAGAGACAACGGATAAGTTATTTTTTACCTCTTCTTATCCTCTGAATATAGGCATCAATGCTCTCAGATGTCTTCTTGTTAGTTGACTGAAGATCTGACTTGAGTTGCATGATGTTTGTCCGTGATATCGAGGAGAGTCTACGCATAATTGAATCCCAAATTTCTTTTGATGTCTTGCATCCTACAACATACGTCCGAGCCATGAGAGATAGGGTCGCATTTATAAGCGTCATCAAGGCTTGGTCTTGGGCTATCCATTATTGCTCATACTTGGGATTACTGTGCTCGGTGTCATCTTCATTGACATTCTTGATGGATTTTGATGGGCATTTGATAGACCCATCAATACACCCAAAAATCTAGTGTGCCTTGAGGATCACAGTTATCTGGTATCTCCATAAGATGAAATGGCTGGAATATAGATCTAATGGAGATTATATTACAGATATTAGAAAGGAGGAAGATTGGTGAATGTGATGAAGGTTTCATAATTGTCATGGCAGAAGTGAGATTGCCATAGTCTTATATGGAAGATGATGAGAACATGGTTTGTGAACTGGTTTACGAATAGGGTTTGGATCCCATTTGAGTACGCGTGTTTTCTTGAACTTCAACGTGGTCTGTCATGGCTTGTGACGTTTGTCAACATGGTTCTGATACCTTGAAGAAAGGCAGAGTACAGAGAAGGCAATAAGAAGATTAACAAAGAAGAGAAGAGAAGAAATGAGCAAGAAGAAGGAAAGAAGAAAGTGAAAATCTCATTAACCTCTAAACAGAATTACAACATTATATCAAAGGAGAAAGAGAATGACCATCCGCTATAAAATGAAAAAGACAATTATCTTCAAACAACTAACTAAACTAAATTACAAACATTTAACTCACTTAACAATCATCATTTATTTATTGACAAAAAACAATCATCATTTATTAATTAGTCCCCAATAAGCCTTTCTAGGATACATAATTGCAATTGAAGATAATATAATTAAAGTGAGTTAGAAAAGCCGCAATCAGTCGACCCATAATCTCCATTGCTGGAAAGAAAGTGGTCTTCCAACTCAATTCAATCCCCACGACACCCATTATTTCGATGTAACCCCATTTATAAAATAAATCATATCTCCCTCCTTTGCTTTGCACGCGTGTATGAAATAGATATGGACCATTGCTCTAGAAATTATTATTATTATTATCATTATTAAGGATAATATGTTGCCAATCACAAGTATGATATTATTCATTATCTTTTTAACATATCATTAATTACGTCAGAAACTAAGAAGTGGGAATAGGCAAGATTCGTCCTAATATGTACAATCATAAGAACTAATATATTTAGAATAAATAAGTTACAAAATCATTGTTAAAGCAGCATTACAAAAAGATTCGAAGAACAAGAAAAAAACAACTCAAAATATGAAAACTCTCCAATTATATATTGAAGTACTATAAACTATCAGTCTCTAAACAATAACGTTTCAACTATAAGTAGAGTTGACGTAATAATTTAAATCTTTCTTTATATTTTTAAAAATCATAACTTCGAGTCATCATAATTTTCTATTTTAACAAAATAAGTTATTTGCCTCTCGACTGCTCAATGATATTGTTTACGTGGCTCAACTAAGATGAGAGCTTCAATTCAACAAAGAAAAAAAAAGTTGTCTGGGATGTGATGACATAATTAATTGGGAGAAGTTCTACGAAAGGGCAAGATTTGGAGTCAAAAGAAGTGTCCAATTAAGGTTGTTAAATCACAGCAAATATCATCTAATTATTAGAAGCAGTAAACAAATGATTAGAGAAATTGAAAGCACAGAGACACAAACCAACAATAAAGCCACTAAAATAATGAAAAAACACATTAGAAAACTCAAATCAAGGAGAATTAAAGACATGACTGAGAGAAGGAAAATGAAAAGATCAGTGGGGGTAGGGACTCCGTCGGCCCGCCACCAAAAAACGATTTAGCCATTTGTTTAGAGATGTGAGTAACAATTGGTGTTTTACGATTGTATGTGTGAATGTAATCACAAGAGAGTACAAAATTAAAATTTGTTTTAACTCCCCCCACTAGATGGTGGGAGTGCTTGACACTTGTCGAATTTCCAACTCCTTTCTTTAACTCACTAAATGGAAATTTGACCTAACCATAAAGATGATCCCCACCATGAATTTTTTAATTGTTCCTCTAACTTAGTTTTGATGTTTTTTTCTATGTTAATTACAATATATAGTTGAGATATCCATGCCTAAGATTTAGATCAAAGATATGCGAACCACAAAAATTATATATGGTGGGGCAGCTCATGGGTTGTACTACCCTTTGTACCCAACATTATTTACCACCCACTCTCTCATTTTCCCTTCTGTCCTCACCATTGTTCATCTATTTGATTATGCTACAGTATCGGAGAGGTACTGATCATACAGATGATTCATATTCTTAATCCTCGCCATATAGGGTGATCTACTTGATCTGAATCACCTTACATAGATATCAAGTAGGGTTAATTATTCCAAGGATGCACCCATGCATAGTATCAATATCTCTTTTAATATTGTAAATTTTCCAAATCTTGTTTGAAGAATGAATTATTTCGTTTCTTTTTCATTTTTTTTCCTTCCCACAAACGATCAGGACAAAATAAAGGCACCCCCTGATCAATTTTTTATGCTAGGCACTCGGAATCTTCCTAAACAATAATATTTCTAAGTTAATTATTATCAAACCCTATATATAGAAGCAAATAATTAAAGAAAAGACGAATACACTCTTTAATCACAAGCAATCATTAATAATGAACTCCAATGATAGCTATAAGGTTCTTTTATCCTGATTTCCTGTTTTGCACCTCTAATGCAAGTATAAAAACTAGTTTAATAACTTAACTTTATACATCACGACACACATAGTAATAGATTAAAGAAAATGGTGAACTTAAGTTGTTTAATTAAGCTGATCAGATTAGAGGGTACTACACCATAATGAAACCTATATCCAACACTTGCTAATTGCTCATGAAGTGTTTTATCATCTTAAAAAACCAGGAAAAAGAAGGGGGGGGGGGGGGGGG
>QANY01005060.1:658051-818362 GCA_003255025.1 Datisca glomerata
GGGGGGGGGGGGGGGGAATGTGTGGTTGTTTTGAAAGCTAAAAATGGCAAAGGTTTATGATAGGGTCAATTGGATTTTATGGAGAAGTTACTTGGAAAAATTGGTTTTAATAGTTTATGGATATAGTTTATCCACCCATCCAATGAAAAAAAATCCTAACACATTACTTCGCAAAGTAAAATATGAAGATTTAAAGATATAGATGTGTTCTAAGTTAACTTTATTATGAATTTTTACATTTTAAAACATTGTTTGTTGACTTTCATTTAAATTTTTTTACGTGCTTGTATGAATTTTTATTTTATTAGAATTTTGATTTCATAGGAAATTAATGGTTTTCCACATCTTATATCTTATATATAACGTTGGGTATAGACACTTCTCATTATACCACGTGTTCATAGCATACTCGCGCCAAGTGTAAATGTCTAATTGATGTCATTGATATGTTACTACATTATTATTAATTATTAGTTGAAAATTAATAACTAAGTTAATTAATGAGTTATTACTATAGGGGATTATGAATTCAAATGTTACATATAAATTCTTTAACAAATATTCTCTATTTAATTCTGAAATTGAATACTCATTCATGTTTCAAAATAAATAATAGCAGAAAGAGGCAGATTTTGGGGGGTGGAGTTACAAAAATGGCTGAAAATATTTTTATTTAAAAAAAATGGCCGAAATATGACCGTGATAAATAATATATTTACTAAAAATACACAGTTGTAAACAATTTATTTATCATATTTCGGCCATTTCACAATAATTTTTTTGTTAGACATTTTCACAACTTAAGCTAGCAAATGAATTATTTTTACAATTCTCCCTATGACGAGATAATTAATGTTATAGGTCATTATCTCATCACTTGAAATGTGCCTTTTTATGGTTAATGTTACATAAATTAACAACTTTTCGTTTTCCAGTTTTTTAATCATTTTTTTAACGGGTCTATTTGTCATCATTTATGGTGTGTTGTGGGTTATATGCATTACATCAACGACTTTTCATTTTCTAATAGTTAATAAGGAGTTTATATAGCACAATAGTACATCATTTTCTTGACTCTACGGATCAATTTTCTTTATTGACAATTTTATAAGGAGTTAATATTAATTATATTTACATGATTTTATAATGAGTTATATTAGTTATTGATTTTCATCTTTTAATTTTTATTATTTTGGTTTTGAAGTAAAACGATTAATTAGATATGTAAAATTACCAAATTTCTTTTTTGATTCTTTATGTAAATTTATTATTTTAGAAGTTTTAGTTATTGAGATTTATGTTCAGTTATTTTATTTTAAAATAAAGTATCAAATGAACCAATTTATTAAGGAGATGTTTTAGATTTTGTATTTATTGAATGATATTAACGAAATCATTTATCATCAAATGTTTTACATGATTACACTTTTTCAATCATCTTATTTTTTAGTTTTTTTGTAATTTTAACTTCTTTTAAATAGTAATTTTTTGCTACTAAGTTATAACTCACTATTCACTCAAGTTTTAAACGACTTTTTCATTAACAAAATTGTTATACGTAATTTTATATAATTAATTTTACACAAATTCTGTGGGTAGCACGGGCTTATCACTTATTTTTTTTTTTTACAATTCCTTGCCAATTCTAGATGGCTCCCTCGTGAGTTTTCTGTACCCTAACGAGTATTTCCATACATGTCTGGCCGTCTCATTATCAAACACTTTTGCGAGTATTGTGTCGAGTACAGGGAGAAAAATATTGGCAGTCAAATTAAAAGGGTCTTAAAGGGGAAGAATTTTTTATTCTCCCTTTACCCTCTATAATACTCTAAAAAATAGTACAAATTAGATATTTCACTTTTTTCTCATTCAATTCATATAATGAAATTTTAGTTTTCTATTTGATAATAATTTATTTTTGAATTGTTAGTAAAATTAAATAATTTTATAATATTATGTAACTAAAAATGAATCTACGTGTAAATAAAATTTAGGATTTTTGTACAACAAGTTTTTCTTTTTAAGTTAATAAGAAATTTTTGAATTATGCTATAATACTTAAGATATCGGGACGTCAAAATTCATATAAATAAATTTAGAGAAAAGACATAAATATATTTTTTTAATAAGAGATATCCTTAATATTATAATCATTTTTAAGAATATGACATATTTGTCAAATAAAGTTATTTTCTGTACTATTTAAACAAGCTAATATATTTCAAGATTATAACAAGTTTTAAAGATAGCTAACATTAATTTTCAATACATATACTTTAAATTAGTTTAACAAGTGCGAAGCATGTATTTTTTTACTAGTAGGGACAAACATAGCTCTACCCTACTATAATACCCTACATTTTTATATTATAGTATTCATGATGTTCGAGTTAGCCTAAATTGCACACAACTAGTGATTAATCTAAATGACATAATTTATGACGATAGTTTTGAGCACCTTTTGGTTTTTCTTATTCTAAAGTCAAACTTTTCATCTATAATTTATATCTATCACTACTACTTCTAAATGGGGTTGGAGCGAGAGGAGGAAGAAATATTTTTAGACACATTTGTCCAATCAAATTAATTAAATTTAAAAAACACCCTACAACTTTGAACGTCAACTTCAACCCTCAACCCTCAACTTTAACGTCATTTTAGAATTGGTAGTGATTAATAATTAATAATATAGTAAACGACAATGATAAGTTATATTTATTACATGTAAAATTATTAAACAACAATGATATTTTTCATATAGTAACAAATATATTACTTTAGTTATATAAAAATAATATAACCATTAATTAAATATATAAATTAATACTTTATAATTTTGATTTATTACGTGTGATTATTTCTGCATTTTAAAGTAATATAGTAATTGATCTTATTATTAACTAAAATTTAAACTTTATTTTTGGTTTTTGAAAAACTTTATTAAATGTTGATTTGTAAATCATACTCTATTTTGTTTAAACTTTTATTATTTTGCCTCCTTCATTACACAATCCAATCAAGTTTCATTTGCTTCTCTTCAGGTTCAACCCACTCCCAATTAACATTTTGAAACTCCAATAATCTCTTCATATTCATATTCAATCATCATTCCACTAACATTTAAAGTCTATTTACTTCTCCATTAACATGCTCTTCCATATTTGATAGTTAAAGTAAAGTAGATTTTTTATTTTCTCCTTAATATCTTGGTTATAATTTTTTTCATTTTGCATCTTTATATTGACTAAGAAAAGAGAAGGTAAAAAATATTATCCATTACTGCCACTCAAATGAACTATGATTCGAGGTGTATATAATTCTTTAACTATTTCTTGCTCATCACCCCAACTTTAATGTTGTTGAGTTGGTGTTTTTACATTTAATTTAACAACTATAATTTGTTTGATAGTCTTAATTATCCAATCTTAACTTTTAATTATTTCCTCGTCATATTGTTTTTAGTGATGAATTTTCCTTCTCATTTTTTTCTCAATCAATGGAGGATGTATGCTATTTAATTGATTTTCTTATAATTCTTTAGTAAAAGTGTTTAAAGTACGTAGATTTATCATTAATAGATATTATAAAATAAAATTAGGTTATTTTCTTTCCATAAATTTAATTATCAATTCTTATTACTCTAAATTACATTACTGGAGAGAATCTTATCAACCTTAAAAAAGAGTCAAACGATCGAGTCTTAATATATGATTTATCAATAAGTTCTCTAGAAATATTTTTAAGTTATTGATAATAACTTAAGAATATATTTTAAGTTATTATCGTTCTATTTTATTTTAAGTAAATAAGTTTTAAAACTATATTTTGTAGCCCATTCATATCACGGGTAGATAGCTAGTATTTTATTAAAATCCACAATCAATGGAAAAAATTGGACTATTTTGTCCAACAATTATTCTCACATTTCCTAAAATGACCTTAAAATCAACAATGGTTGTGTATCATTGGTTATTATTTATAAATTAATTAATAAATTTTTGTATTAGTTTTGGAGATCCACACCCCTTGAGTGATGGACTGTTGGTTATTTTTCATAAATTATCATGAATTTATAAAAAGTCTAAGTGGACTTACAATATATTACTTTTTAAGATTTACACCCCTTCATTAATAAGATTTATGGTTCTATTTATGTTAACATATTAGTGTTCATCCATCTATTTTAGTTTTCTCGAGTTACGAAAAAAATCTAAGTGAAGTTTACTATTTTTTAATTGTTCTATAGTGTGGATATTAGTCTTTAAATACTAAGTGTCTTTATAATGTATGTAGATAAAAATTTAGTTAAATAATTTTAGTTATATTATAATTAATAATGCTCATCATTATTATTTATAATTGAATTATATTTACAATTATTCTTACATTTCCCAAAATGGCCTTAATATCAACAATGATGATCTATTATTGGTTATTTTTATAAATTAATTAATAATTTTATGTATTACTTGCCGAGATTCACACCCCTTGAGTGATGAATTCTTGGTTGTTTTTCATAAATTATCGACTAATATGTTTACCTATTACTTTTTTAGATTCATATTTCTTCATGAAATTCAAAATCATGAATTTACAAAAAAAAATCTTAGTGAACATATTAATATATTTACATATTACTTTTTAAGATTAACGCTCATTTATTAATGGGATCTATAGTTCTATTTATATGATTCTATTGGTGGTCATGCATCTATGTTCTTTTTCTCGACTTATGAATTTTTTTAAGTGAAGTCTACCACTTTTGAATTGTTATGTAGTGTTGATTCGAGTCTTTAAATACTAAAAATCTTTATAATGTAATTAGATTAAAATTTATATAAATAATTTTAGTTACATTATAATTAAGAATGCTCATTATTATTACTATAATTAGAGCTCTCCGAATTTTAGTTAACCAATTACATTATATAAATAAATTTTATAATATAAAGAAAATGAAAGTACATTGCATGCTACTTGCTTTTTAGTCAATTCAATATAATATAGTACATTGTAGCATTTAGAGAAAATGAAAGTTACGAAAATACAGACTTTTAGGGCACTTGCTTTTTTTGAACAATGAAGATGGAAGTATTCTAAAATTAATGCACAGTGTACTCACCATCATTAAGATTTTAACTATGCAATTTTACACTACTTCATAAAGTGTTTGTTATCATTTTTGATGTCTTCTTTTGGTTTTATGTTTTTAGAGAAAAAATTTATAATCTTGAATATCTATAAGTTTAATATAACTTAACCAACATAATCAAATATAAATTTTGTACAGTGGTCATCAGATATTTTTATCTAATATCATTGTCTATAAGATTTTCTTTTAACTAGCAAAGTTTACTTCCACATGTCACTCTCTTTACATATATTTTACTAATTATTTTACAATTTTATTTGGTTGCTTAAATGTCAAAGCTCCAAAAAAAAAGTTAGACTAGATTTTTTTTTTCACTGGTTCAAATGAACAAGATAATAACAACTATTCTCTAACTTGTTACTTAAGTATAGTTTAGTATTACATATTTATGCTATTTTATTTGTAACAAATATTTAGCTTTTGAAATTTAAATTAAATTCTATAAATTGAGTTCATGTGCATTGCACGTGCGGGATAACTAATGTAATTAAACTGATACATTTTGCAGGTAATTGCTCATGAATCCTATTTTACCTTACCTGCTCATAAGGAGGTAACTGAAATACCTGTAAAAGTAATGCAATCCTATCTTACCTCATCAAAAGAAGGTAATTGAATTACCTTGAAAATTTAAAATTTAGGTAATCTAGTAAGGTTGCATTTGTACCATTCCCTTTTTTTATGTATTATTATTAGTATCATTATAGTTTTTATAAAAAAAAATTATTTAATTAATACCATGCTATAGCTACTTTTGCAGCCAATTAAAATTACTTTATTATACTTTAGTCCAACATGAATATAATTTATTAAATTTTCTTTTAGTGTTATTAAATTTAATTGAATATTAATCCAACATTTTTAAAATTAGTCTTAAAATTTGCACATCAAATAATTTTGTGCGCAATACAACTAAATGTATTTAGGTCTTTTGAAGTTCTCCCCAAAATTTTTAATAGATTATACATATACTAAACATAATGATCTTAATTTTCTCATCAGTTACTCTATATCTATGAAGCAATGACACCCCAAATGGAGAGACTGTTAATGTCAGATACACATTAGACATCGACATATTCGACACGTGACTGACACGTCCAAAATATGTCTGAAATGATTTTCAAACACATATATTCGATATGTCATGACATATCAGGATAGGCTCTTGACATGTCTTTGGATAGTTTTTTAAATAATAAAAAAAACAAGAGAGTCTAAAATGATTAAACTAATCTTTGAATTCTAAAAAGAAAATGAAAAGAGGTAAAAAAGAGAAGAACGAAACTTCATGTTTAAATTAGATTAAAGTAAAGAAAATAATAATTTTTAAGGCCTAAGAAAAACCCTATACTCTTCACACTTCAGTGTCGCTTGCTGGCGTCTATGATTTATTAATTCAATAAATATCATGTACAATCAAACATATTAATCAAGTTTTTGTCAATTCAATTGTTGTATATCTAATTCTTATCAATTCCTTACCACCATCATTCTAGATAAGCAAAAACCCTAGTGTATACAATTGTAATTTTTCTAACATATCCTTAGTTTCTTTCTTAATAACAATTACTTTTGATAAATTTGTTTAAAGAGTGTTGGATGCTATTGTGCATTCTCAATCTCAAAGACAAGCTTGAGAGCTGAGATTGTCATTCGCCCTTATAAAATAACTATCAATCACTTTCATAACCAATGTAGGATAACCCTAATAATCTCCTCCGTACATATCGGGTTCGAAGTGGATAACCGTCTATTCGTTTCACCAGATTTACCATATATCAGGTTCTAAATGGATAACCGTCTATTCGATTCACCAGATTTACCATGCATCGGGCCATGAGTCAAATAATCATGGACTCCTTTCACCCTAATTTAGCAAACATTAGGCCCTGAATCAAATAACCATTGACTCACTTCACCCGAGTTCATCAGACATCGGGTTATGCATTGAATAACCGTCAACTCGCTTCACATGAATCCATCAAACATCGAGCCATGAGTTTAGGAGCTAATGATTCATTTCACGTGGATTGAGCTTGAGACTTGTTGATAAACTTTGACTTGGCTTTGATACCAGCGTTCAGAACTATTGAGCCTTAACCCCAAAAGCTAGCTTGAGATGTGAGATTCTTCCACAATCAATGTGAGATAACTTGAACAATCTCCCTTGTCACACATCAGATTCTGAGTCGGATAACTGTCAACTTTGTTTACCTGGATTCACACATATCGGTCCATAAGTAAGATACCATGGACTTGTTTCACTCAGAGTCACAAAAATTCAGGCAATGTGTCGGATAAACATTGACTCGCTTCATCCGAATTCAAAAAACATCAAAGCATAAGTCAGATTATCATCGACTCACTTCACCTGAATTTATCTAGCATTGGTCCATGAGCTAGGGAGCCAATGATTCAATTCACCAAGATTATGCTATAGATTTGTTGGTAAAACTACACCTGGCTCTCATACCAATGTTAGATGTTATTGGGTATTCTCAAACTCAAAAGTTAGCTTGAGATGTGAGATTTCTCACACACTTATAAACGGACAATCAATTTATTTCATAACCGATGTGAGATAACCCTAACAACCTCTCCTATCATACTACAAAATTGAGTCACATAACTGTCGACTTGCTTCACCCAAATGCACGACATAGCGCGTACTATAAATCAAATAACCAGTGACTGGTTTCACATTCACCAAGTATCAAGTCATGAGTCGGATAACTATTGACTTGCTTCACTGAATTCACTAAAGATCAGGTCATGAATCAGATAATCATCGACTCTCTTTACCTGGATTCATCAAACATTAGGTTATGAGTTTGGGAGCTAGCGACTCGCTTCACCCAGATTGGGTTGGAGACTTGTCGATAAACTTGAACCTGACTTTGATATCAATATTGGGTGTTATAACATATTCTTTAACTCCAAAATATTATTTGAGAGGTGAGATTTTCTCATATACATATAAATTGGTTATCAATTATTTTCATAACCGACGTGATAGTCTTAACATAGAGAAAAAAAATAAATTTCCATGAACGAAATGAGGTGCTCATGTATCGCACGAGTTGAATAGTGAGCAAGAATACTCAAAAGCAAAGGCAGCATACCGTTTTAAATTTAATCTTTATATTTTTCCTTTTAACATGCTCCTTCTTTTGTTTAAAAAAATGCTTCTCCATAAAGGTTGATTTGACGTAACACACGTATACAAAATTACATAAAGTTACAAAAGTTTGTATGATATCACTAACTTGTCTCATTTTTATTCATAAAACATACAAGTAAATTTGCAATTTCGTACAATATAAAAAGATTAAAATATAAATTACACCCTTATATTTTGATTAAATTATAAATTATACCCATAATTGTTTTCATAGTTTTATACTCTTACACTTTGACTAACTGTAAAATATATTTATCAGTGACTTTTTTTATTAAATCTAACAGAAAATTAACACTCCGTCCATTTTCTTCAATTTTCGTCAATTTTCTTCATTATCTCCCTTCATTTCTATTATTTCCCTTCATTTACCTACACTACTTTACTCCTATAAACAACTCTCTTCTTTCCCCTCATTTTTAAGCCCTCATTTCAATTTTAATATATTTTTCAGATCTAGTTTCTCACCTTGAAAGAAGGAAATCTGCTTCATTAATGAAATTTTTTTGCTTTTTGTTCATGTGTTAAAAAATCTCCTTAATTAGGTACCTAAAAAATGACTCTGAAAAAAAAATCTGCTTCTTTCCTACTGTAAAAAACAAGTACACGAAAAATAAAACTGCGCCTGAAAAGGGCTTTCATATATTCATTATCACATAAATTTAGAAAATATATAGATCTAACCAAAATAGCAAGCATCTCATACATAAATTCACAAAAATAGCTAACATCTCAGACTTAAATTCACAAAATAGCTAGTATCTCAGATACAAATTCACAAAATAACTAGTATATCATCAATCACAGCCAACACCACATATATCTAATTACGTTCCTTTTTCTTCCTAGGACTACTAGTCGGAATTGATTTCTCCCTAGGACTTCTTCTAGGAAGTTGGACAACACTTGACGTTTCCTGAGATCCCTGCACAATAATTGACAATCCTTGAGATCGTATCACATCAGTCGTAACTCTTGGAACCTATTCAATTAGATGATTATTAAATAGTAAAAACTAATAATAAATGTAAACGATAACTTTTAACAATACATATTGATAATTTAGTCCTCGTTGTAGCAGTCAATTATTCTCCAACACTCTGAGATCGGTGCAAACTAGCAGCAACCTAAATAAAATTCAATAAAATTATATTGCAATTATTTAATAAGATTATATTGAAATTATTTAATAAGATTATATTGAAATACATACAGTCTTTTTTCAAATCTTCATTTTCGGGTTGGGAGGTTGCTTGCTTGTTCTGTTGTCATGCCCTCATCCTGACAATTGGCACATCTAAGTGATCTGCCCTTATAGCTACCTTGATAAGCGGCTACATCCTCCCCATTTGCCCTTTTTCAAGCCTTTTTAAGTCTACCAGGTTTGGGTCTTACTGTTGGTGGTGCAACAATATCAAAGGTTGATTTATGCCACTGTTCATGATAAGGGACTGGCATTATATAATGGCGGTATGTTTTCAAGAATGTGTCTCTGCTATAGATAGGATCAATATAATCATCCACCTCCTGCCTATTCTCCATAATACATAATGCATCATGATTGTAAGGTATGCCCGTAAGTTCTCAGTTTCTACAAGTTCTCTCATTTCACCCCAATGGTACTTCCCGGATTCCAATTTATTGCTTCACAATAGTCCCACATTTTTTTGTATTGCTCCACTGCACACCCTTAAATCTTATCTAATGCTTGTCTTTTCTCCTTATAGAATTTATCGGAGGACACAGTGACTCCATGATTATCCCTTAACAAATCTTTCAACACCAATGAATCCATGGTGAGTCATGAATAAACTCCAAGTACCTATTCACTATCCAAGTTGATCTGACATTTCTATACTTCCTTGCTTTAGCACAATTGGTATGTTGGGGGTGAAAGTCTTAATTTGATAGAGAGAGAGTGTGTGTGAGTGAGAGAGAGATATATATGTACTTGGAGTTGATTTGTTTTCATCTACCCCACCCTCAAGCTCACTAAAAGCCTCCAACACTTCACTAGACCTACTATCATTATCTTCCTCAATAAAAGGTTCATTTAATTCAGTTTGTGGGGATACAGGTGCAAGTGCAGTGCATGTGGAGATGCAATACTAGGTGCATATAGACTACATCACCTTGACTTTCAATAAAATTATTTAATGCATGTGACACATAAACTTGCAGCAAATCATGACCAAATAACTCAAGTTGAGAGAACACTTCATATATATCAACATCAGAACACATAGGCTTTAACATGTTTAAGTCCTCATGTGAAAACTTATAACTATACCCTGATATATTACTATATCATATTTCTTCCAATGTATCTTTAATTCTAGATATGGATAATAAACCAGGATCATTATTATGAAACTTACATAGCTCACCGTTCTTATATGTTATATTCAAAAAATACTCAAACATACCACCACAATAAATCTCTAGTGTTATGTCCCTTATTTTCACAATACTTACTGTCATTTTCACCTGCAGTAACAAAACATAGGAGTTAGGGATAAACAATACCTGAACAACAAAACAAAGCAAAAAACAACTTTATAGAAGAAAATAAAACATAGCCATCCAAAACAACTTTATAGAACAAATAAAACTTTACAGAATAAAAACAAAGCCAGCCAAAACACCTTTATAGAACAAAACAAAGCCAAACATAAAACAGTACATACTCCATAACTGTATAACCCCATAACTGTATAACCCCATAACAAGCCAAATATGTGCATAACCCCATAACAAGCCAAATATGTGCATAACCCCATAACCCATAACAAAACAGTACAGAACCCCATAAACAAATATACCCATAACAAGCCAAAGAGAACATGAATTGAGCCATGAAAACCAACGAGAACATAAATCGAGTGAATCCAGAACATAAATCAACGAACCCATAACAGAAACCAATGAGAACAGAAATCGAGTCATATATGCCAATTATCGTCGAAATAGAAAACATAAGTCGAGCCATGAAAGCCTAGAATTGGACGAAAAAATTGAATAATCGAAATAGAGTACATACCTGGAAGAATTCTTCAAGAAATTTTGAGCTCTTTGGCCCCCAAAATCTGGCCAAGAAATCAAACCCTAGCCCTCTGTTGCGCGATGAAACCTTCCCCCCTCCCCTATAATTTTTTATTTAGGTTTAGGGTTGTAAAAAAAAGACGAAGTAAAAGTAAGAAAAGAGAAACGATTAACTTCACTTCCGTTAACAAACCTGTTAACGGAAGTTAACAGTAGTTAGGCATGTGCCACGCACGTGCATTTTAAGGTTATTTTTTACGAAATTTCTAACGAGTAGGTATATCTTACAGTTTAGTCAAAGTGCAAGAATATAAAAATATGAAAAAAAATTTAGAGGTATAGTGTACATTTTAATCAAAATGCAGAAGTGCATTTTACATTTTAGCCAATATAAAAATTCTTTAACTACTGTAAACATGGTCATGCGGTAATTTTTTCTTTTTTTTGAACATACATGTGGGTGAGGCTAGAATTTTTATCGAATAGCGGTAAATTTTCTTCTAAACTCATGATGCTATGTGACGTAAAAATTAACGTGATAAATTTCTTCTTCGCGAACATACTAGTCTATGAAATATATCCAATAAAATAGTCAAAATGATTATAACGAAGTAAAAAGTAAAAGTAAGACTAAATTCAGTAAATTACTAATATACGGACCAAAGAATAAATTGAGTATAAAGCAAAGAAACTAATTGAATATTTTATCCAGAACAAATTTTTTAAAATAATCAGGTATGTACATATAAAAATATGTGCAAGTTGTGGTTCAAAAGTAAGAGCACTAAAACGTTATGCGCACCCTGCGTCAAGTAGCTAAACACTCTCCAATTGCCTTCATGAAAAGGCATGGCTCCACAACCCAAACCCCACATGCTCTTATCTCAAGACTAGTGCTCTCTGCCAAAAGAAAATTTAATTTTACGGACAGAAATCAGAATCAGATTGATGGTTGCTTCCTTTAATCATTCCCTGATCTTTCTCTACACACAATTTTAAAGAACAGTAGAGAGAATACTAGGGGGTAGACTTTTGCTAAGCATCTCAATTTTCTCACCTTTTCAAAAGAATATGTAATAGTTAGTTAGTTATAGTATATTAACACGCAATGTTAATTTGGTCATTTCGAATTTCGGCTATACGAATGTTGAAAACTACAGTCCAAAATCAGAATAGAATATAAGAATCAAGTTGGCTTTACAAAGATAGCACCCTTTACTTTCACTTCAAATTTACTAATTCGAAAAATTTTTTGTCCATCAATTAAATAATTCACCCAACTTTCTTATGTAAATTAAAGCCATAAACTCTCTTATTGCACTAATACCCTTTGTCAACTTTTTCTTTTGAACTTATTCTTGCTAATGAAGAAAAAAGTACATTCTTCAACTTCAATAGAGCCACATACCATCTTTTGCCCAATAAATGAAAATGCGACAGATACACCACCTCTTAATTTAGTATAGAGGGCATCTTTATTTTATTTTCAATGACATTTTGTACGTCTGTAGTCTCTAACTAGTCATTGGTCATTGCGCATTGAGAGCGTTGAAACTGCAAGAGTTTCACTTACTCAACAAAATAAATTTTGATCAGACAATGTGTAATGTCAAAGGGAAAAAAGTCGTGCAATAAACTAGGATCTTGATGGGTGGTAACATATGTAAAGATGGGGTGGTTTTTGTTCACTTTACGAATAAATCCCCATCTTCCTATCCTGATAAACTCAGAGTTGGGATGTCATCATACCACATATAATTTAAGATAAAATACCTTGTTTCAGAATATATTATGCCTGCTCCATGTTTGTGTGGGATTGCGCTCGTGCGTGTTTGCATGTATATATGTTTATTCACACATCTGCTTATGTGTGTACGTAGAAATATTTAAGAGAGAGAAAATATTTTTTATTTTAACTAGCATTGTCAACTCATATGGGCTCCTTGTGTCAGACCTCCTTGTGAAAAATCACCATATTGAGCAACTATATAAGCCATCATCGTGTTAAAGCCCCCTGAGGGCGTCATGTTCAAGCTCGCACAAGGGCACCGTCTTGAAGCCCCAACGATGACATGTATTGAAGCCCTCATGAGGGCGTTGTGATGAATCCCATGTGGAGCGCAATATCAAAGCATCGCGAGGGGGGGTGTTGAAGCCCTGCGAGGGCATCATGGTGAAGCCCCCACAAAGTCGGCATAGTAAATCCCCCACGAGGGTATGGTGAAGCCCTCGCGAGGGATCTATCAGTACTACAAAAAGGGGGTTAGATTACGGGTAAAGTCTATCATTATAAACCTATATTGACGGTAGACCGACTGTCATCTTCACATTCCCCGTCATTAAAAAATCTTGGTTTTTTGCCTTAGATGACGAGGAATCTCCGTAATCTAAAAGTTTCACGAAAAGACATTAGATGACGGGGAATCCCCGTCATTAAACTTGTCGCAAAAACACATTTAATGACGGGGATTGCCCGTCATTATAGGTGCCACAAAAACACCTATAATGATGGGGAATCTCCATCATTATAGAGTCATATTAAAAAAAATGTCATGGAAAGGCCAAAACCTGTCATCCCATGACAATTATTCATTAATATTATTTAAAAGACAAAAAATACAGTTTCTGCTCTTGCATGACAACCCTTCAATATTCCCTAAATATCCTTTTTTTATTCCAGAAGGCATCGACAAAATTCTTATTGTACTTGAGTTTATTCCATTTTTTTAGCAAACAACAAACGAGTACAAAAGATAGAAAAATACAAGGATTACAACATAATATTTAAGATAAGGAAGGACCTCATCCTTATAGTTTTCATATATTTCAACCACAAACAGATCAATCAACGACTAAGATTAACTAAGATATTTATAGAAGCAAAAAGGCTATAAGATTAAAGCTAAAGAGCACTATAATAATGAGTACCTTAGCCATTTGATCAGTAATTCCTCAATAAATAGCAAAACCAACTGAATGATAAGCGAACAGAGTATTAGAAACATGGCCAAGCAAGATGTGATACTACACACTAGACTCTCATGTCAGTCCAACTAGAGGCAGAATTGAAGACCTCTTCTTACAGGAAAGAACAGAAATGTCTTGCATATATTTCCTATATACCATTTCACAGTGACATGCTTCAGAACTTAGCTTCCCAGCTGCCCAAATCAATAGAACATGAACTTTCAGTTACTTATAGTTAGATTAATTTAGCTTAAAATAAACCTAATAAGAAAATAATTATCTTCTAATTATGGAAATAAATATGATGTCAGTCATAAATAAAAAAAATTGACTTTCAACAAACGTAAATAAAAAGAAAAATTAAAGAGAGCAGAAGTATCATTGGTGTAGGATTTTTTATCATGTAGGTGCAAAAATCTATCTTAGTCTGGGAGTCTCTTACTTAGACCAACATGCTTTGCATATTTTTGTAAGGAATGTGAGTAAGAAATATAAATATTTGTCTCACTTTACAATATTTATCAATAGTCAATAGGAGAACAACTAAAAAAATACAGTTTCACAGCATGCAAACTGATAGATACATGGGAGAATATGGGTGAACTCATATAAAGAGAAAGAGATACCTACTGGCTACCCCAGCTCATAAAGTACAACTGAAAATATTATCATCTGTAAAAACATCAACTAAAAAATTAGTACTCAAATCAAAACAAGCAATCTGCTTTCTCAATATATCATCCTCCTGAAATTAAAATACCCATATCAAAAAACACTCCAAGATTCAAAAAGAGGGAAAATTAATTTTGAAAGAAATCAAGAAAACATTTAAGTAACAAAACATAGCACCTATTGAGTCCATGTAACAATATGTCACTCCTTAATTGGATCTACAGGACAAAGCTTCTTCTTTGGCAGCTGCATTGTTCTAAATACTATTTCATCTCTTCCTCATATGCTTCCTCCTTTTATCGAACCCAAGATTCATGCATAAGCCTAAAGCTTTCCTGTGCACATAAAAAATGGGAAAAAGAAAGAAATTTGCATAGCCCCCAAAAAGGAACAATTCCCTCTCTTTTTTTTGTAATCATTTAAGGGGGACTATTGGATTTAAATTGAACTATACTAAAACTACTATCTCCCAAAAGGTCTCTATGCCACACACATTTACCTTGGATTCTCCCTTTTAATCTTATCATCTGCCTCGGCCATCCAAAATGATCAAAATCATAAAAATGTGAAGAAAACATTACAGAATCAGACCAAAATTCAATCTCTGATTTTCTAAACCAAAATTTGAGAAATGGGTTTTCTTACTGGATTTATGGGCAAATAATGGGATTGGCCTATCATCACTCATTTTAGAACTGTTACCAGTCACAACACTCAAGATTTTGTTGATAATATTTGGTGGAGCTATCATCTCTCTCAGGATGTTAGCAAACATGTTATCTTTGGTTTAAGCAAAACGGAGCACACAATGTAATCCCTAAATATGAAAAGGTGGAAACTGAGGGGAGGGTGGATGCCAATGGATACTTGTGATTAAATATGTACTCTTCCAAGCAAGTTCAAGAACATGATAACATGCTAAGAATCTCTTTTCCAATATCTGATTATACAAAAGAAACACATAGTCACAGACTAGTAATAATGCCTCAAAGTAAATAAATATAATGTTTTCAGTACTCTACACTACCAACATGTCTAAATCATACAAACAACATCCACATACCATCAAAGAAAATGATTATAGTGACTTGTCACACACCGTGAGAATTGCATTTGGAAAGAAGTACCTCATAAACAATTACAAAATTTATCCTTGACCAAATCTTCATTCGACTCTCTAAGATAATCAATGAGGACATCAGCTATCTTGCAAAAGAACTAAATATCAATCAATTAAATACTATTTCAAATTGGATTTATTGGCTGCATTTTATAGCGAAAAGGATTACCTCAATGCCCAACAAATGTGGCATTTCAACTTGGAAGCATGCTAAGAAAGTGATCCCCTCACAGACAACTTGGAAGAAAAAAAAGAACAAAAAACATATCATATGAGACAAACATTAAATCCTATTAACACGGTGGTTAATCTGTAAAAAAAACATAGATAACCAGTTTGAATCTACACAGACATCGTTAATAAGAAAGTAAACAATCAGTTCTGATTTTTCAGAAGTCTATAACAAAAAAAAATAGAAACCCCCAACGACTTGAGCTTATCAAACGTTCTCCTCTTCAAATTTTACTGAGAGTATCAACCCAAAAAAATACACCAATTTGAAACGAAAACCGCATAAATTACCAAAACAATAACCTTAAGCTCACGGGCGACGAACATAGAAACTCACCAACTCTAGAATCCAATGCTCGAGTGACGTAAATCTAGTTCCTACTCAAAATCACGAACGTGAACCATTCTTAGTTTCACCTAGCTAGAAATTGGTGTAGTCAGAAAAGCACGAGGTCCAACCCAGTGAAACTTGCTTGTACGAGGAACCCTAACCATATCTGAGTTCACCAAGAAATACCAAATACCAAACAATGATGAATTTTGAACAATATAAAGAATTTATTTATCAACTCATACATAAATACATAATTACACCATATAGGGAGAGCTCCCGGAAATGAGAGCTTTAACAAAATTACGTATCAAGCAATTAGTCTTTTTATTAAGAACAATGAGAAAAGAGAAATAGAGTAAAGATTAATGAAGTGACTTACTGAGTAAAGCTGTCAAATCTCAGAAAATAAAAGTCACGAGGTAGAGAGAAGTCTCCCATTGATACAAAACTAGCAAGAAAAACCAAAACAATGAGTTTTTTTTACGACTACAAAGAGATACATAAGGAATTTTAGTAGCAGAGCCTGTTCAATTCCACCAAGAAGCAAACAAAGGGGTAGTGTGGTTAAAATGAAAGGTTACCTAGTACGAGAGCTGAGAGATGGCTTTAAACGTGAAGTGAATGTGGGCATTACCCAGATTGGATGCAACATATAATACCTAGAAAATACCATGGAAGCAACAATGGAATTGAGAAGCTATGAATAAAATTGCAGACATATATCAATGCTAGAAGCATACTTCGATGATACCTCGCACTACTTCGAAGATACCTCGCACTACTTCGAAGATACCTACTTTTATGATACCCGCACATGCATAGTGCTACAATGAAGATAGTGAAAATTTGGGCTAAATCAGATAAAAACAAACCCTAAATCATAAATTAAAAATAAAATCATAGAAATCCTAAATAAGAAACTAATACAAATTTAACCATACATCAGAAAGCCTATATCAGAACTTACAACTTTAAGAATACGATGATGAACAAAAATTATATAAAAAAAACTAAATTGATTGATTAAAAAGGTGTACCTCACGATTGACGACAAAGATTGAACAATGTGGAGGCAAAATTCGATGAGAGGCTGGCCACCTCCCTCTCGCGGTTTTGATTTCTCCATCGTGGGGCTTGAGGACGGTGGCTTCTCAGTCGCACCCTCTAACGGTTTTGATTTTCCCGTCGTGAGGCATTCACAATCGCGCGGCTGAGGCTTCTTAGTCGCGCAGCTGAGAAGAAATGGATGGAGAGAGAGAGAGAGAGAGAGAGAGAGAATCATAGAAGGAGAGCATCACAGAGAGAGAGAGAATCATAGAAGGAGAGCATCACAGAGAGAGAGAGAATCATATAAAGAGAGCATCACAGAGAGAGATAGAGCATCGCCTCTTTGCCTCTTCGCCTCTTAGAAATGAGAGTTTGGAAAATGTTAATGGATTAGGGTAGAATATAAAGTGACATTTTTGCAATTATGAAAAAGTTTTATATAATGATAGTTACAAAATCATTGTCATTAATTACAGTTATGCATCTTTGTCATGACTGTTTAAGATTAAGTTGTCATAATAGATAAATCTATTATGACAGTTTATTTAAACACTATCATGTTATTCAAATTACCCTATCCAACATATTTTTCCTTCGACATATTTTGCAAAGCTATCATTGTAGCCCATTTTTATAGTAGTGCATGTTGAAGCCCCCATGGAGGCACTGTGAAAACTTATGTGCCAATCGTCGTATTGGAGCCCCACGTTTGTATTGAAGCATCATGAGAGACACTGACTCACGTTGTTACATCTTAAACAAGACTGGATCATAGTGTCCTAGCACCCATAATACATCTTGCTCATTTTGATCTTACAATCATTAAGTTAAGTGACAGGATCTGGATGGATTCTTATATTTTTGTGAATGACTTAGAGGCGTATGGTTTGGTAGGATTATGATGAATCTTGTCATGGCGGTTCATTGCAATGAGCTCCTTAAGTAGTTTTAGACGTGTTTCCTCTCTTAACTTGTCATACATTCAAACTTTTCTCTTTCTCGCGTTATGGGTTTCATAGCCACCATAGCTAGTATCATCACTACCATTCCTTGATAGCCTAAAAATGAGGTACTTTGACGTTGTCACCATCCGGGCTCACTAAGGATGTTCACGCTAACCCTCCACTTTTACATACTTCTCAGACTTACTAGACACCTCTGTTTACATACTAGTTCAGACATCGATATAAACGTTTGCCTACATATGATCTCAAGAACTATTTCAAAAATGTACTCTCAAATTAAATAGTTTTCAACTTAAGTTGTCTGGTTATGCACCTCATGCTCTAAAGAGCAAGAAGGATACTAAGAAAAGGAAAGTCATCGCAAAAAACAAGCTTAAAAAAGTAAAAGAGATAATAAAGACGTAGTACACTTTGAGAAAAGGAAAAGCCAGTCATGAGGCAGAACTTCCCATTTTACAAAAGCACTAAAAAGATGGGGTTTTCATCACCATTAATCGTCTTGAGAATAAGATTCTGATCATTTTTTTTTCAAGTCTTCAATCATGTACACAACAAACGTACGTCAGAGAATGTGGACTCGTTCAGACGCTCAAAATAAGTTGGAATGACAATGAGCACTCCCTTTATAATATGAGTACTTTGTGTGTTCAGTATATTACTAAGTTTAAGTAATTAATTATATGACAGGAGCTTCATATGATCTAGGAACAAGAAAATATTTGGCCTCCCCAATATGGAATGTTAGTACTACTTCCTGTAATACCTCTCCGCTATGTGTCTGAAAATATAATAATATGATATTTATATTCTTGAGATTAGAGAATAGATAAGTCTTCGAAAAAATCATGACGTATATTAGACAACAATAGCTTAAAGAAGTATTGAATAAATTTTTTAGGGTAACCATGAGCCTTCAGAGCTTGCGCACGTGACTATTCCCACAGGACTTATGCACTGTGTCAGTCCTATATAAGTAAAGCTAAATTGTACAAGTGACAACAAATAATTACTTAAAGATGTATTGAAATTTTATTTTATTTTTGCAAGTAACCATGAGTGTCCAAGACTTAAGCGCCCCACTAATCTAACGAGACTCTTGCACTTTGTCCTCAGAAGTTTTCCTACACAAATAAGGATAAATTGTTGGCCTAAACACCAAAGGACAATCCCACAAGAAATTAATTGCATAAAAAAAATTCAAAACCAGGACCTAAAACCAAACACAGCTCTATGTCTAAGACATTCACAATCACAGCTTCTTGTTAAATCCAGAAATTTGTCCTCTCTAAAAGTAAGCAAAAAGAGGTGGGAAGACAGACAATATCTACCTGCAGGCAGCGCCTACAATATTCCCATGTCTTCACATGCCCAGCACGTGACAACTACTATATACCATTATAAGTAAAGTAAAAAAAAACTTTTTTGATTAAAAGGTTAAAAAAAACTTTGAAGTAATTACAACGTAATGATCCAATAACAAAGGGTCCTAGAGAAATTTGGCAAGAATCCATCATATATGAAATGGCCATGGGGGAAACTCTATATTGATCTTATAATTAGGCACTCATAATTGTCCCATTTTGGCGCACGCCTAGGGATCTAGATAGTTAGTGTACAATGTGCAAACACACAGATTTCTCCTTGGTCCTCTTAATACTATTAGCGGCTTGTAATGATTTTCATTAGTGGAACATCTCATTTTCCAACTGTCAAAGTTCTCTCTTTAAGCTGCATCACAACCTATACACCCCACCCCTAATCTGCATGATAAAAAAAAGTAATCATGAAATATTGAATACATTACTTGCATTAGATATGCTGAAAATCCATGAGGTACTGGAATTTTTTTAATTAGAGGAAGAGGGTAAATAGAAAATAAATAAATGGTGGATATAGCAAGTGTGAGAATAATTTAAGAGAGAGCAAAATGTGGGCTACCACAATTGGAGGGCTAGCTTGGTAGGACTACATCTTTAAGAACCTTTGGCTTACTAGACAATATATAAATATATCTTTCTTTCTTTTTTAATTATTGTTTCAGCTATATATATATATTTGTGTGCTCTCCGGCTCACTCTGAGAAGCTAAGTGGGGAAAACCAACAACTCTACTCTTTTAACTTCTCTCTCACCATCATATATACCATCAGCAGAATACACTGAGCTTTTTTGTTACGCCCCTGCAGAACTACATAGCTCGAAAGACAGAACATCTTGTGGAAGGTTTGGCCGAGATGTCTAATGGGTCTGAGCCAGACAACAAGCCTGTTCTTGCCTACCCGGTTCCAGTTAATTCCCAATCTCTCCTTCAACTCTCCTTGCACCCTATTACTTTAAAGGTATATCTATCTATCTCTGGGCTAAGCTAACAGATAGAATGAAATATGTCTCATTGGCTAACAGTACTTTTATTTTAATAACATGTATTCTGATATGCTTATGCAGTTTGAGGAAGTAGTTTACAAAGTAAAACTGGAGGAGAAAGGAGGTGTTTGCATGGGCGGTGGCACATGGGCCAGCAAAGAGAAGACAATCCTGAATGGCATAACCGGAGTAGTTTGCCCAGGAGAGATATTAGCCATGCTTGGCCCATCAGGCAGCGGCAAAACAACTCTCCTAACAGCTCTCGGAGGCCGCCTCCACGGCAAGCTCTCCGGAAAGATCACATACAACGGTCAGCCATTCTCCGGCTCAATTAAACGAAGAACCGGGTTCGTGGCACAAGACGACGTTTTATACCCTCACCTGACCGTAACAGAAACGCTGTTATTCACCGCTCTCTTAAGGCTACCCAACAGCCTGACCCGAGACGAGAAGGCTCAGAATGTCGAGCGGGTTATAACGGAGTTGGGGTTGAACCGGTGCCGGAACAGCATGATCGGGGGTCCACTGTTTAGGGGAATATCGGGAGGGGAGAAGAAGAGAGTGAGTATTGGTCAAGAGATGTTGATAAATCCGAGTTTACTGTTGCTAGATGAGCCCACCTCTGGATTGGACTCAACGACGGCTCAGCGAATCCTTAAAACAGTCAAACGGCTGGCAAGTGGGGGTCGAACTGTGGTCACCACCATTCACCAGCCTTCTAGCCGCCTGTATTATATGTTTGATAAAGTAATTTTGTTATCAGAGGGTTGCCCCATTTACAACGGCCCCGCTTCTGCTGCCTTGGACTACTTTTCCTCTATTGGTTTTTCCACTTCCTTGCTTACTGTCAATCCTGCTGATCTCTTACTCGATCTTGCTAATGGTAATTTCTTTCCGAAATTTGGTTTTTGTTTTTACTTTGGTTTTTCTTAAATTTGTGGAGGCGCGGTAAAAAATTTCAGTATTCTGGTACTCTGAGTTTTCAGTATTTAATTCTTCAAATATTTTGTTGTTGTTATGTAACTTATGTTGGTAATAGTAATAAGTAGCATTGCAACAAGTAGGTGCAATACATATCCCGTTATTATTTAAAATTTAACAAAGTTACACCCTTAATATTAAATGATTTAAGGATAAAAGTATAAAAAAAATTATCAGAGGGAGGGTGTATGGTATATTTGGAGAAAAATTGACCGGTATTTGATCTCGGACATCTTCACTTACCTTCCATTAAAGGGTTTTTTTTTAACAATTTTGGGTTTCTAATTTCAAACGTTTTCTTCATTTTTTTTATTCTTAAAATGCTCAATTCTATTTTATTTTTTTACACAATCTATCAATTTTATATTTAAAGTAGTAAAAAAATATTTAACATCTAAACTATATATCTTTTTATGTTTTTTAAACTAAGTAATTTTAACTTTTCAGATATTTTATTTTTGTAAAAATCAACTAAAACAATTTTATTTTAGATATCATTTACTTTTAATATTATATCAAACGAGCTTAATTACTTTTAGTGTTATTAGGTGACCATGCATATACAATATTAGTGGGAGCAATTGGGGTGCAAGGAGAAATGCATTTAGTTCAATCATATCTTGACAATATATATTTTGTCTTTGTTGTTTGTTTGACAAATGACGAAGAGGACTAAGTTGGTCAATAAAAAAGTAGAGCTCCCATTTGATTTGATCTTGATTATGATTTCATAGTGGAGCTAGAGCATAACAAGGGTATTTGTGGAAATAAAAACAGGGATTCCACCAGATTCGAAAAATTCAAGTGAGCAAGGGGAGAACACTATGGAAGAAGAGCAGAGAATAGTGAAGGAAGCCCTGATTTCAGCCTACGAAAAGAACATTTCTACAAAGCTGAAAGCAGATCTTTGCAATTTGGATGTCATCAACAGCTATTCTTCTTATACTACCAAAGATATTGCTAATAATTCTTCTGCAAGTAATTAATTAGCTAGAATTATTCTTGTTATAATTAACCGATAATAATTAAATATTAAAATTTGCTAATTAAACATATGATATATTGTGGGTGATATGCAGAAGGAGAAAAGAGGAAAGCAGAAGAATGGTGCAACAGCTGGTGGCATCAGTTCAGGGTGTTGCTTCAAAGGGGGTTAAGGGAGAGAAGATATGAAGCATTCAACAGACTAAGGATATTCCAAGTTGTAAGTGTTGCCACTTTGGGTGGACTCTTATGGTGGCATACCCCCGCATCTCGTATCGAAGACCGCGTAAGCATCTCTCTCTTCCTCTTATCTTCTCTACCCTTAGTTATATATATCCACATCTTCAACTAGATTGAATAGGCTATCAGGCCATCCCATATTCCCAATGCATTGAGATTCCCCTGATCCTGTTTTACAATCTGGACAATTAGTTTTATTTCTTATGGTTCAAATCAAATATGCTTTTGCTTATAAATATAATTTTTAATTTTTAATTATAAAATAATGTACCAAGTTTAACTTGACCAATGAAAGTAGGATTAGCGATTGAGTTTAGCTGAAAACCACCCCTCATGTTCTAAGATGTTATGAGTAATTCTAAACCGATCGACTAAGTTGTAGATTAAGTTTTATTTGACCAGTGATGGTTCATTATTTCATTAGTTAATTTATAAAATTAACATAAATAAATATTGAAACATCAATTAATAAATAATCGATACATGACTTTGTTAGATGAAACATGAATAAAACGTAGTCCATATAAAAAAGTTTCTAGAGTTAACTGAATTTTTTTTAATTAATATGAATTAATTGCATGCATGCAGATCGCGTTGCTCTTCTTCTTCTCAGTATTCTGGGGCTTCTACCCACTCTACAATGCAGTATTCACATTCCCACAAGAAAGATCAATGCTAATAAAGGAAAGATCCTCCGGAATGTACCGCCTTTCATCCTACTTTCTAGCAAGAACAGTAGGCGATTTACCTCTAGAGCTAGCACTCCCAACAGCATTTGTTCTAATAATATATTGGATGGGAGGTCTTAAACCTGATCCTCTTACTTTCATACTCTCCCTCCTTGTAGTCCTCTACAGTGTCCTAGTCTCCCAAAGCCTCGGCTTGGCCATTGGAGCAATACTAATGGACGTAAAACAGGCAACTACTTTAGCTTCTGTGACGACCCTTGTTTTCCTCATAGCAGGAGGTTATTATATTCAGCAAATTCCTCCCTTTATAGTTTGGCTCAAGTACTTAAGCTACAGCTACTACTGTTACAAACTTCTGCTTGGGGTTCAGTACAGTGAGGATGAGTACTATGAGTGCTCAAAGGGAGTGATGTGTAGGGTTGGGGATTTTGCTGCTGTTAAGTCTATGGGCGATTTTAATCATTTATGGGTTGATGTTTGTATAATGGCTTTGATGCTTGTCGGGTATCGGCTCGTTGCTTACCTGGCTCTTCATCGTGTGACGTTGAGGTGAAATCGTTGATGTGTAGTTAGGTTTGGAAAATTAATTAATTTTAGCTTTTTGTCTAATTAGAAAGCAGTTTGAAGAGTTTTCTCCTTCTTCAACTGATCAGGAATAATTATGTTCTCTCCAGCTTATTATGTTTAAAGATGAAAAAAATAGGTTGTAAGACCTTTTGTTATTCTACATATATCATGATCAGCACTCTTTATTATTGTATTTTCTTCAATGAAGATTACATTACTAACTATATTATTTTTGATGTAATAAGCGAGAAAGATGATTTCAGATATATATATATATATATATATATGTATATAGGTGTGGAACTTATGTAGAGTGATCTAATGATAGATTATCCTGATATCGTTATCGGACTAGTATCATACTATGACCTTAATTTATTGTTTATATGAGTAATTTTAGATCCATCAAATTATAAACCAAATTTTAATTCACTGTATGATGTGTCAATTATGTAATGACGGTGTTGTCTTACTCATTAAAATGATTTTTCATAAATCTATAAGTGATTAACGTATCATTTAGTCGATTAAGATTTAATTTAAATGTTGATCAATGTGTAATTAGCCTATATTTTATATATATATGGATTTCAATGTGGGAGAACAAGGGGTAATAGATAAGGGAGAACATAATGGACTATATTATTCTTTTTAAGTACTTCCTTGGCATGCTGATTGCTAATGGACATTATTCTACAAGCATATCATATAAAAAAGGACGCACTCATCTGAACTTTAAGGATTCATTCAATAATTTGTCTGACTAAATTGGATAGTTCTCAGTGAAAAATGACCCAAAAGATGAGTAAACAAAAGATTCTTTAAGTGGACATACAAAGAATCAATTAAATGGTCCTAACAACAATGTTATAATATTAGATCGATCAAGTTTTAATCATTATAAGTTATAATAGTTATGAATACTTATTTTGGTAAAAAGATTGAAAAACTTTGAGCAAAACTTAATAATCCAATCGTACCAATGACAAATTCTCTCTACCTTCTTTTGAGTGCTAGTCGCTCCTCAAAGGAAAAACACCCTCAACTATTTTTCCGACAGTTTTCTCAAAATGTTAAGATTTACAAATATTTTATAAATATTAAAATGAGACGAACTTGTTTATCTAGAAAAAAAAAGACAGTAGATTTTTTAGGAAGTTCAGACACCCCGAATATTTTTTGAGAAAACCCGACCATTCCAAATTATCAACACAAGTGATCCATATTTAGAATAATCCACATTCATTACATTTGATTTGCTCTTTAAAAAAGAAGAAAACTACACAACTCCACTCCTAATTAACTGAAGCAAACACTAACCTATGATTAAAAGTAGTGCTCCTAAAGTAGTAAGAATGGCTAGGAATTAACTGGCAGTAATCTATAAATTTGGCTTTCTTTAATATATTAAAAGTGGGATGAGAAGTAAAATCATTTATTGATCATTTTGTCCGGTCCTTATTTTACAATTTTAAAATTATCCTTGTGTCTATTACTGGTGTACCATGAATGATAATTTTTTTCTTTTCTTATTTCTCAAAATTATATATCTCTTGAATAAACTTTTTTTATTTTTTACTTTTAGACATAAAAATATATTAAGTTATTTCGTCGTTAAAATATATATTAAAAAATTCAGTCAATAATCAATAAAAAATAAAACATGTTTTTAGTTCATTTATCATATAGATATCAAATGAAGAATATACTAAAAGAATCTAACTACAAAATGTATAGAGAATGTTCTCATACATTACTTGAAACATTTTTATGAGTAAGACTTATAAAAAGTATAAAAGTTATAATTGCAGTTTTCTAATTTTATTTACTAAAAAATGTATCCTATTCAAAGTTTTTTTTTAAAATTTATATGAACAAGTCATGTAAAAGAAACAATCAAAATAATAATAAAAATGTATATATCATGTGCACCTCACGTGTAATTTAACTTGTTAAATTAAATATTAAACTAAAACGTAGGTAAAACTACTGTAAAGGAAACCTACAGGGTATGTAAAACGTAAGCAATAGAAATTGATAAGAGAGAAAATTGAGCTCAAAGTAAGTGATTGTATATTTGGTTATGTTTTAGGTCATATCAACCCTTATTTATACACATAATACAACATTTATGTCCACGAATATTCTCTTTTTGTTGCACTTAACCCGGGGTCATTGAGGAAATTATGATTTTGATTGAGTCGTTGAATAAATTATGATATACTCAAATGTTCCCCTTCTGTAACCCATTTATCCTAGTTGTCTCTTTCATCCAACAGTCCTTAGTGTACAAATTCATATTTAGCTTGATGATTGGTTAAAGTCATACCACGTGTCCTTTGTACTATCAAGGTACCGTACATTGGCCCTCATTACACTCGGCGAAATGTCTTTGCCGATGTGTAATGTAATAAATTCCACTTGGTGAAATGTCTTTGCCGATGTGTAATGTAATAAATTCCACTTGGTGAAATGTCTTTGCCGATGTGTATTGTAATAAATTCCACTCGACGAAATGTCTTTGTCGAGGAACATTCGTCCCTAAACGGACGCCTCAAGCTCCAACACTCCTCCTGTTACGGATGAGAGTACTTTTGCACAGCCTCCGTCTCCTCCTCCGATCATTCAATCAGAGGTGGCCGCTGCTGTTCTAGATCATCCTCAAGCAAATGATTAGGAGTACGTCCCCTGGCCATTGAAGAGGTTTACCAATGCCCCATATTCCTACCTCCGTGAGCTTCCTTAATGAACCTGAGGCAGCTCACATGATTGCTCGTGGCCTCATCTGAGACATGGACTTCAATTCTACCGTCAGATGACCGTCAGGGAACTTTTTACTTCACTTAGCCATGACTTAATCCGGGTAAGTCTTCTTCTCTTTCTCTATTTGTATTTTTTCAATTTTTTTTATTTTCTCATACTTTGTTCTTTTTTCAGGCTATTTCTCATCATAATGTGTGATCTTGCTGAGACCCGAAATTTCGTCACTAAGCTCTAAGCAGAAGTGGAGTAGTTGAAGAAGATGGAAGCAGAACTTCAGGAGACATCTAAGACGCAAGCCTAGAAGATGGCTATTCTCAAAGTAGAGAACTTCAAGCTCGAGGAGTTTGAAGGCTGTTGATCTGGCCAAGGCTCATGTCGTCGAGGAGAAGGAGAAGGAAGTTGATGCCCAATTTCAAAAGGCCTTTGATGAAGCTGAGTAAGCCATCTACAGTCTGGGCTATAGGGATGGTCTGATCACTTTCGAGTACTTCTTTCCTTCTTGCCTTAGCATTTTTCAAAATGCTTCTAAAGACAGCTTGTAATCTGTTACTCTGCTCAAATTTCAAGTTGATTTTTTCCTACTAAGGGAATCCATCTGTTTTGCCAATTTTCCATTTCAAGGACTTGGTAAAATTTTGCCCTACTCCACCATAATTTGTTTTGGAGGCATAACCCCATGATTTTCTTTAAAGAACGAATGCCCATTATACTCCAGTCCATTCTCAAGGACTTAAACTCATTATTGAGCCATGGCATCGAGTTTTCTTTAGCAAATGGATGCTCATTCTAGTGTAATTTATTCTCAAGGACTTAGGCTCATTGTAGAGCTATGGCCTCGAGTTTCCTTTAGCGAACAGATGCTCATTGTAATGCAATCCGTTCTCAATGACTTAGGCTCATTGTAGAGTCATGGCCCCAAGTTTTCTTTAGAGAATGGATGACCATTGTAGTGTAATCCATTCTTAAGTACTTAGGTTCATTGTAGAGCCATGTAGTGCATTTTAGAGAACGAATGCCCATTGTCGTGCAATCTGTTTGCAATGAGTTAGGCTCATTGTAGAGTCATGGCCCTAAAGTTTTCCACTTGCACTCATCATTTAATAGCATGAGTAAGAGAACATATTGACACCATATTTTGTACGTGAAAAACCTTTAACGAGAAAAAATCACAAGGAAATATTCATTACTAAATATAGTAATTTTTGTACATAGTTGGATCATACATAGCATATCCTTAGATGAGCAACATTCCATGGTTTCATCAAGTCTTGGCCATCTTCCTTTATGAGGAAATAATAACCGTTGCCTCCTATCTATTGACAATATAGGGTCATTCCCAGTTTGGTCCTAACTTGCTTTCGGCCTGAAATATTTTTTTCAAAACAAGGTCTCCTACCTGAAAGTCCTGTTTCTTGTTCCTTTTTCGAAAATAAGATCTCCTCTTTTGATTATTGCTAGTCATTCGAATGAGAGCAGCTTCACTTTTCTTCTTTAAGAAGTCAAGGTTCTCTTTCAATAGTTTAGAATTCTATGATTTGTCCATGCTTGACTTTGCTGTTGGGCTTCATATTTCATCTGGTATAACAAATTTCATTCCATACGCTAATGCAAACAAAGTTTCTACTGTTGACTCTCTCGAAGTTATCCTGTAAAACCACAACACTGCTGGTAATTCTTCCACCTACTTTCCTTTTGCCAACTTTAACCACTTCTTTATACTTTTCAGAATTGACCGGTTAGATCTTTTCGCTTGGACATTCCTTGTGGATAATATGGCATTGAAACGAGTTTTTTATCTAGAGTTCTTCACAAAAGGCTTTTAACTATTCTTCCTTTGATCTATAGCATGTTGTCTAAGCTAAATTTTCTAGAAATTCTATACATGCATACAATATTTTTCCAGAAAAATCTTTTTACCTCATCTTCTCACATCCTAGCGTATGCCCCAGCCTCAATCCATGGGGGGTGATCCCACTATGTCCAAGGCCCACTGCATGAACGGCCATGGCTTGTTACAATTTTGAGTTCTCCAGACGCCATCTTTGCTACAAGAGCAAAGCGTTCACATTTTTCACAATTCCTTACATATTGCTTTGCATCCTGATGCATCTTGAGCCAGCAATATCCTTCATTTAATATTTTGTGAGTCACCGATCTTCCACCACTATGATTTTCACAGATTCCTTCATGGATTTTCGCTAGCGAGTACTGGACTTCCCTTGGCTTTAAGCATTTCAAATATGGGCCTAGAAATGATCTTCGATATAGTTTTCCATCAATCAACGAATACCTTGCACTTTGTTGTCGGACATTTCTTCCCATGAGCTTGTCTTTTTGTAATTCTCCACTTGTTAAGTAAAGGATAATATGATCTTGCCAGCTAGGTTCCATGTCAACTTCAACATCAGCAACGACTAAGAATGAACGTCTTATACTTGGTTCCACGAGGAACTCTACGGGTACATTTTTTTATATGAAAGTTGTAATGATGATCCCGACATGGCCAGAGCGTTTACATGGCTATTCTCAAGTCTGGGAATCTGTTGAATTTCATACCCCTTTAAGAGACTTAGTGTATATTTTATCCATTGCAAATAATCGATCATTCTTGGATCCTTAGCTACGAATTCTCTTGTGAACTGCTTAACAATTAACGTATAATCGTAGTAAATATAATTTCCATTACCTCCAATTCAAGTAGCATCCCGCTACCAAGGCCATATATTCTGTTTCATTGTTTGAAGTGTCAATAATGGAATGCTCTAAAGTTTCCCTAAATAGAGTTTATATTACTACTCCCGCTCTCGCTCCTCAGTTGTTTGACGCGCCGTCCACAAACAACATCCAAGAGTTATCCTCTATTTCTATTTGGACTTTCCTATTTTGATTTTCTCCGTCATGAGTGAAGTCTGCGACAAAGTCTGCCAAGACTTTCCCCTTTATTGATGTCCTGGGTTCATATCGGATCTCATACTGTCCCAGCACATTTGCTCATTTTGCCAATCTTCCACTTATTTTTTGGGAATGTAGCAAACTTCTTATAGGTTTTACAGCAGCGGCCACAACTTCCAGTATTAGTTTCTTCATCATTTTATATCTCACTCCCACTACTACAAGACTTGTGCTAATGAAGTAAATGAGATTCTGCTTGCTGTCCTCTTTTATAATCAGAACAACACTTATCGATGTCTGTGAAACGGACATATACAATAGCAATTCTTCCAAGTGAAGAGGTTTTGACAATAATAGTGGTGACGCTAGATATTCTCCGATTTTATTGGAAGCTTTTTCATATTTTCATCCTAGTTGTTTGCGTAGTCCTTTGTGAGTTTCGCAAAGAAGGGTCTGCATTTGTCTATTAACCTTGAAAGGGATATGTCCAGAGCTGTTAACTTTCCCCTCAATCTTTTTACATCCTTATAAGTTCTTGTGGATTTCATTTTCACTATGGCTTTTGCTTGATCCGGGTTTACCTAGATCCCCCGTTGTGTCACCAAATGACCAAAGAATTTCCCAGTTGTGACTCCAAATATGCATTTTTCAGGATTCAACTTCATGCAGCTTTTTCTCAGGACTAAAAAGGCTTCATCCAAATCACTTATATGGTCTTGTTGTTTCTTCCTTTTGACTAGCATATTGTCCATGTAGACTTCCATTGATGTTCTAATCAGTTTGTGAAATATTTTTTTACGAGCCTTTGGTATATTGCACCGACATTTTTCAAACCAACCGACATCATTTTATAACAGAAAATACATTGTTTTGTTATAAAAGAAGTTTTTCCTTATTAGTTTGGAACATTTTCACTTGGTTGTATTCTGAGTAGGCGTCCATAAAATTGAGGAGTTGATGCCCATAAGTTACATCCACCATTTGATCTATCCTTGGCAATAGATAGTCATCTTTTAGACAAGCCTTGTTCAAGTCTGTGAAGTCTACACAAATTCTTCATTTCCTATTTTTCTTCTTTACCATCACCATGTTGGCGAGCCACTCCAGGTAGTCAACTTTTCTTATGAAACCAACCTTTAGAAGTTGTTCCACTTCTTCCTTGATGGTTGCATTCTATTCTGGAGCAAATCTTCTTTTCTTCTATTTTACAGGTTTAACGGTAGAGTCACTATTTAACTTATTACAAATGATTTCTTCCAGAATACATGTCATTTCTTGGGCTGTACTTGCAAAAATATCCGTGTGTTTTCTAAGGAAGTCTATCAATTCTTATTTTTCTGCTTCCCCAAGCTGAGCGCCTATCCTCGTCGCATTCTGAATCCACTCTTTCATAAATACAAGTTCAGTGGCTTCCTCCACCTCGTATCTAGGTTGGTGGTTTGTCATGTACGTCCTCCTTTGGTTGTTATTGTTTTGTTTCTATTTCCTTTTGCATGTTTAACTTTTTCTCAGCAGCTTAATCTCCTCTAATTGTTTTAATTGCACTTTGAGAAAGGTATTTTAGTACCTAGTATATTGCCAGGTGCAACCAAGTCTTGCCTAGAATGGTATTGTACGAGGATGGTGTATCAAGGACCACAAATTTTGTTAGATGCTTGAAAGGCTTTGCATTCATAGGAAGTATTATTATCCCTTCCAAATAGCTTATTACTCGATTAAATCTTATCAATGGTTGCAACGGGCCTTGCAACTTCAGATTTCCCATTGACATCTTCTCCATTGTTGAGTGGTGGAGAATGTTGATGACACTTCTATCATTAATTAACACTCTCCTCAGGAGGCAGTTTCCAACCTGGATGTGTCATTGTGTTGTCCAATATGATCTTATAGACCTAGGTCATTGAATATCAACGACGGATTTTCATTGCTTTTTTATGTGCTTCCGCGTTCCCAACGCTCACTCCTCATAGGCTTCTTACAATATATTTTCCTTTCCTTTATGGTGGTTCCTTCTTGTTTACTCAAGGTAATTAATGTGTCAACAATTCGAAGAGGCTTCTTACCTTGGAGTCTTTTTTTTTCGCTACTTACTTATGTTCTTCCCTCAGGACATATTACTGAAGGCAGCCTTCCTTTACCAGTTGTTCAATGTAGTCTTTGAGCTAGAAGCAGTCTTTGGTATAATGCATGTAGCTTCTATAGAACGAATATTACTTGTCATTGTCTCTCTTACTAGGCTCTTTTGTCAACGACGCTTGCCTTTTCAACCATGGCTTATCCTTTATTGCCTCAACAATTTGGTACATGGGTATCGTGAGTGTAAACTTTATCCCCCGGGGTGAATTCTTTCCACTGTCCTTCCTTATTTCTTCACGCTCTCTCATTTGTATTCACTTCATTTGTCGCTCCTCTCTTTTCTTTCCATTCTTTTCTTTCCTGAGCTAGTTCCTTGACCAGTCTTCCGTTGCTCTTCCATTCTCCATTCTAATAATTTTATCATACTTTTCTTTTCTTCCTCCAAAGTAATATAAGTTTGTGCCCATTGAAACGTTTCCGCCATTGACAACAGTTTTACCTTCAACAAATCATCGAACAATGGGGAGATTGGATCCAATTCTTGTCTAAAAGCCAATCTCACCACTCAGTCATCAAAGTTTTCACCTTGATCATTCCGTCCTTGGATCTATGTGTGTATTCACACAATGATTCTCCCTTCCTTATTGGTATAGTGATGAGATACTTTAAATATTCTATAACCGAGCGGTATGTAGAATACTGTTATAGGAAAATAGGAGACATAGTAGTAAATTTATTAATGGAATGAGAAGGTAGGGAGTGATCCTATTTCAAGGCACTGCCATCCATGCTAGTTGGAAACATTCTGCATAAAGAGTTCATCTTCATGCTGGTATAAGGCCATCACTTGTTTAAAACGTATGAAATGATTATTAGGATGAGTTTTCCCTTTGAACACTTGAATTTAGGGGCTACAAATTTTCTCAAAACCGGGGCAGCAAGTATTTTTGGACTTTAAGGTGAACACGTGAGCGATTCCAAGTCTGATTTTCCTGTACTCCTTACCTTTACATTTCTATCATCTTTCTTTCTAGCATTTCTTCTACAACTTTGTTCGCCATGGGTCCTAACGGATGACTCTCCCCATCCGCTTCCTTTTCATTGTCCGTGGACTAGATTTCAACATCTTCCCGTTGCACATATTGGCTTGCGTCAGGGTTAATTCACTTAGAGTCTTGTCCATCCCGTCCAATATGCTTGTCGTCGTTGTTTCCATGTTCATCCACATTAGTCTTTTTGCTTACCTCCGTGCACGTTTCCTCTAATTCCAATTGCAAAGTTATGATTTAGTCTTGGACTGTTTGCCGAGCGCTATGGAGGGCTTCACTATTATGACGTTCCATTTCTTGCATTCTATTTAATATGGCTTGGATCAATCCCTGAACTTCCGTATAAAAAAATTTATAGTGTATGTAAAACGTAAGCAATAGAAATTGATCAGAGAGAAAATTGAGCTCAAAGTAAGTGATTGTATATTCAGCGTGTCTTTTGAGGTCATATCAACCCCTATTTATACACATAATAGACCATTTGTTTCCATGAAAATTCTCTTTCCATCGCACTTTATCCATGATCATTGAGGGAATTATGATTTTGATTGAACCGTTAAAAAATTATGATATTCTGGAATGTTCCTCTTCTATAACCGCTTTGTCCTAGCTTTCTCTTTAATCTTATGGTCCTCAGTGTCCTAGTCCATGTTTAGTTTGATGATTGGTTAAGGTCTTGTCATGTGTCTTTCGTACTATCAATGTACCGCACATCTACAAAAAAGGTACAATAACTAATGAAAAATGGGATCATAACATTTTTATCATTTAGGAAAGGGAAGATCAATATTTTTAGTACTTGCAATGGAATAGAGAGAAAACCCACAAGTTGTAGTTAATCAAATAAAAAGATGATTCGATCCTAGTGTGGAAACTATCTTATTATGATGAATTTACTCTCACAAGTGCTCGAGGGGTTGAATAATCATCTCTCATAATAGGATAGATCTTTCGTTCCTATAGAAATCGTACCCAAATCGCTAGGAACCAATCAATGCAACTATGTCTTCTAATCGAACACAACCTACCAAATGCTAGAGTGTGACAACTTTTAGGAAGAATGTGTTGGGTATGTTTGCATTCTTGCAATTTAACCACCAAGTTTATGTAGGTTGGTTCATGGCCATTTGGACCACCTTAATTACTTTTTGTAATGTTGTAATGAGGTACATATAGGAACGAAAAGGTAAATGCTAAAGATCATGTCTTTACAAAAATTATAAGAATTTTTGTCCAAATTAATGAATTTCGAGATCAACCTCGTACATATTGTACTATTTCAATAGACTAGCGATGGCGGAATAATTTCGTATCCATAATGTAAATAATCAAATTTTGTGTCTATTCAAGTGGGTAATTTTTTAGACAATTTTCTCATATGTCACTTAATAGTATTGATAACATATTATCTCACGTTACTTTTTGTAAGACGCATGACATTTTTGCACTTGGCCTCGTTAATATTGGAGTATGGTATCACTAATTGAGTTTAAAGTTGTCAGAATACCATTTTTTCCCAACATTCCCTAACATGAATGAAAAAATGGCCTTTCTTGAACATGTAAATGAAAATTCTGACACTTGAGAGCTTACAAATGAAAAATAACCATCTCATGATAAATTGTCAAAGACTATGAACTTTTATAGTGAAGATCTATCGGGATTACTTCATTAATTAGTGGCCATGATGCCTTGAAACTATCAATTGTTTATATAATCTAAGCAATAGAAATCACAGAGTTATTCTTCGAACATAGTTAGTTCTTATGTTTGTGTTTGTTTCGACCCTGAACATGTCCTGGTTTCATGAGTGTTTGTGAAAATTCGCCTTACAAATTCTCATAGAAGTATCTCCTTTACACTCATATAAGTGATTTAATTTAAGAGTATCCTTCAATACTCCACTTGTACAAATAAAAGTGTAACTTATGTTGGTTTTTTGGGCAAATGTGCACTATTTCATAATAAGAATGGGTAAAAGTATGTGTCTCCACAGTGCATAATGAATCACAACATATTTCGATTATCTCTTGGAAACTAGATCTTGATATCTCAGTCAACTAGGTAAGGTTGCCACTATGGCGAATTTTGGTTACATAAGCCTTAAGTAATTACCCTCGATGAACTTTTACCTACTCTTTTGTTAAACCTTTTGTAAGCAGGTCCACAAATATTCCAATTGAGAGAAATTATCTTACAATATTGTGTTGTATTCGAGGTATATTCCAAGACTTGTCGTTTATACATGATATTTTGTGCTCTTCAAATGGATGCTTAACTAACACATATTGTCGCCACAGGCGTAGGCCAATCATGAGTGTACTATGAAAATTTTCTAAGTCATTCAGCTTTTTCTCCAACTTTATCTAAAGCTATAAATTCAGATTCCATAGTAGATCTGTCAATACAAGCCTATTTGGAGGACTTCCAAAGACACTGCAGCACTTAGGGTTGTTCAAATTCGTCGGTTCTATAGATGTCTTCGGTTCATTTTGATTAGGATTTATTAAAAAATGAAGTTTCAGTCTGATTCTATTTTTATTTCAATTCTTAAACTAAATCGAATCGAAGCAAGTGTTACTAAAACTAGTCGGTTTATATATCATGTAAAAGCCCTCTTCCACCATACACGATTTCGTTGTTTGAATGGAGTCTATATTGCAAACTTTAAGGCACTTTTTTTTGCTCTTTCATTTAAGTTCACTAGTTCAGGTTGTCTTCCCCCCGCCCTCCCTCATCCACTCTTTCATCTCTCTCTCTAGTTCACTTCTCTGTCCAGTTCATTGATTTAGTTTTTCTAAAATACTAATTTAATTTGAGTTTTCAATGCTCTCTCGAGTTCACTAATTAGGGTTTCTAAAATATTAATTTTGGGTGTTCAATATTTTGACTTTGGGTTTTGCTTATAACATTTACTAATTTAAGTTTTATATTTTAATTTAAGGTTTGTCAATTAAAAAGTTGTTAAACTTACCCATTCCCGTAAGTCATTGAGCATTGCCAGTCTTCAAAATAAGCAAAATCCACCATGTTTCAGTTACAAATGCATAGGAACGGAGAAGAAGTTCGAGAAATTCCTTAAAGATAACGATAATTCTGAACCGAAGAACTGAACCAAACTCTTAGTTCAGTTCAATTTGGTTTATATCTCACATGCGGTTTGGTTTGGTTCATTATATGGACGAACCAAAACTTTCAGTTCAGTTCAATTTTTAGCCAGTAACTGAACCGAACCACGTAAAACATAATTAATGAAAAATAGAATCATAATGTTATCATTTGGGAAACGGAATATCGATGTGTTAGTACCTGCAATGTAATATAGAGAGAAAAACTCACAGATTTATATAAACAATAAAAAGATTATTCAAACTTGGTGTGCGAATTGTCTCCTTAGGATGAATTTACTATCTCGCATGTGCTCGAGTCGTAAATAATCATATCTCAGATAAGAGATGATATTTCGTTCTTGGACAAGTAGCACTCAAATCGATAGGAACTAATGATCCTACGTTTCTCTTTTAAAATGGCTAACAAAAATTTAAAAAGTAGGAAAAACTACGTAAATCAATAATTAATGAAAATTTGGATAGTAACATTATCATTTAGTGTGTCTTGTGCAAGTGAGTAAGAAATAGAGTGATTGTGTGTCTGAATCTATTTAAGACAATATGGAGGTTTTTGTGAAGAATTTGATTCTCTAATGGATTTAGAAGATAACATCCCCAAAATGGCAAGAGATAGAAAAATGGCTTTATGGAAGCTAATTTCAAAAAGGTGGACAATGTCAAATGCTATGGTATTAGTTTCAAGAAGAAGTTAGGGATTTAGCATGGTTTGGAAGCAAAAATGTTGGAAAAAAAATCTTTTCATTCCAATTTGGAAGTTTAAACGATATGAAAGAATAAAGGGCCATGGAGCTTTACTAGAAGTCTTTTACTCTTGAAATATTTAAAGTTAGGATTCCAGCAATATATCACTTTTGAACTTTGTCTGATTTGGGTATAGATTCAATCATGACGTACATGCAGACTAGGTTGTAGAACTAGCGGTGAGAATGATTTCTCTTCAAGTTGATGAAATATTGAAAATGGATGAATATTCAATGGAGGGGAATTCAACAAGATCTGTCAGGGTTATTGTTGTAACGGAACCATCAATAAACGAAAACAAACGATATATTTAATGTGGTTCAGCTAATTTATCTGCGTCTACAAATATCTCATTACATAATCATCATTACATGTTCAACATTGACACAACCAAACAAGTTGGGCTAGCGCAGTTGGTTAAGCCTCCACACTCACACCTTAAAAGTTTTGATTTTGAGTCATATTCTCCCATTCCCCTTAAAATTTGTAATGTAATTTTGACAAAAAAAGTAACACATACAAATCTCATTACACCCAAAATTAAACTCAACACACATAAATCATACCTTAGAAGCTATAACTAGTTTAGACAAACGTTATCACTCTTGATCAGACTTGAACAAACCACTAGCTTGAAAATCATATTTAGCGCGACCAAAGTCCTATGATTCCCCTATTAATTTCATGGAATACCCCCTCATGGAGTAAAGCTTTAAGGCTGCCATGACCTATCTCTTAGGGTAAAATCCTCTTTCACCACAGGAAGTTTCCTTTAAGGTAGAGCCACTACTCATTGTCTCAAAGCAGAACCATCATCTCTCATCTTAAGGTTATCATCTATCTTAAGGTAGAGACTCATCATCACGTGATGCTTTCTTTATGATAGAGTCATCTCCCACCCTTTTATCGAAGCAGAGTCTCAGAACTCTTTTCATAACCACATATTTTTTTGCCTTTGAAAGCCTTAATCATTCATACTAGAATTAGGAAACCTATTCAATATACAACGTCACATAATATCTTCCCAAAATAACCTCATAAATAGGAAATTGCTCACCAAGGAATTTGAGGCACTTCCACAATATCCACCTTCACTCAAAATTCTACCATCATCAAAGAATTTTCATAATTGTAACTCTACCTTGAACGAAATAATCTTCAATCACGATCACCCAACTTTAACATAATCATATCTTTTGCATTCTTTCAGATATTCTCTTCTCAAAACCAAAACTCTCATACCATCTATGATCAAACCATCAGCTTTGATACCACTCGTTATAACAGAAGTGATAGCAAACAATAATAAAAATTTTAACGTGATTCCACCAATTTACTTACATCCATGGATATTTTATTATATCTTATTTTATCATTATCATAATTACATACTCAACATTGACTCAAACACCTAATCTAAATCACATTACACCCAAAACTAAACTCAACACACACATGCAATACGTTGAAAATCATAACTAACTTAGATAAAAATCACCACTCTAGATCAGAGTTGAGCAATCCACTAGCTTGTAAATTATATTCAACATGGGTAAAGTCATCTAATTAGTCTCTCAATATCATGAGGCATCACTTCTTAGGATAGAAACATCTCTCAAATCATGAGGCAACCCTTTATCCCATGGGGTAGATGACCGTCATCATGGAATGCTCTCTTTAGTGTAGATTCACCTCTCACCTCTGTCAAAGCAGAGTCATCATCTCTCATCTTAAGTGTTAAATTCTTAGAGCCTAATTCAAGTCAAAAGCTAACTTGAGAGTTGAGTGTTGCTGTAAGCTTATATTTTTAGCTCAATATGTCTACTTAGCTGACGTGTGATTATTTCCTCAATACCCCCCGTCATGTGCAATTTGATCTTTTGCCTGGTCCTTGTCACGTGGAAAGGTAGTATGGGCTCAATTGTGCTTGAATTTCGTTTAAAGAGGCTATGATACTACATCAAAGTTTTAGAGTCTAACTCAACTTAAAAGCTAACTTGAAAGTTGATGGTTATTCTAAGCTTATATTCTTAGCCTAATACTTCTACTTAGACGATGTGGGGTCATTTTCTCAATATTAAAGCTACCCTCTATTGCTTAAGGTAGAGGCTCCTCACCATGAGATGTTTCTTTTATAATATAGTTATCTCTCACCTGCTGTCGAAGTACAGCTTCTAAACCATTTTCATAACCATGTATTTATAATGTCTAAGAACCTTAATTTCTTCCTACTAAATTTAAGAAACTAATTCAATACACAATATCAGATAGTATATTTCCTAAAATAACTTTATAAATAGAAAACTTGCTCGCAAGGAATTTGAGGCATCGAATTCCAACAGTTGTTGTGAATTAGATTGACAAGTAGCTGATATCGGGTATTTACATTAAAAGAAGGTTGAAACAACCTATTCAGATCTACCTAAAGTACAAAAGTCCTCAGTTATGCTTTAGATATGGTAGGATTGAATTATGATACAAGAAACTCAAATGATTATAAGAATTTGAAGAAGATCAAGACTTGTTATGACATGAAGCTTTGTGAGTGGGATGAAATCTGAAGCCATTATTAAAACTACAGTTCTGGTCAGAGCTAGAAGGTTTCCTAAAAGGTAGGGTAAATGGTGACCAAAATGGCTTGAAGAGAATAATGTAAGAAAGAAAGAGGACGCCAACAACAATTTTCAAGTAAGGGTGAATGGTGGAATTGATGAAGCTGATATGAGAAACAATTTTTGGGCAATTGTTACTAGAGAAAGTTCTAAGAAAAGAATAAGAGTTAAATTAAGGATGTTGAGTATTCACATGTAAGGATGCATGAAGTTTAAAGGAACATTAAAAAGCCTGGAAATGTTCTCAATTTTTATGTTGTTGAAAAGGATGGTAAGAGCAGTGGGGGGAAAGTTCTAGATATGGTAAGAGAGAGGGGGAAGGGGAAACCACAACAAAAGGTGTGGTAGAAGCTCATAAGTAGCATGTAGCTAACAGCAAGGACAGATGTTGAAGACTAGTTGGCAATGGTGGGAAAGTTTCAAGAAGTTTTTATAAGTGCTTGTTACTCTCCTGAAAGTGCTATGATGGCTTGCGCTGAAAAAAACATTGGAGAAATAGTAGGGAAGAAGATGAGATTTTATACATGAAAGACTTGCTAGGATTCTAGTAAACTATGTAGTAGTAGATTGCTCTCCATAGATGGAGGTACAAATTCACTTAATGTGAGTTCTGACAACACAACATGTGTGGTTATCAAATTGAATAGTCAATATTTTGTGCAAAGTGAAAAGACGAGGATGGTTATGAGAATATGATTAACCATTGATTGGAAGATTTGAACTCACTGAAGAGTTCTTGGAGAGTCTTTTGATTAAGATAGGTTTTAATAAGAAAGTTATTTAATAGATTGTGGTTCGTGTCTCCTCTGTTAGCTATAGAATTTCTTATATGGAAGTTCGTGCCATGTGTCAAAGCCCTAGTGAGGATTAAGAGTTGTAGAGGAAGGCAAGTTAAAGGTTGTTTCTTTAAAGTTGAATAGCTTCTCATTTCCCATCTTTTATTCACCGATTCAAGTATTTAGTTTCTTTGTTGTTATTGATATATAATCATGGAGAACTCTCAAAGTTGCATCTATTTTGCTTATTGATTTGCCTATGTTCAAGAACAAGTGATTTTTTACGTGACTATCATTCTTACTTTGGTATAATCAATACTCATCTTTCTATTGATCTTGATCACTTTGTTTTAGCTCAAAATTCTAACCCAAGTTCTTATTATTATTTTTATCTCTTTTTATATAATATTTGTGTGGATGCATGTGACAATGATTTTTAAAGACTATTATTGGTTGCAATAATGTCTTCTTCTTCTCACTCAAATACCTTATTTCTATTATTTAAATATTGTCTAAGCAGTTTGTTCGTGTGAATCTCTACGTGAAGGGATGTTGTTGTTGGATGGGTTATTGAGGTATGAGGTTTGCTTTAAATGGAAGTGGTGAAAAACAAATGTCTGGGGTATTATAGTCATTCATTCTTCATTTACGAAGGTTCACCTTCATTTTGCTGTAACTTGTAAGTGTCCTAAATTATCATTCATAGATGAGGTTTGTGTCTTTTCTGAACTAAAATGGTGAGACTATATTTTTATAAACATAAAGGATGTATGAATATATTTCTTTTCAAATAATATGTGAGTAAATGTAGGTAATCAATTTGTCCATCTCAATTTAGTACCGTGCATAGGCATGTATTAGTCAGTCCAATTTAATTCCAAGACCACAAACAATATGAGCAATATGATCATACCTAATTAACTTGTCAGATATTATATGTTTAGCCTTTTTTTTCTTCTCTAATTAATACTCAAGAGATTGCAGATTTGATTTCACTACCTAATTCCTTTTAGAACTTATATTTTAACACAAAAATGTAATACTTTATTCTTACTCTAAATTCCCACTAAAAAAGGTATATCACTCTGTTTAGAATTCCATAATTTGATAGGATTTCAAATTATTTTATAATTGAAATCATTTTATTTGTTTGAAAAGTCTCATATGTTATACGATTTCAGTTGAAATGGATTTCAAATAATATTTGGAGCCTAAAACTTTTATTGGTGATAAGGGTAATAATGATTAAGCTGACAAAGATAATGATTCAGCCAGCTCAGCAACGTAGTCCTTCATATAACTCATGCAAATCAGTTGCTAATCACATGCTTAGTTCATGCTTTGTTAGTTTGGTAATCGAGCAGTTAGTAGATTGTTATGGCAGTTAATTTAGTTATTGTCAATGATTATCTATATATATTTGTATCTTAATATTGAGCTAATTAATGAGAAAATCATAACTCTCTTCACTCACGAAGCTCTTTCTCTTCTCTCCTTTCTTCTTCGTTGTTTACTCTATTAGCCCCTGTTCCATATCTCATCTTAGTATCAGAGCACAGAAGTAAGTTCCTGGAGTTATACCTATCGAACCAGTGTAAGTAGAGAGAGTAACACAAGCGACGATAGTTTCTTATCAAAACCCCTTAGTTCAACACTTAATTCATCTTTATTAATAAAGCTTGATAAAGATAAATTTATGTTGTGAAAGTCTCGAATTGTACCTGCTGTGATAGGAAATGGTTTAGATTCTTTTCTCTTCGGTAATGAGGAAAAAAACTGCACAAAAATTAGCCAATGGGAATGATAATCCAAAATATGTCACTTGGATCAGGAAAGATCATCTGCTTTTGAGCTGGTTGTGATCGTCTATGACTGAAAGAGTCCTTGGAACAGTTCTTCAATATTTTCACTCAAGAGACCTATGGAAAGCATTGGAAAGAAGCTTCTCCAATCAGTCTAGAGCAAGAATGTTCCAATTAAATAATTAACTACAAACAAGCAAGAAAGGAAATCAAAGTATTGTTGATTACTATGACAAGATAGGGAACTTAAGTGACGCACTAGTAGCTGCAGGAAATCCAGTAAGATCTCAAGATTTTATGCGTCATCTATTGAATGGTTTAGGAATTGAATATGACTTCATAGTTGTTAATGTCACTTCAAGAAGTGATGATGTTACCTTTGAAGAGGTTCAGGCTCTTCTAATGAGTCATGAATGTAGAATTGAGAAAATGAATGTTGAGTTAGCTTTGGATGTTATGTACTCTATGTCAGCAAATTTTGCTAGAAGCAACTTTGGGAAAAAGAATGCAGAATGAGACAACGAGAATGGTAATTTTGCTCAAGGAAATTCTGGCAAACGAAGAGGTAATAACTTCAATGGTGGAAACCGTGCAGTTTCAATGGTGGTAGACGAGGAAGAGGTGGTAAGTTTGGCAACAAGTTAACTTGTCAAGTCTGTGGCAGAAACGGCCATCGAGCTTTAACTTGTTACTACAGGTATAAAAATTACCAATTACAGCAAAACCAGCCAGTAGGATCTCCTTCTCAACAAGCTCAGAACAGTAACGTCTCACCAAGTGCAATGGTGGCTAGCTCATATAGACTCTATAATGACACAAACTAGTATGTAGACAGTCAATCACAAATCATATTTCATTTGACCTAAACAACTTCCATTTATCACAGGAATACAATGGCAAAGAGAAATTGGTTGTAGGTGATGGTAATGCTCTTTCCATTACTCATATATGTTCTACTTTTCTTCCCATTCCTAAAGTTTCCACTGTCTTAAAGCTTAAATCATTGCTTAGAGTACCTAGTTTTAAAAAGAATCTTATTAGTGTTTCTCAACTAATAAAAGACAACTCTTTGTGTATTGATATGCCAAATCACTATTACTTAACATATTAGCATAGTTTATGTACAAAACAGTACCAATAATTCTTTTTCTTCAACTCTTGCTTGTAATGTGGTCAATTCAATGTCAAATAGTTCAGGTCAAAGTACTCTCAGTCATCTGTAATCTCTTTCAATTCAAATAAATGTAATCATGCACTTTCTACAACTTGTAATGAAATCAGTAGTCCTGATTCTGATATGAATTCTTTGTCTGATTTCCAACTTTTGCATATTAAGCTTAGACATCCAAGTACTAAAATTGTTTCGCAAGTCCTTAATCAATATAGCATTAATACTCCTAACTCCAGTGCTATGTTTTGCACAACCTGTCCTAAGGGAAAGAGTCACACTCTACATCATTATTTATCAATTTCTCATGTTTCAAAACCATTAGATTTGATACACACGGATCTTTGAGGCCCTGCTCCAATTGTTTCTCGGGATGGATACAAATACTACATACTATTTCTTGATGATTTCAGTAGATATTCCTGGATATATCCCCTCAAATTAAAGTCTGAAGCATTTAAAGTCTTCCAATAGTTCAACGCCTTAGTTGAAAATCAATTCTCTACAACAATTAAAACTATACAATCTGATTGGGGAGGGGAATATCGAGCCTTTGAGCAATTTTTTAACACAAATGGGATTCATTGTAGACACTCTTAACCTCATTCTCATAACCAAAATGGTAGGGTAGAACACAAGCACGGCACTTGGTGGAAACTGGCTAAACATTAATGGCTCAAGATCATATGCCTACTTCTTTCTGGTGGCATGCCTTCCTTACTGCCTTCTATCTTGTCAACAGACTTCCAACACCTATTCTTTCTAGTATGTCACCATTTCAGGTTCTCTTTAGCAAAGTTCCAGATTATAAGTTTTTGAAACCATTTGGTTGTGAGTGTTACGCTCATCTGCGTCCATACAACAAACACAAACTACAATGAAGAAGTGAACTTTGTGTTTTTGTAGGATACTCTCAATCTCATAAGGGGTATCTTTGTCTTCACCTATCTGGTAGGGTCTACATTTCAGTGAATGTTATATTCAATGAACATTCTTTCCCCTTCTCTAAAGGATTTCCCAAATCATATTCTCATTTTTCCACTCCTAACACTCATTCTGGTGTAAATTTTCAGTTCAGTACAGTGTATCCTTTAAAGGCAGCTTCTCCATCTAGTAGGGTCTACATTATAGTGAATGTTATATTCAATGAACGTTCTTTCCCCTTCTCTAAAGGATTTCCTAAATCATATTCTCATTCTTCCACTATTAACACTCATTCTCTTGTAAATTCTCATTTCAGTACAGTGTATCCTTTAAAGGTAGCTTCTTCATCAATTAATTCACAGCAAGCTCAAAGATCTTCCACACCAACTACTTCTGAGAATCAAGCTCCTTCAGGTAACGCTTCTCTTCCTACTCCTATATTAAATTCAGAAAATATGTCTGTTCATAGTTCAGAACTTATTGCCTCGTTAGAACAATCTACTTCTAATCATGACTCCATTCTTTTAATTTAAGTACCCTTTAGTAGCTCAACCATAACTTCTTAAACTGATAATTCCACTTCTTTACCCTTAGTTTTAACTGATATCCCACCTAAACAGATTTAACCATCCCATCATATGGTTACTCGATCAAAAACAGGTTCTTTAAGACCAAAAGCCTTCCTCACAACAAAACATCCACCTACTGCTAACCTGAGCCTATCACCAGACGTCCTACTTTAACTTCCCCAGCTCCAACTTAGCAACAGGGGCACCATCTCACCCCTTACTCAACATAGGGCCCACTGCTCATGCCCTTTTTGGTCTGATTCGATAGGGCTCTGGATGAGGCCCTTATTTAAAAGGGCTGCAGCCCTAACTGATCCACCATCCCCGTGGACTCTATATTATCCGAACTCCCAGCATCAATGATCATCTTTGCACTGGCCAATTCCGACATAGATTCAGAATACAGCCTTCCGTCTCCTCCTCCTTTCTGCTGACGTTGGCTCACGTTGCCACACAATCTAACGACAGCGAAATCGTCTTCTCTCCTAAGCTTCAGAATCCCCGCTATGTTTCCGACTTGAACTTACCTTTAGAGCTTCCCGGGCTCGAGGCTCCACAACGTTCACTCTTCCATCTTCAGCTGGTCTATTCTGCACTCTCCCATTCTCAAGCTTTGACATGTGCACCTTAGAAACAAGCCATGGATATAGAGTATAAAGCTCTTCTCCTAAACAAAACATGGGAGTTAGTGTCGTATAACTCTTCTATGAATATGGTAGGCAATAAATGTGTCTTCAAATTAAAGTTTAATGCAGATGGTTTTATACAAAGGCATAAGGCACGTCTTGTAACTAAGGGTTTTCATCAAACCCCAGGAGTTGACTATACTGAAACTTTCTCACTAGTTGTTAAACCAATAACAATAAGGGTTGTTCTTACTCTAACTGCATCCTTCAATTGGCATGTCCACCAGCTTGATGTTAATAACGCATTTTTAAATGGAAAGCTTGAAGAGCCAGTCTACATGGTTCAATCTCATGGGTATATTAATCCTCTCTATCCAGATCATGTTTTCAAATTGAGCAAAACTCTCTATGGCTTGAAACAAGCACCAAGAGCTTGGTATGAGAGGCGCAAATCTGTTTTACTCACTTGGGTCTTCACCAACATTACTTCTTATATATGTGTCTTTGTTTATTAGCAAAATGAGTGTAGGATTATGCTCATACGTGGATGACATATTAGTGATAGGAAGCAGCAACCATTTTATTGACAAGCTAATATCTGATTTGAACAAAGAATTTTCCTTAAAACATCTTGGCACAATTCATCATTTCGTAGGTATGGATGTGGTAAGAACTTGGACTGGATTTCATCTTTCTCAAGTAGGTTATATTACTAATCTATTGCATAGAACCAAAATGCATAAAGTTAATCCTTGTCCTACTCCAACTAATACTTCTGTGAAGCTTTACCGTGATTCTTCTACACCATTTGCTGATGTTACCCTTTACCGAAGCACCCTTGGAGCCTTAGAGTACCTAATGCTTACCAGACCAGATATTGCATATATTGTCAATAAACTAAGTTAGTTTGTGTAAGCACCCATAGAAGCTCACTAGAAGGCCTATAAACGTTTATTAAGGTATCTTAAAGGGTCACTTTATGATGGCATACTTATCAAACCTACTTCTTCACTAAACATAAAGGCTTATACAAATGTTGGTTGGGCCATTTTTCTTAACTCATCTCTTATCTCTTGGTCCTCTAAAAAGCAACAAGTTTTTGCTCAATCCAATACTGAAAGTGAGTATTGAGCTCTCTCCAATACTACTACTGAAATTGTGTGGATAACCTCCTTGCTTACTGAATTACGACTGTTTCTCTCTGCTGCTCCCATAATATGGTGTGATAATTTAAGTGAAATACCTTTGGCTACTAATCAAGTATTACATGCCCGTACCAAACATATTAAGATGGATCTTCATTTATTTTGAGATAAAGTTCATAGTAAAACTATTGACATTCGGTTTGTGCCATCACACGATCATCCAACAGATGTTCTCACAAAGGTTATCCCTGAATCTCGGTTCTCTTTCCTCAACGGCAAGCTTCAAGTGGCCATCACCCCCTTTCGCTTGAGAGGGGTGATAATGGTAATAATCAAGCTGACAAAGATAATGATTCAAACAGCTCAGCAACGTAGTCCTTCATGCAACTCATGCAACTCATGCAAATCAGTTGCTAATCACATGCTTAGTTCAGTCTTTGTTAGTTTGTTAATCGAGCAGTTAGTAGATTGATATGGCAATTAATTCAGTTATTATCAATGATTGTCTATATATATTTGTATCTCAATATTGAGCTAATTAAAGAGAAAATCATTATTCTCATCACTTACGAAGCTCTCTCTCTTCTCTCCTTTCTTCATCCATGTTTACTCTGTTAGCCTCTGTTCTACATCTCATCTATTGGAGAAAATAGATCGAATTGAAATAATTTTGCATTTAAAACTCAAATAATAATCTTAACCCACTCTAAAAAATATAAAAGAAAAAGTAATGGTTATAACTTAAGTACATAATGATCGATACATTAATTTTATTTCTATTTTCTTCTTACCTCTAAATAATAATTAGATTTTAATTTAATTCTTTAATCAAAATCATTTCCTTCAGGGGAAAAAATTTGGACCATTTAGGAAAATAATCCATTTTTGAAAAATAAGGAAGAAAATGGCCAAAAAAATGTTCTATTTGCAAGAATGACCGGTTTTTTCTAACATCTATTTTTTTTCAAAAAATTGGAAAACATTTATGTACATGTATATTATAGTATATAAAAATATGCAATGATATTTATGTGTATACCATAATATATTTTAATGTACCATCAATATATCGTAATATATTTTTAATATATTTTTATATATCATTTGTGGTATACTATGATATATTTAAATATCATAGTATATTTTAATATACCATCAATATATCATAGTATATTTATATTATATTTTTATATACCATCTAGTATAATCCTAAAAATTCAGAAATCAAACCCAAACTCCTCTCATCTTTCTCTTCTCCACCTCTCTCTTGCTGGAATCTCAGCAATCCAGAAATCAAACCACAAAATCATACAACAAATTGATGATAAATCCACAAAATGAAGAAAATAAAAAACAAAAATCACATCAAACTAGAAAAAAATAGATCACGAGACTAAAAAATAGACCATGAAGGGAGAAGACGAATGGATAAGAAGAAAGAAGCAACTGGCAGGGAAGAAAGAAGCAAAAAGATGAAGGGAGAAGACGAAGGCAAAGGGAGAGAAGAAAGATGCAGAGATGAAGGGAGAAGAGAAAGATGCAAACATGAAGGGAGAAGACGAAGGGAGGGAAGGATCAAGAGGAAGGAAAAATCGGTCATCTGTACAAATAAGAAATTTTTAGGCCATTTCATAAAACAATAAAAATGTGGTTCTATTTCCTAATTTTTCTAAAAAAGTTTCGAACCTGGATAAGAATGTTTTGAGAATGGCTCATTTAGGGAAATGGTGAGTTTTTGAAAAATACGTAAGAGGATGACAAAAAAAGTTGTATTTGCAAGAATGGCCGATTTTTTTGTAACAGTAATTTTTTTATAAAACTAGAAAAAAATTATGTACAGCTGTAGTATGTTATACATTTATATACCATATCATATTCAAATATACCATCAATATACCGTAGTATATTTTTAGTATATTTATATATATCATATGTGAATATACCATAGTATATTTTAATATAGCATCAGTATATCATAGTATATATTTAGTATATTTTTATATGTCTTTCATGATAATTATACATCATACCATTACCGTACCCCTTACCAAATTCAAATCCTATCTTCATCCTTCTTCTTCACTTCTCTCACTGGATTCTCTAATTCTCAACTTTGAAGCTTCAATCTCTCCAAAATCATACAAGAAAATCAAGCCAAAATCATGTGAGGGCGAGAAAACCATAATACGAAGGCAAGAAATAAAAAATTATTGCCCAAAAACCAGATCTCTAAAACCCAAACCAATAACCTAAAAAGCCGAAGGCGGGAGCACAACGACGAGAAAATCAGGCGATATCTGATGAACAACAAGTCAGACAAAGAACCCAGTGATAAATAAGAAACCAGCAAGGATTGCGAGAGAGAAAGGAAGCAGATCGCGGGAAAGAGAGATGTTGCTTTGAAATTTTGGTCATATCTGCAAAATTAGAAAAAAATGACATTTTTTTGTAAAAAAGGGCATTAAACAAAAGTGAAAAATAAAAAGCAATGATCATAAATAGGCCAAAATAAAAAAAATTATCAAAAATAGCCACAATATGAAAACCATAAAAAATGTCCATCGCACGCAACCCACGAAAAACTGCTCCAGTCGTCCAAAGTTTATATAATATTTATTTTATATATAAAATATACTGCAGAAATACTTATATATATGGTATATATTATATAAACTTTCAGAACTTTAAAACTAATTTCATTGGGCGTGTGGATGTCCGTGTTTTGGCGCCAAAATTTTTTTCTTTTGAGATTTTAGGGTGGTCATTTTTTTATCATTGGCTATTTTTTATTTTTATTTTTTTTAAAATGACATAATTTGGATGTTCTCCCAAAAATAAACTAGACTAGATACCTAATTGGGCTTTCATCATAAATAAGTCAAATTCAAGAAGAAACGTCAAAATTGGCCCACTTTCAAACCATAATAAAAAATGGCCCAAATTAAAAAAAGACGCTGGTTAAAAGATAAATAATATAGGTAATTACACGTATGCCCCTTTATCTCATTTAACACACTCAACTGCAAGGAGTTATTATTAACATGCAAAAGTAGTTTCCATTCTCCAAAATTTCAAAACCCGCGACTCTTCTTCCTTCTTCCCCCAAAAATTGCAGAAACCGCCATTACAACCCCTCCTTTAAATCATTTTTCTACCCTTAAATAGTAGCATAAACAGAGATATGAAGAAAACATACCTCTACAACTTTCTATAAAATTAAATGTACGGTTTGTATAAACTAATCATAGATTTTCTTGGATGCAGTAGACTCAGAAAATCTATAAGAAGAAAGCATCAAGAACACAAGAAATCTTGTGATCGATCATCAAAATTTCATATATATACACAAAATACTAGCATTTTTTTCTGATACAAAATTGAGGGTTTACGATCTTTCTCTTTTTGAAGAGAACAAAGAAAAATGAAGACTAAAAAGAACATAGATATCACTTAGAGTTATTTTCATACAGATTCATATAGATCTTGAATTCTAATTCTACTTTTGATTAAACATTCTGCATGCAAGATTTTGTATATTGGTTTTCTAATACTGAATATAAACTGATTTCAATGTTTTAGTTTTGATATTCTATTTTCTGTGTTTTAGTTTTGTTTTCTGACTACAAACTAATTTCAAACTAAGTAATGTACAGATTTTGTACTAATAAACTGATTTACTATTAAGTAAACTCATTTGGTATTTTGTGTTCGTTCAAAATACTATAAACAGATGTTGAACTTTATAGAAAGAGGTTGAATGTTTGATATTTTTTATATTTTCGTTCATTACTATTTTGAATGATTTCATTGCTGTTTTCATTGATATTTTTGATATTTTGTTTTCATTGATATTTTTTATATCCTATTTTCATTGCTGTTTTTGAATCTTTAAAACATTATAAACAAAGGCTGAATTGTTTTAAGCAATGTTTATTGTAAGTTTACTATCAATATAATATAAAGTGTTTATGAGAATTATTTCTATTTTATGCATAATAAAGTTCTTATTATCTACTGTTATTTAAAAAGATGAACTGGGGAAAAGGACGCTTAAAAGCAAAAAATACAACAATAGTAAAGATTAAACAATCTCCAAGCACACCTTCTAATATGTTGGAGGAGAATGCTACTTTTGACAGCAATGCATTGAAAAAGGTTGGGGAAAAGGTATATATATGTATATTAAGTCTACATAGAAAATTGTTTAATATGTTATTAAACTTATTAAAATTACTATTATTTACAGACAAAACCAAAAAGTACAAGTCAAAGACTAAAGAATTTGGCTTCTAGTTCTGAAAACACTGAAGACAATTTTGAGAGTTACAAACCATCAACATCTATTGTAAAGGCTATCAAAAAATCTCAGCCAATTGTTGATAAGCAATAGTATTGTACCATTACTCTTGTTTATATATATTATGGATATTATATATATAACATTATTTGTTAACCCAAATGATGGTGTATATAATGTAAACTATAATTATAATGTGTTGTAAATATATACTATGAATTATAAACTTTTCTTTAGTCACATATTTATATGTATATTTATATATGTATAAATATTATCAACTGTTCGTATAATATTTATGCTTTGTTATAATAATGTCTTAAAATTAATTCCTGTTAGAATAGTTTTTCTAAATGTTCTGAATTCAGATTCTCAAATAATGAATGAGTGTATGTATATTTAAGATGTGATACCTCTCTGTTCACGTTGAAAGGAAACGCACATTTATAAGTTCGTTAATAGTAGATGAATCACTTACAAATGTTCTATAATATGAAATCTTAATCTTGCATCGTGTGTACTGTCTTGCACTCTTCATATTGTTCACTAGTGAAACTTTAACACATAGTAAAATATTATCTTTGTATATAAAAAATATTAATATAAATTGATGATAGTAAGTATATGTTATATACTATTAACATAATATAATATCAAATATTATGGATGTGTTATGAAATAGTTTACTTAAATTACATCCTATCTATGTTTTGTACCTTAAATTTATTGTGATTCATTTATTCTTTTAATGAGAGATACAGCAAAGCATCATTTTTTTATTGGATGTACGATGTATATTTATTATTTACTATATTGACTGGAGAATCTTTTATTGCTCCAACGAAAATATTGGAAGCCATCTAAAAGTGTTGCAGTACTCCAAAATTGATATTATCCCCACCCTTAAAGAAAGTCTAGGATCTCAACTCGAAAAGTTTAAGAAATCATGTTTGGGTCACATACTAGAAATTAAGTCCCCAAATTCCCTTCACAATTATGCTTACACATTATTCGTAGAATGTGTAAGCATGATAGAAAAGATGAATTATGCTTTAATTTCAATGGAAAATTAGCAACATTTGGTTTAAAGGAATTTGCTATAATTACGGGGCTGAATTGTGATCAATTCCCTTTGATTAAAAGAGAAAAATTACCTAGCGGCTCCTTGTTGTCATCAATCTTTAAAGGTGATAAATCAATTACACACAATGATTTAAGGGTAGTTTACAAAGCAATGTAAAGGGTGGACGATGAGGAGAAGTTAAAGTTGACAAAACTTTATTGTTTGAAAAATCTTATTTTAGGAAAACAGGATGGGACTAGCATTGATCTAGATTATCTTAGGATGCTAGATAGTGATGAGTTGTTTGAAAATTACCCACGGGGTAGGCTATCATATGAAATCACCTTAGACTACATAGTTAGATTCCATAGAAAACCAGATTCAAAGGGTAGTGGGTTTGGGGGATTTTCATTGACATTGATAATTTGGGCATATGAAACAATCCCAACAATATCTACTGGTAAATATACCAAAAAAATTGGAAAGATCACTACCAAGAATCTATAATTGGGAGTCAACCATGTAGTCATACTGGAAAGAATTGGAAAATGATATTTTCGAATCAAGAATGTAAGTAAACATGCTATAAAACCTTCAGTAATACATGTATATATATATATATATATATATATATTGTGTATGAACTGTATATTTAAAATATACTACTCTATTTTGAAGCTACAAATTGTTCCAATTAAGGTTTTATCAGATGAGATGGAAAGCCCATACATACAACAGTTGTTTAAGTCATATAGAGGAAAGAGTGTATTGGAACCTAGTGAGGAGTTTGACATAAATATGGAAAATGGATAATCAATGCATGGTAGTGAGACAAGAAACAAGTCTCAAGATTGGATACAATTTTTTCAAAAATTTGATGAAGTTTATAGCATGGTCATAACTTTATGCGAAGATGTGGTTGGGCTAAAGAAATAGCAAACTGATGAGGTAATTTCACACCTTAAATTCAAAAATATATGTTTATTTTATAATTTGATTAGTAAATTGAATGATTACTAATATTACAAGGAGAACAACCAAGATGAAGAGGATAAAGATGTTGGTGATGATGAATCAGAAGGTGGAGATGATGAATCAGATGGTGGTGATGGAAATGATGAAGATGATGATGGAGATGTTGATGGAAAAGATGCTGGAAATGAAGATGGAGAAGTGAAAATGGTGATGAGGACAATGAAGATTCTGAAGAAAAAGAAGATGATGCTTCTGAAGAAGATGAAGTGATGCAACAGAGAAGCAAGAAGAAGAAGAAAAGCCTACTAATGATGTTGCAACTAAAAACTAGGTAACACGAATAAAACTTCATTAAATATACACCGTAAATATTGTTTTCACTGGATGTTGAATATACTTTATTTTATGCATGATAATGATGATTTGCTGGATAGTGTTGTATATACTTTATTATTTGCAGGATAGTGATGATTTCCAACAGTATAAAATGTTATATTTGAGTTTATTTTCTGGATAATTGTCATCATTATATGTTGTGTATTTGACAAATTAGCACTAGTTTTGGGAAGAAATGATGTATATTTGACATCTAGTTTTGGAATTGCTTTTGATAGAAAGTTAATGTTCTAGTCTAAAAAATAAGATATCATCTACTACATTGGAAAGACTAAGATAATGGTATGGTATATATGTAATAACATAATTCATTTATTTGTAGAAGAAGAATGATATGCAAGCTCATGAACTGACAAAAACTACAAAGAATGAAGAGTCATTCAAACCAAATGTGAGAAAGAAAACATTTTATATATACAAAAATATATCATATTTACATTAGCTATTTTAATGCTTTTTTCATGTAGAGAAAAGAAAATGGAAAGAAGAAGAATATATAAGGGTCAGTTCTACCAACATTATCGGGAATAGTACTGCTTCCAAAAAGGTATATTAAACGCCCCCAAATGTTGGCATCACCGTAGATAACACAGTACAGTAAACGAAATAACAAGTCAAAGAAAGGTGTAGAAGAACATGAGATATCAAGCTTCGATTTATTCAAGAACTGAAATAGTTTTTTGTAGTTAACTATGTTTAATACTATTTCTTTTGTTGAATATTTGTTAGTGCATGACAACGTAATGATAGTCAACTTTTAGACCGTTATTCTGAGTTGTAAAAGTTTACGAGTATAATCTAATATAAACATTCAAACTCCATGAAAAGATGGCCAATGAAAGTATTTGTTTTGTATAAAACATTGCTCAATAAAAAATATATTGAATTAGATACATAAAATAAAATGCTAAAAAAATGCTCAACAGTGTGCTACATAAAAATGTACAATATATATATATATGAATGGCTAAAAGTATAATATTCATGACCTTGTAACAAAAAAAAGATATAAAGTTGTTAGAAACAAAAAATAACCAAAGACATTTCACATTTCACAAAACCAACATCAAAAGTCTTATATTCAAAGATTGTGTAGATTACTAGAAGTAACTGTGTTCAAATAGTATTCAAATACAAAAGATAGAAGTAACTTCAAATAAATATATTCAATGCATGTGTATGAAAACTAAAAACCCATGTAACTAACGTCCCTTACATACTTGCACATTCTTCAGTTATGTCCCAATTTACCACAATGGCTGCACCTCAAGCGTTGTTTAAATTCACCTGCGAAAATGTATACACTCTTTTTGGGTCTACCCAGTTTCGGTTTAACTAAAGGAGGAAATATCTTCAAACTCTACACATCTTCAGGAATAGTCTACTCACGCTCATTACCAACAAGAAGTATTGCATCTCTATATGTCGCTTCCAATGCATCCTTCGTATAATAATATGACACAAAAGGATATGGAGACATATTCCTCTTCACAAGGACCACATAAACATGAGAACAAGGAAAATCAATCATCTGAAATTATTTACAACTACATATCTTTTGATGTAGATCAACAATATAATGCATACACTCCAATCAACGACTTGACTTATTTAAATCAACCAGACGAACCTACAAAAAAGTAGTGTTAATTTAATATATACATTACATATAAAAAGTACAATAAATACTTACTTGCATTGTTCGCGCTTCAGTCATTGTATTCTGAAGCTCAACCTCTACCGTTGAACTTAAATAAGTAATCAAACATGAAGCAGATGTCCTCCTTCCATAAAATCAACTTTGTAACTTTTGTCTCACAAACTGAATCAACATACAAACCGGGTAAGATCTAACATCAACTATGACGTTATTGAAGTTTTTAGCAATGTTATTACACATAACTAAATTGTGTCTCTTAAAATAAGCACACGCGCATCTACAATAGTCAGCATTCTTTAGATAAGCACGAGTAGATGAGACTAAAGCTTCTAAACAGCACACATACTTCTAAAAAACTTCAACCCGGAACGCCTTTGCACATGAGTAGAACGTGGAATCAATGCTATAGTTTTTAAAATTCATGTGCAAACTCATCAATAAATGTTGCATACATATACCATGATCAGCACGTGTTTATCTATTGCTTTAGTGATGCTACCATGCCTATCAGACACAACCACCAAATCCTCCTGAAAACCAATAACACTACTCAACTTCATTAGAAACCACTCCCACGAAAAATCATTCTCAGAATCAACCAATGCAACAGCCAAAGGAAAAATTTGATCATTTCCATCCATCATACAAGCAGTTAGAAAAATACTATTGTATTTGTTTTTCAAGAAGGTTCCATCAACGACGATGACGGGTCAACAATGTGCACTCTTACGGATTGATGCCCCCAAAGCAAACGAACATGTACTTGAAACGAGATTCGATATCAGTCTCAATAATAGTAACAGAACCTCGAATATAGACAGTGCATACATTATATACTGTAAATAGCATACAGAATTTACCTCTTTTAAAGCAAAGCAATATGATGAAAATATAAAATATGACTCTTTAGGTGAACCTCGAACCATTTCTAGAGCTTCATGTTTGGCCCGTAAAGCTTTATTGTAGCTAATTGAAGCACCACGTTTCGTATGCATAAAATCAATTATATCCCTAGATGTAGTATGATCACCAACATCATTCACATATTTATGCTTAACACAATCGCTAACCAAAGCAACAGTGGCTTGTCTGTGATCACTCTGAACGATATGTAAAGAACAAGTATGCTCCTTAACATACTGTTGTACAATCCACATCTGATCATCTTTATAGCAAGAAGAATACACAAGCCACTTACAGTTTGAACTAACACAATACACGACATGCCTCTTTCTATCAGACCTATCAGTCTTAAATTGGAAGTTAGACCGATCCGCAATTCATCCTTGCTTGCAAACAATGCGTTCTCACAAATATCAAATGTTGAAAGTAAATTATCTATATCAATATCATCGACAAAAAATGGTTGAATTGACTCAACACGTACAGCTGAAGAAGAAGTAGCTTTACAACATAGCTAATTCTTTGCAAAGAACAACACTTGACGAACTATTAACGATTCTATCTGAAAGAATAAGTGGACGCGACAAACTTCTATCCATATTCAACGACGAAAAATATCACGCGACATCCGAATCAAATTTAATTTCTAAAATGTCTTTACATTCTCCACTGAAGTCCAACTTAACCATTAATTGAAAGTTTGAAATGTCAATAACCAACTCAGAAGATATTGACTGACATAAAGAAACAAATGAAGAATCATCATGTACCATTATCGATTCATCTTATAATCAATATATTTTTTTAACTCATCCCATTTACCGTCATACAAGATTATAATTGACAGCATAGTTATCTAAAAATAAGGAAAATTTAAACATGAATTAACAAAAAAAGGACATGAAAATAGAAAATGAAAATAGATACGGAATGAAAAGTATTTTTTAACATCAAGTATATATAAAATCAAGTACATCAAAAAATACGTATAAACATGAATTAAGATAGAGCAACTGTAGCAAAAAAAATGATAAAACAGAACAACATTCAAACACAGAATAACAAACGAAAAATAGTGACAACTAAAATGTCAAACGAAAAACAGAACTAAAGATGTTAAAAAGGTCGGAGGTGTAAATAGACATAAAAATGGTAGAATGAGAATGAAATTAGTACAGAAATCAAAACAATATTGAGAATGAAATTAACTGTAAAAAAATGAAAGAAAATAATAGAGGATGATCGACAAACAGCAAGAATCGAATTGCAATGCATAACAAAAATAACACTAAAAATATGAAATAGGAAACTTACAATGAACATGCAACATGAATTGATGATGATCGAAGTAAAATTGATGAGAATGATCGACGAACAGAAGCTCCAAATCAAGAAAAAAAGCAACTCAAAAATTCAAAAACTCAGAATAATCATCATGAAACAATTGAAATCTTCGATAACTAGAGCAGAAGCAAAATAGAAAAAAGGAAATCTGTGATAAAGAAAGAATCGGACAGAAAAAAGAAAGTTTCCAAACGCAGCAAGATTTTAACTGAAAATCAGTTAAAATCTTTGTGAGAGAGACGAAGCTCAGCTGCGTGCAAAGAAGGGGAGAAGCAGGGGTAAAACTATTAAAAAACTAGCCATTAAAACAGTGCGCCAACACCCATATGGCTATTTTTTACGTAAGTTTCAGGCGGGCCTAACTTTTATGTTAGTTTGTGCTAAGACCTATTTCTGTACATTACTTTAGGGCTTTCATAAAAAAACATGTCGAATCAAATAACAAACATAAAAATTGGCCTAGTTATAAAATATCATAAAAATAGCCACCAGGCTCTTAAGCCCACATTCTCCAGCCCAGTCCGAACTCCCCCTTCCCTCTCCAACTTCCCATCCCCAGCCCACTCTCCTCACACTCGTTTCGCCCAGCCCATTCCCCTCCCCACCCAATCCACTCCCTCACCCAAAATCACCAATTCATTCTTTCGTTCTCCATTTATCTAATTTTCTCCAACAATAAAATTATTCAATTGATAAATTGTTATTTTAGTTAATTAAATTAATTTATTAAATTAACCAGTTAATTTACTTAATAAATTAATAAATATTTTAGCTGATTAGCAAATATAGGTACCCGTCCAATTTATGTTAATAAAATTTAAGAACATGTGTGTATCTCTCTGTGTGAGATTATGAGTATGTTTGATGAATTTTACGTTAATAAAAATTAAGATTTCAAGAAAAGATAATGTAGTTAGACTTATTACAGAATATATTATATTACATATAATAAATAATGAAAAAATATCATCTAATATTCTTGTTATCACAAACCTAACTAATGTGAAGTATACTAATAAAATATATACCATAAATATACTAAATATACAACATATATATTTTAAAAACCATAAATTTTATAAGAAAAATAAAATGTCAATATAATATATAATGTACATATGATATATAATATATGTAATATCTACAGTATATATCATGTATACCATCTACATTTAGTAATCTGTAACTTTTTTTTCAGCATAAAAAACTTTTACCGTCTTTTAGAGTGACTATTTTTTAAGTTAAATTCAATATGGGTTAAATTTTACTTTTGTTTGGGCCAATGGCCTATTTTTGTACCTTACTAATTAGGGAGAACTACAAGAATGGCCCATTTGGGCAATTCCTGTAGCAAAATGTCTCCTTTTATTTTTAATTATAGGAATTGCCCGCTTTTAATAAGAAAAGTAGGAGGATGTGTAGTCATTTACCATTAAACCTTTAATGAAAATGGCCAAAAATGCGCTACAGTATGCGTGCAGTGACCCCACGCGCGTGCTGTAGCGCGGGTGACACGTGAATTCTGTTGAAAAGAAGTTATGCGCATGATATATAAATTAGATATTTATGGTATCGAATTTTGATACACATCGTCTTGCAATTTTCTGAAAAAAAAATTGCAAGATTCATCAAGAAACCTAAAAAACCACACAAAAAACTAGAAAACTCACGCAAAAAAGACTAGAAAAATCTCAGATTCAATAAATAATCAGAAAAAACCTTATATCGAATAACGAAATACTAACAACACATTAATTTCTATGCAAACAACCAATTTTAACCTAACAACGCACTAATAGTTAATTTTATAATTTTTTTCTAAAAACTCAAAGAAGAACAGTGAGGGAGGGAGGAAGGTCGCCGACCAACAACACGCAGCAAGGAAAATAGAGACATATTGACGACGAGCAGGCGACGGTGAGCATTAAGTTGCGGACGTTCTTTGGAGAAGACATAACTACTGTTCAAAACTTTAGAGGTCAAACTATGTGAGGAAGACAAGGGTATAAAGGAAAAAAATTTCAAACTCAATGTCACTTGTTAAAAAATGATCATATCTGCAATATTAAAAAAATGACATTTATATAGAGTTACCCTCTAAAAATAGTAAATATGCAATTTTTCCTACTACCTAGTTTTCCCTTTGAGAATCTAGGAGCCCGGCCCAGTAAAAGAGCAAGGAAGAGGGGAGCAAGGAAGAGAGTGGGCCAGACCCGAAAACTCCCCCCCAAGGCCGCTGCCCTTTGTCCGCTGGATCCCTGTCGTCTGAAGATGAGTTTTTTTTTTGTTTTTTTCCTTTTGCTTCCATTTAATCTTTCAGTCGCAGGCACTGTATAAGGTCGAAACTGCCCCTGTCTGGTTAAATTCCGGCCACCGGCTTCGTCAGCTAAGTCCTTTCCGTTCTATCTTTACCCTGACTCGACTCGATTTGAACTCAAACTTCTAATTCTGTGCGATGACTGTCTCAGAAGACGAGGACGAGTATTTGGCTCATTTCCTTGAATCGGAGGTCCTCTCTGAGGTCTCCGACCAGGTGCAATTCATCATTATAGCACTTAATTTATCTGATTAATGCATTTTTTTCCTGATAAAAAGTGATGTTTGTCTGATTCCTTCGTTTTTTGTCCTGAATAATTTTTTTTACCTAGTATAGCTTTCAATTTGGTTCTTTCAATCCTGAAAGTCTTTCTGTTTTTTGTGAGGATTTTTCAGTAGTTGTGCGGATTAGTAGATTTGATTAAAAGAAGTCACAATAGAATTTAATCTTAAGGTGGGTTTATGCCCACAAAAAAGATATCTTATTTCCTCTGAAAATAGCAGTGAATTCCCAGTGTTTTGGGTAATCGGGGTAATTTTTATTAACCTCCCCTTGTATGAGATTGTAAAGAAGAAGACTTTGTATATGTAGGACGAAGCGAAGGAAGAGGAAATACCAAAACCGAAGAGATTGCGTATAGAGAAGAATGTTAATGACGATGAGCAAAAGAAGGAAACTTCCTTTACGTCTTCATCGTTTCATTGGAAGAAAGACGTTTTCAAGAGGATTGAGACAGGAATTTTCAGTAAAATTCCTCCTGAGCTTTTTCCTCATATCCTGAAATTCCTCTCTTCCGAGGTAAACTCTACCCTCACGCACAAGCACATGCACACACCCGCACACACGTCATTCATTTAATTACCATATAATTTAGTATCTAAACTGCGATGTGCCTGGCTTCTAGGATCTGTTTGCCTGCTCACTGGTGTGTCGATTTCTCAACTATGCAGCATCTGATGAATCCTTATGGCGTCGATTGTGAGCTTATTACCGTTCTATTAATTATTGTTGTTTATATGAACTTGCACTTGAATTCACTTTTACAGTACAGTATATATTATAGTGCATAAGAAGTCTCTTAGTTTGCTTTCTGTACCACCATTATTTTCATGCAAATTAATTTTCAGCAAATGATGTCACCTTATGCTAATTTGGATCCTTTTGAATAGCTTGGATACTGACGTGTGGCTAGATTGAAACTATGTATGTGTGCTTCATGTCCATTTCTATGGTCACGCTTATACTCATTTGCGCTTCTTAATTTGCAGATACTGTCTCCGATGGGGTCTATTGCCTCCTACAAAGAAGCTGCGTGAATGCCCATGGAAAAAGCTCTATGTTCAGGTATTTTACTTCTGAACTTACATGAGGAGGCTTTAGATCATTGCTTTTCATCTTACTTGTGGGTTGGGGAAAAGACGGGTGGTTACAAAAAGAGTGAACTACTTAGATATTAGAGGCCATTTAACGCTTCTTCTCTTCAGTTTTACTCATGGCGTAAAAGTTTCATTTTTCTTTTAAATTTTTTCTCACAGCGCGATGAAGAGGACATGGTTGAACTTGTTAGGAATTGCTCATCTGAATTTAAGGAGTACTATATCCAAATGCAAGCAGCTAAGAGAAGCCAGGCACCTCTTCCTTCGCAGGTAAGAAGTGTTTCTCTATGCATTTTGATCATCTAATGGTCATGTTTACACGATATGGATTCAGACCAGGGGATGACTGCTTCATCCCTGATTTTCTTTGGAGGCTCTTTTGTTAATAGATTGTTAACTGATATAGGTGAATGATGACCAAATAATCCTTGACAAGACAGTGGCTGATCAAGTGCTGATTTGGAAAAGCAGCAAGGGCCTGATTGATAAAGTGGTTACTGATCACGCTTGTTCTGGAGAAACATGTTCGTACTACCAAATTGGAGATGTTTTTGTTTGTGAGAAGACGGGACTTGTTCATGGTAGGAAATGTTACAACATTGGCAATTTGTTTGTTAATGTTGTGAGAAGACCGGAGGTTTTGCTTATTCAGTTAATTTTGTTATGTTTGTTTTTCCAGTATGTGATGACACATGCAGAGAAGTTATTATGGACCCGACCAATGAGCTTTTGGTTTGTACAATATCTGGCCACTGCTTTGATAGGCTACTTTCGCCAGCTGAAATGGATCCAGATGCTGTGAGTCCATTACTTCTCCAGTTTAATGTCGTTCTTACAGCCGTTGACAATTTATATACTGGTTTCTCAATGAACTCCACCATGTTTATAGAAGTATAGCCTTATAGACTTATGATTATCAACTTTGAGGTTTTAGAACATCTTTTCATATGTTTAGTCATTCGATGCTAGCCAAGTTTTTGAAACAATATACACTTGTAGTGAAGCGATAAAACCCTTGTTTTATCACTTTTTTTTTTGAAATATCAGGAACAGCAACAGGGTTGTGTTACAGATGAGGCAGAACCATTCATGGGATCTGGCCGTTTTGGTAGTAACCGTTTTCTGATACTCATTTTCTTTTTTAACCATAATAATCTGTGAAACTCTTTAGTTAACGCGTCTCATTACGACATATGTGCAGCACGAGCTTATTCACTGGGGTATAACTGTGCTGATGAGAAAGAGCTAGAAGCTGCTTTGAGATTTTGCTGATACAAAAATAGTGACTATTATTGTACTTGGGGCATATTTAAGAAGGGAAGCAACATGTAGCTAGTTATCATTCAATTCTTATCCCACCTTACGCTTATATCTATGACATAGCTCTCTGTAATGTTTTTTGTGTTTTGTTACGTCTCTTCATGCTATATTCTGCTCATTTAAAAGTACATTGCAGGTTAGAATGGCAGGAAAAGTACAGTTAAAATATGTGCTATTATTCATTGTGTCATCATGTCTGATGGATTGCCTTACCTTTGGCCGTCTAGACTGAGTGTACCTGTATTTTCAAGGCGCAACGCGCACTCTAAGGTGACAACCTTCTTGATCACCTGGAGGTGAGAGGTGTTAGAATGACGTCACTTGATCGAAGAAAGGCACAATGTATATGTATATAGGAAAATTAGTATTATAGACTACACATCAAAATTATATAGATAACAAAGCAGTAAATTGAGAAAATAAATAGATAATTTAATAGGCACGTCGTATACTGTGAAGAGTACAAGTTTAAAAGTAAAAAATAATAGTTAAAAATATATATTATTGTCTATTTTAAATCAATAATAGTTGTACTTGTTATTGGAACAATAAGCCTATAACTATCTACTAATAAAATCTTATAAATTTAAAAACACTAAATGGGTAAAAGTAAAAGTTAGTTGTCTTCCCACTAAAAGTAAATGCTAGTTGTCCCCCCCAACTATCTTCCAATAAAATGAAGACACCTCACACAAGTCACCTTTTCTCCTTCTTCTTCATTCCAGAGACCTTCAAACCCATTTTTCTTCCATAGTCTTTAGATTCAGTCTTGTCTCCTTTAGAAAAATCAGGTGAGTTCAAGCAGGCGCTCGCCTGGGCTTATTGACGCATAACGCAAGGCGCAAAAATGGCGAGCAAGGAGCTGCCATGGCTACTCGTCGAGTCTCTCGCCATAGGTGAGCGCTTGGCTGCGCCTTGAAAACACTGCATAGAATTCAGGGCCCTACTTGAGCAATCGGTATGGTTCTGGTACACGTGCTACCTAGCTTAAATCTTAACCTCGTTTGTTTTCGCGCTATTCGCCATGAGATTCATGTCGTAATATTCTTACAATTGAATTATCACATTTGTTTGGAATAATTTTTAAATTGTGATGTAATATTAATTTGTATGCAATCCTAATTTGTAACTTGTTAAAGCAATTGAATTGCAGCAGAAAATGAGAGCAACCCTAATTTACAATGCAATAACAATTTTGATAGCACATGAAGTATACGTATTATTATTATAAGAATAATGTAACATGAGTAAAAGTTATATAATAAATTTTTATTAATTTCACTAAAAGAACTTTATTAAAGTTTAGTCTAACATCATAAATTTAATTAAATGCTAATCAAACATAGTTAAAATTAATGTTAAAAGTGCAAATCAAAATGATATTTTAGCACAATATAATTGAAATGATATTTCAGTAAAGTTGGATATGTTGGTCTCTCATTGTGTCATGTGTCAATTTCTATCAATTTTAATCATGTCACATGCCGTAATATATTTAATAAGTTTACATTAAATATGTTGCTATATTAAACACATAAAAAATATTATAATTAATGCATCACATTAGTTTATTTCTATTGCAACAAATAATTTAGTGTGAATTTCTTGCATTGTGAAGAGAAAATATTTTATAAAATTTAGTTATTCATTTTTATTAAAACGAACATGTTAAAAATATAAATTAAATCTTATTTATTTTTATTTATTCACCTGTATACATATAAAATTATGAAAATTTAATATTATTCACCTGTATAAACTTATTTTAAATATGTTTTTCTTAAAAGTAATTGTTAATATGTTATTATAATAAAGCTACAACAATAGTCACTGTGCGGTTTATATTTAAAATAAGTTTATAAAATATTTGGTAAATTACAAAGACGTGAAATGATTGAAATTATACAAAAGTTAAGAGTTTATAGATATTTTTGTACATCATAGTAGTAATGTTATTTTTAATAAATTTAGATTTTGAAATGATTTTGATTTTGATTTATTTTTAATCTATAATCCAATTAATAATTCTATTTTATTCAACTCAACAAGTTTGAAAAATATATTTTTATAATTTAAATATTTTTATAATCATTACAAGTCACAATAAAATTCAACCACACATCACTACATACAATTCATACGTTTTATACCCTCTTTTACAACTTAAAACAATAAATATAATTAATAGATAATTATGCTATAGAATAAATTAACAGCCTCTAAACCATTCTAAGACCATTGTCGGTTGATCTGACCTTTCTCAAAAATTAAATAATCATAAATTTGATGGAACCCAAGAGTTTATTCCGTTATTTTTACTTATCAATTAAAAGACCATAGAGAAAAATACCATAAATACATCTAGTTTTAGCTTCTTGGTTTGCATTTTAGCTTTCAATTTTTTAAGCTACTTTCATTTTATTTAGTTTGATTTGATTTGGGGCTCTTCGGTAAGTTATTTATTGTTCATTTGTTCTTACATTACTTCTCATCTCATATAAATATGCAACAACTTAGTTTACTCAAATTAAATATTATTCATTGTGTTGTTTTTTTCTCAATCTTAAAATACTTCCCAAAATTGATTTTATATATGTTAACAACTTCGAAAGAAAATGAAAAGAATGAATAAATTGACATCTTAAATGTAAGAACAAATCTAAGTGTGGAGCATTTTTGAATGTGTCAAAAAACACCACAAACTAGTTGAGAATTTTATGTAAAAAGAAATTATTTTGTAATAATCGGAGACGATACACCATTGGAATTGTCAAAAAACGTGTGGAGCATTTGTGCATTCCTTCGAAAAAATAAAATTAAAAAAAAAACAGAGCAACCAATAAAGTTTGATGACATGCCCAAAATTGTTCATCCGCAATTTTGCGTTTACTTAAATTTTTTTTCCATCATAACAGATTCTCATTGAACAATTCAAGGGGTCTGAACCTTCAGAGTGCATTAAAATTATATTTTTTTGGGATGGATATATACTTCCACTAAAATGTGTACAAATACAATGCATACTCCAGATATATAAATAGTTATATAGTGTGGGATGGCACGAACCCACAGAAGCAAAACAAACAGCCCTAAACTACAACATAGAGGAGCCAAACACGACAAACTTATCACACTGAGGGGTGAAACGTTACGGAGCGAGGACTAAACCAGAGAGGTACACGTAAAATTAACCAAATCATGAGCATTTAACAGTCATACAGAGCTAAATACAAGCAAAATAACAATAAACTTACGCAGAGTCTTCCACAAGGTCTGACAGACGACCTTAAACGCACACACCGAGTTACACAACGTCAAAACATCGAGAAATGGACCCTGAAAGGGACACTAAAACCCAACTCGGAGCAGCGATTAAGCAACACTTGGCGACAGGGACACACGACCTCACCAGAATTACCCTCAACAGTAGTTGAATCTTCACCATGCCTGGTTTAACACAGGCGCAACTCGACATCAAAGCCGAGCCGAGACTCGAGCACCCAAGCAGTTACATAAACACGAACAAAATTATTAAGGTAATCTAGAAAATCAATATCGTTAAGGTAATCTAGAAAACTCATGCTTGACAACTCTAAATCATTATTATATTTAGTTATTGCATCAACCAGGGACGGAGCCAAAAAATTTAGTTCTGTGAGGGTGCTTTCTTTTAAAGCATAGTATACTTTTCAAGGTATATTTTTAAATTATTTTACAGTATTTTTTTGCGGTATACTTTTTGCAATATCTTTTTCACAGTTTTTTTAAAAAATAATTATTTTGTGAATTATCCGATACTATTTCATAACGTTTATCTACTTTATTATGTAGTTGGTTCTAAAAGGATACAAATAATCAATTTAAATGACAAATTTTAGCTTAAAATAATCAAATTACTCAGAGTAATTCAAGAGTATTATATCGTCAATGAAGGAGGAAGGGAGAGAGATAGAGAGAGAACTGTCATGTGGGTAGAGTTTTTGATTTTCAAAAATATAAGAAGGCGTAATATTTATAAAATAAGATATCAAAATGAAAAAAAGCAATGGGGAGTTTATATTTCTTAAATACCACTAGAGTCATAATAAAAGAGAGCCTAAAATTAGAAAAATAGTATACTAAAGCCTTGTTTAGTTGTCAGTGCTGGACAATACTAAAAGACTGGACAATACTATTTGAGTATTGTCTCGCGTTTGGCTTGACAGCTTATCTGGATTAACTAATATGGTCAGACTAAATAGTACTCATATCATTGTATTAACTAATACGACCCTGATCACTAGGACTCAGTGGGACTAAGAGTAAAAAAATTCCTCGCTCTATTTCTCCTCTCTACCTCAGCTAGGATTTTTAAGGTTTGAATTTTGTTTTGATAGACTCTTTTTTCACATATTTATTTAATATTCAAATTTTATTTAAATAATTAAATGTAATTAGTAACATTGTGGAATGTATTGTCGACTTAAAAATATAATTTTTTTAATAATATGTAGCTTCAGAGCCATGAAGGATGATTTTACAATACAGTACTATCATTTACAAACAGTGTCCAAGTAATACAATTTTTTTAATCGATACACCACTAAATATTGGACTGCACTATTTAATCGAATACAATACAATAATACATTCAATCCGATAAATTTAATACAATATTACTATGAGTGCCAAACGAGTCCTAAGATAAAAAAAAATTGAGAGGTCACGTGACCCACTAGAGCCAACGTGACATTGTCCTTACTCAGAGTAATTCAAGTCTGATAAATCAGAGTAATTCAAATTACTCAGAGTAATTCAAGTCTGATAAATCAGAGTAATTCAAATTACTCAGAGTAATTCAAGTCTATTTTATCCTCAATGAGGGAGGAAGAGAGATATAGAGAGAACTATCAGCGGGTGGAGTTTTTTATTTAAAAAAATATAAGAAGGCGTATATTTATAAAATAAGAGATCAAACGAAAAAAAGAAGCAATAGAGAGTTTATATTCTATAATAGCATTGGAGTCATGGTTTAATTTCAGTAAGGCAAAAAAAATAGCCTAATATTTAGAAAATTAATACACTAAAAGCCAAAAAAAACAAAAATTGAGGGGGTCAGGTGACCCCCACTAGGGCCAACGCGGTATCAACTACTGTACTTGAACTTTTATTTCTGTGTTTTTTTATATTGCACTTCTTAAAGCAAGAGATCTCATTTGATTAATCTCATCTACAAAATTACTAAAAATCTCAACAGAGAACTTAAATTGTTCCTAAGCTAATTAAGAACACATATGATCTTTTGAAAAATGATATGCAGTATCTTAGTGGTCAGTACGATTATGAGTTGGCGATAATGCAGTCTCACATTTGAGACGATAAATGAATATAAAAGAAAAATCTATTCAAAATTATTATGTTGAATATCATAGTGATGTCACACATATATCATTACTTTTATTTTTAAGGCTAACAAGCCTATGAAGTTTCCTCCCATTCTATCATTTCTTCTTCTTTCAACCTTCTTTGTGAATGACTTTATTAGATTTATTATTTATGAGATGTGCTACTTCTAATGATTAAGTTCCCACACATGCACTAACATGTTGTGAATTTAAGTCACTGCTCTCTTATTTCATCATTTCTTTTTTTCACCTTCATCGTTAATGACTATATTAGGTTTATTCTTGACGAGATGTGTTACTACTAATGATGATTAAGTTTCCATACATATACTAACATATTATGAATTTCAGTCATGACTCTCTTAATACTGAATACTTGTATGAGAAAAGCATTTTAACTGGATGACTTATCTGATTTCTTTTTGTCATGTCCTCCTCACTGACCCCAAAGAAGACTGTACTTCTATTACTATAAAATTCGTAAATGAAATAGTTAATGATGGTCTTATCATTATCCTTTTTACAGTAACGAATCATATGTATCGTACTTTTTTTGCCTGGTTATCATAAGAAAATATTGTTAAATCTTTTCAAAGAGAGAAAAGGTATTGAAGGAGCATTGAAAACATAAGGGGTCCTTGATATTAAGCCCGATACAAAGGTTGAAATAATAAATCTCTCAATTTTGAATTTCTCTTCAGCTCCATGAGTTGTTTTACGTAAAAGGTAAAAATGCATGTAAGTACCTTGTGACCTAAGACACCCATAAAGAGCCGAGTTCGTAGAAAGATGTAGGATGGCTATTGATATATACACGATGGATGTGAAAATGAAAAATTAAGTCTTTATTAAGTTTCATATGATAAAGTGATATGTCAATTAATATTCGTCGTAATAATTTTACTAATAAAATAATTAATTTTTTATACAACTATTGATCAAATAAAACTTAGTCTAAAACTTTGTTAGAGATGGATTGTGATCACCTCTTATTTCATTAAACAAGTGACAATTATGTTACCTCTGATTCGTCCTTGAAAATATGCACAGCTCAAATCTAATAAAATTTAGGGTTACTTTCACTATGACCCCCTCAACTTTAATCATTTTTTAGCTACACCCCCTCAACTTTGACCTCTTCTTTAAAACCTCTTCTTTAAAAGTCCTTTAACTTTCATAAACTATCAAAAACACCCCTTCCGTCAAAAATTCTATTCTCTCTGTTAAATAGGTCACATACAAATCACATGACCTTTAATGAAAAATGAAAGGACAACTTTACCATCCTTGATGTTAATATTTCTGAAAATAAAATAAAACAAAAACTAAACAAAACTAAAAACAATAAACAATAAAACAGAAGTTAAAACTAAAACTAAAAAGGATAAAAAGTGTTCTTAAAATATTCTATGAAAATCAAACAAAAACTCTGGTGTTTCTTTTCTGAAACTAATAAAAAGCTAAACACGAACTAAGAAGATCGGAAATGACTGTCAGAAATTGAGAGACACTAACGCTAAAGCGATTAGCAATGAGCAACTTCTTTAGCTACTTGAGGGCAATGATGGGAAATCGCAGATCCTAAACAGGACGTCTAGTCATCAACAATGCCACCAAATTCGGATAGATCCTCCTAATTAGAACTCAGCCCTTGAGTAAGATGTAAACATATTGATTCCACCATTGTGACACTAATATTCTCTTTGAGCGCAAGCGAAAGCCCCTCCCTCAAAGCCAGCCCTTCAACTATAGAGGGATGGAAAGAGCCCTGAATGTTGACGGCCAACGTGAAATGCGAAAACAACCTCCCACGCCTCATTCCGAATCAGACCACCTAAGCCGCAACTCCCATTGTTCCCGGTAGCACCATCAACGTTCAACTTCAGACCACCACTGCTCGGCTTGATCCAAGACCTGATACCTGGAACCGAGGAAGAGACACCACTAGAAAGGCTCCCATTGGCTTTGGAAAACTCCTCTTGGAAATTGTCCAACCAAATAGAAATATTAATGAAATCTGAAGGGCAGTGATCATGAAGGGCTTTGTTCTTCAAAAACCAAATACCCCAGCAGAGCAAATCAAACCTGGATAAAACCTTGGAACTCAACTCCTCGCGGAACGCGGGAATAAATCTTTCTGCGGCCATAGTTGACATTTCTTAGGAAGGTGGGGAAGAAAAGCTTCTTTGTTCCAAACGTTAGCTGCAGTGGAGCAGAAGAACAACACATGAACTGTCGAGTCCATCCGACCATAAAAATGGCAGCAGTTGTCCTCCTTAATTTTCCGACACGCCAAATTAAGCCTCGAGGGGATGAAATCATATATGGACATCGAGAAGGGCAAAATTATGTTTTATTCTTTTTTGTTCTAGTTTTAACTTTTGTTTTATTGTTGTCTTTTCTTTTCAGAAATACCAACATCGAGAAGGGAAAAGGCTCCGTTTAACTTTCATTAAAGGTCATATGCATTGCACATGATTAATTTGATAGAGAGAAAACGGAGAATTGAAAAAATGATTCCTATTCTAGCTCAATTGTAAAAATGTCTAGAAAACTTTTTTATTGTTAAATGACCGAATTTTGATAAATAATTTAAGTTTTTTAGAGAAATATGTCACTATAGAAAATAAAAGAAATTGCAAAAAAATGTATTATTTTACACAAATGGCCGAAAAATTATAATGCTTCTATATTGGAAACCTACATAATATATTGAAAAGGCAATACTGCCCTCATTATAATACTAACAAAATGCTTCGGCATCATCCCCATCTTCGAACCTTAGCATCATTGAACAGAAACAAAGAAAAAAGACAGTAGCGGCGAAATCTCAGCCCTAAACATCTTCGAACACTAGCACAAAATTTCAGTCCAAGCTCAAATCGTACGAATCTCAATTGTAAGTTTTGGTCTCTGTAATTTTCAGTCTGTGTTTTTGTTCTTTATAATTTTCGTTCGAATCTCTTTCTTCTATATATGGTTCTGAATAGAGATTGTAAATAAAACAATATAGGGGAATACGGCTTGAAACTATGCTTTTAATTTTCATTCAAATAAGGGAAAAATAGAGAGTGCAATTTTCATTCGGATCTTTGCTATATACTGTTCGGATCTCTGCTTATAATTTTTCATTGTTCCTTAATAGTTGATTCTCTGCCATTTCCGGTTAAGAAAAATAGAAGTTCAAGTTTTGTAATGTAGAGTGTAAATAAGGGAATAACATATGAAGGAAATTGGAAGATATGGCTTTAAGAAACCAAGTTGTTTTTGGCCTTGTCGTGGTTTAAAAGGTGGTTGTTCTCTGGCGGTGGCCGGTGGGTGTTTTGGGGGTTTATGAAGAACTCAATTTCTTGTTGGATAGAGAGTTTGTTGGCAATTTTAGTCTCTGTAATTTTCTGTTTGAATCTGTTTTGCAATTCTCTGTAATTTTGAGTAATCCTCTGTAATTCTCAGTTTATTTTAGTCTCTGTAATTCTCTATAATTCTCTGGTGGTGGCCGGTAGGTATTTTTGGGGTTTATGAAGAACTCAATTTCTTGTTGGACAGAGAGTTTGTTAGCAATTTTAGTCTCTGTAAATTCCTGACTGAATCTGTTTTACAATTCTCTATAATAATGAGTAATCCTCCGTAATTCTTAGTTTATTTTTGTCTCTGTAATTCTCTATAATTTTCGAGAGTTTTGTTATCAATTTTGGAAAAAGAGTTATGTTTAACATGTAAGTAAATATACATTACCCATATGTGTTAATATAACTTATAATTGTTTATGCAGTTTGTAATTATATAGCCGTAAGGGATAATATACTATAGGTATACATCCAATTCCTCAAACTAATCAGGTTTGACAAAGTATATACAAAAAAGTGAATAGATTATACTATATGTATATATCCAATTCCATGAGTATATCTACTACTATATTAACTGATCAACATTCCAGACATCAAATAGAAAATTAGTATATGCCTATAGTATCTAAGCATATAGTCATTTACTATTTGTTAGCAGATTCATGCTTAATTTATTACATAGTTATAGATGAACTAGTATACTTTATTTACTCACAGTAAATTAGAATATACCCAACAGAATGACTATGAGGCAGAAACACATAGCAAACAAAACAAAATGCCTCAATATTAGTAAGCATGGACAGAAAAAAATTAAATAATTCATGAAACCGCTGCATCACAGATAAATATTACATATAACACTAATTTATGCAATAATAAGCATATGTTTATATCATGAATACTAAATACATTTCTTTTACAGGAAAAAGAAATGAAAAACAAAAGGTTACAAAGAAGCTCGAGCATCGACCAGAGCAAACAAAAAACGTGTAGGAAAAAAAAGCTACCACAGATTCAAGTTGAAGCACCCATGGAAGAAAATGAGATAACCACTAGTAAATACATATAGACTATATGGTAAACAGGAATATAATATATAACAAATGATATCATATTGTATAACGCAGTATGTAATTATATACCATTGGATATTGTTTATTTACTATATTCAAAATATTCCAACAACTCAATAAACAATATATAATGATATAGTGTACGATATATATATAAAAACTACGTGACAAGCATAAAGAATAATGATTCAATAATAAAAAACGTAAAACACTATTCCAACAATAAAAATTTGAAATAACGATGGCAGAAACCAAACAAACTGAATTCACCAATCAATATAATGATTCAACAATCAAAAATAAAAAAATAACAAAACTTTGTATTGTTCATTAACAAAAAACCTACATGAATTAAGAGCTTAGAGATATTGTTAAAGCATTAAAGTAATTGTCAGAGCAGAGAAACAAAAGACAAGAGAGAGAGGCTAGAGCTTAATATTCTGAGTAGAAAATAAAAGTCGAGAGAGAGAGACATTGATGAAACCCAGGGAAGGTAAAAGCGACAACAACAAGCACCGACCAAAAATTAGATTATTTTGGGTTTTGGCATCAAACACCGAACAAATTTTAGAGTAATTTAGAATTCCTTATTTAACTTTCATATAGTTCGATGTGATCCAACAAAACAAACAGAAAGACGAAGCAGAACATTACTAATAACAAACTCAGAATTTTTCTACAATATTGGCTATGGAAAATGCCAGAGATGTGGAAGAAGACATTGCAAGTCCCCGCTGCAGTTTTGACGAAGCGGAATATTACTTATAATAAACCTGAATTTTTACTGCAATTTTGATGGAAGAATAAGTGGAATAAACCACCAAATTTCGCTGTAATTTTGATGAAAAAATTCGCCGGAGCCGTGGAAGATGAAATAAAAATTATAGAAAAATTAAAGGATCAAATAAAAATAAAAGATCAAATAAAAATAAAAGCATAACTAATCAACTAACAACATAAAATAAATGAGAATTTGGCCTTATGAGCAAAACATAAAATTAAAAGACATAATATAAAATTAAAACTTAAAGTAGCTTAATCCCTTAATTTTTCCAATAATGTATTTACTAATGTGTAATTTTGATAAATAAATTATTTATCAATGATTTTGTAGTTGGAACTTGAAAGTTGATTTTTTCTGTCATTTTCCCCTTGTAAAAGTTGAAGAACTTTTAAAGAAGAAGTCAAAGTTGAAGGGTGTAGTTATAAATGACAAAAAGTTGCCTTAGTGAAATTAACCCTAAAATTGTTTGACAAAACTTAAAAAATTGATTTATCTATAATCAGATATTCACGTACACAACTGAGGGTGGATATTTGAAATTTTTTACAATGCCCCCAACGTCCATGTCAGGGTTCACTAAATACATGTGAGGATTTACACTTACATGCTGAGATTTTTTCTCGACATAGATGCAAGAGATTTTTAGTAAACATTCACACATATTTGATTAACCTTTTCTACTTATTGGTGATCTCCAAAAAAAATTAATTAAACTCCTATTTAATGAATATCACACATATTTAATAAATTCCACATGTATTTGATCAGCTGCGGCATGGATGCGGGGCACTGTAAAATTTTCCGCTTACTTAGAACAACTCCGGTTGAAGTTCTCTTTTCCCACAATACAAGATGATGAGAGTGAGGGAGTAAGGTTTGACTCTAGCAGCAGCCGCCACGTGGCCTATATTTTGGTGCAGGTTAAGACGCGTCAGAGACGCGTTTGCTTTCCATTTAAGAATCCGATTCTATCTTTTGACTCTTATTATATATTTTCCCAAATCAAATCAATTTTCAATTCGTTCGTTCATTCCTCATTTTGCATATCTCTTGAAAACATTACGATCATCGGTGAGTCTTCTCTTCTCCATCTCTCTTCCTCTGTTATCGTTATCGCTGTTAGTATCTCTTATAATTTGTCTGAAATCTTTTTCTCTTGAATGTTTCCGGCTTGTTTGAATCATATCATGTCGCTCAATCGATTATTACCTGTTTTCACCCAGATTGTCATTTTGTATCTAGTTTAGGTAATTTTCTCTTCTAGGGTCAGAAATTTGAAATTGATTTGTGAACTTGGGGTGCATCGTCAATCTCTAAAAATAAATCTAACGTATATGCATTTCCCCCTATATCTCTTCTTCGCTGACTAATTTTATTTCACCAGTTATAGTTATATTGATCTGTGAATATACAATATATGTGTAATTACAAAAAGCTACCTAACCTGTGAATTTTGGCATTCAACACCAGTTCTTGACAGGCAGAGAAATCATGGGAGGTGGAAAGGATAAGCATGATGAATCTGACAAAGGGCTCTTTTCACAGCTTGCTCATGGTGTTGGTGGTGGCGGCCATGGGTATCCTCCAGGTCAGTATCCTCCCCCTGGGGCATATCCTGCTCAACATGGTTACCCCCCACAAGGGTATCCCCCCCAAGGATACCCCCAGGCACCTCAGGGCTACCCACCAGCTGGGTATCCACCTGGCGCCTACCCGCAAGCTGGTTATGGTGGCCCATCCGCACCACCCCATAACTCAGGTACCATGTCCAAAACTTACTTTTGACAAAGGAAAGACATCTTAATTGTTCTTGTGTTAGTTGTGTTGATATATGATGGGTATTTTTCAGGGCATGGAATGGGTGGAATGGGGGGATTGCTTGCTGGAGGTGCTGCTGCCGCGGCTGCTGCTTATGGTGCTCATAAAATTTCTCACGGTTCTGCTTCTCATGGTACTCCCTTTGGGCAGGGATACCAACAGCACGGGTACCAGCAGCACGGGTACCCGCAGCACGGATACCAGCAGCACGGAAAGTTTAAGCACCATGGCAAGTTCAAGCAGGGGAAATTTGGAAAGCATGGTAAGCATGGCGGGGGAAAGTTTAAGAAATGGAAGTGATTCATTTCATGGCATATCAACCTTGACTATCTGAGTTAGTCATTTTGCATTACAATGACTAGCTGATCCTGTTTCCCTTTCGTTTTGGCTACACTTTTAATTATGCTTGGAAGATCTTTGACGTCTTCTACTTGTTGGGATGTGACTCTCTCTGCCTTCTGGCTTCTATAATGTGATATACATAAATTCTGGATCTGATCTTGTGAACATAGCTTATATTTGACTCACTCAAAAATGTAGGAAGCTTGATACGTAAACCATTGAGCAATTTGAATGTGATAAAATTACGATCTGTTGTTAGTTCATTAGCAATCCAAATGTAGTACAGACTGGCGGTTGACAGATGTAACATTTTGGATGAAAATGACGGGTTATTTGATCACCATGGTTTTTTTAGTAGTAGAAACTCCGTCCTCTTCGATGAGACTGTATAGTATAAGGTAAGCAAGAGGTATAAAGCCATATTTAGTAGCGAGCCACGAAGAAAAAGGACATCCATGATCGTCAACCTTGACTTCTCTCAAGTTCGCTTCGCCTTCCAGCCATTATGCTGCCAGAACCTTTCAAACTGTCTAGTAATAAAAACAAATATAAGAAAAAAATCACACAAACGATAAAAATTATCGAATGGAATGAATAATACGCTATGCGAAATCGCTTTAAATAAGAGGGTGATAGATCGAATGGTGATGAGCTTTGGTGCGGTCGACCGTGCCAAGCAAGCTAACATTCTGATGAAGGATTATGTTAGTTGTTTGGCTATGATTGTTGGTTTATTAGTTGTTAGTTTTTTGGTTGAAGTTGCTTTTGTTTCGGCCTGCTATATAATGTAGTGTTTATTTTTCAGCAAAAGAATGAAGTATATTTTTCTAAAGAAAGCTTTGCGTCTCCTAACACTGTGAGTTATGAATTCGATCGATCCATCGTTTCATCAATTGGTATCAAAGCCTGCGTTGCGACATGACAAATCGGGAATGACTCGACCAGATCGAAGGGTCGGTAGATGAGCTTCGTGAGAGTCTTCGCACGCTCATCGAGTTGTAAACATCGGACCAAGAATCATCCGGCAATTACTTAGCCCAGCTCGGGATAATGCTTTCAAAAAGAAGGGAAAGAAACAAAATGATACGTCGGATTCATAGAATTCTTCTTCGGATACCCGATCGATTTCTTCAGTAAGAAACATCAAGAATCCAACAAGTGAGAACTCGTCAAATGAAAGTGGTGATACTTCGGGTAGTGGTCACTCTTAGAAGTAAACGAAGCGAATGTCGCGGCTCAAAATGGACTTTCTAAAATTTACTGGCACTGATCTGTTGGTGTGGTTAGACCAGGTCCGACAGTATTTTTCGATCCAAGAAATTCAAGGACGTCGAAAGGTTCAACTGGCCTCATCCAACCTGGAGGGAGATGCCAACCGATGGCTGTAATGGTACTTGGGCAATAACCGGAAGAAGGAAGTTACGTGGAATGTGTTCGAGAAAGAACTACTCAAGAGGTTTGGACCGACCAGTTTCGAGAATATTGACGAGTCTTTATCCAAGATTCGCCAATAAGGATCATTTGACAATTACCTTCATGAATTTGAAAGATTATCCAACCAAGCAAAGGGGTGGCCAACAGAAGCTTTAATGGGGGCGTTTTTAGGAGGATTGAAAGAAGAAATCGCATCGAAAGTACAGATGTTCCAACTGAGGAAGCTATCCCAAACGATCGATTTAGCTCGACAACAGAATGAAAAATTACTACGGGCACGTAAGGGCAGCAGTTCCAATTCCATGCGGACGCCGACTAAACCGGGTTATAGTTCGGGGGCAAGTGTATCTACCAAACCATCTTTGTCTGGTACAATTAAATGGCTTCATTCGAAGAATGAAGCAGATGCGGGCTTAAAACTTTTGCTTTAATTGTGATGAGAAATTTGTTCCTGGTTATAGATGTCAAGTGGATCAAGCAATGTTAATCGATGCAATGGGCGAGGATGAAAAGACTGGCCAAGAAAGGAAAAGAACGATCAAGAAGATGATTTAATTGAGCCAGAGCCTAAAATTTCACTCCATGCTATAGCTGGGGGTGCGGGAAAATGGACCATGCGAATGGAAGCGAAAATAAATAATCAAACCTTGAGCGTTCTTGTGGATAACGGATCAAGCTACAATTTTATTAACAAGCAAGTTGCGGGAAATTTACAGTTGGTAGTCACGCCTATAACGCCATTCGTAGTAAAAGTGGCTAGTGGAGATCGTTTGTGGATTCAGAACCAGTTTGATGGGGTTAAAATAATTATTCAGGGCTACGAGTTTGTAACATCGCTCTATTCTCTTCCCATTACCGGGATGGATGTTGTTTTGGGGGTTCAATGGTTAGCGAATCTTGGACTAATTGAATCCAACTACAAACACATGACCATGAAGTTTACTACTGGGGGCCAGCAGTATCGTCTAACAGCGAGTACAATTCCCTTTCCATTCATTGTTGGAATGAATGCATTATTACATGAGTGGGGTGTCAGCGCTGAGTTGTTTGCTATATCGGGAGTGGGAGTTTCTTCGAAAGAAATTCAAGAAGAATGGCCGAAGGAGGTGGGCAGCCTACTTCAAGAATTCAAGAAGATTATGGAGGTACCTTCGACTTTACCTCTGTCTCGTTCTTTCAATTATCATATCAGATTAAAAGATGAAGGACGATCGGTTAATGTTGCACTGCATCGATATGCGCACTTCCAAAAGGATGAGATTGAACAACAAGTTAGTGAAATGCTTTAATCATGCTTGATTCGACATAGCACGAGTCTGTTTTCATCACCGGTTTTGTTAGTGAAGAAGAAAGATGAGTTTTGTCAATTCTGCACCGACTATCGAGCTTTGAATGAAGTGACGATCAAAGATCGATTTGCAATTCCTACAATTGAGGATATGCTTGAAGAACTATTTGGCGCCACGTTCTTTACTAAGTTTGATCTTCAGGCAGGCTACCATCAAATTCGGCTACACTCAGATAATGTGCACAAATCTGCATTTCAGACTCATAACAACCATTATGAGTATTTGGTCATGCCGTTTGATTTGTGTTACACGCGTCGACCTTCCAGGTAGCAATGTATGACATCTTTAGACCGCATCTTTGCCATTTCATTTTGTTTTTTTACGATGTCCTCATTTATAGTCGAACGTGGGAGGACCTTCTACAACACCTAAGAATAGCTTTGTCCATTTTAGCCAAATCAATTTTATAGTAAACTATCCAAATGTCAATTTGGCCGAAGAGAAATAGATTATTTAGGGCACATTATTATAGAAAGTGAGGTGAAGGCAGACCCACAAAAGATTGAGGTAATGGTTCAGTAGCCTACACCTCAAACAGTCACGGCACTACGTGGGTTCTTGGGATTAATCAGATATTACCAAAAAATTGTCCATCATTAAAGGCTTATTGCTCACCCACTCACTCAATTGTTAAAGAAAGGGAAATTTATTTGGACGGAGGAGGCGGATTGTGCATTTCAATGATTAAATGAGTCTACGACTACTAAGCCGGTTCTTGCAGAATTGGATTTTTCCGACACGTTTGATAATTAAAACCAATGCTTCAAGTTTTGGGATCGATTTCATATTGCAGCAAAAGGGACGTCATATCGCTTAACTTAGTAAAACTTTTGGGCCAGCTAAGAAGGAGTGGTCGATATACGCCAAGGAGTTGTTGGCCATTTTTCAAGCGGTAAAACAATGGTGCCATTATTTATTAAGTAAACGATTTCAAATTTGCACCGATCAACGAAGTCTTGATATCTTTTGGAGCAACGAATAACAACACCGAAAAAAAAGTGGCTTTCTAAACTATTCGGGTTTGATTACGAGATTGTGTATCGGCTCAAGCGTGAAAACAATGCGGCGGATGAATTAATCACGATTTCTAAACCGGCCTTTATGGGTTGGGAAAGGCTGAAGACAGCCACTGCTACTGATCCTTCTCTTAGCAATTGATTCTTGAATTAAAGAATGGTGATCGAGATAATCTTGGAAGGGTAATTCAGGGACACCGTATTTTTCAGCTTGATTGTGCTCTAGTTCTGAACGATGAGGGTATAAGGAATAATTTGATTCGTGAGTACCATGATTCGGTGATGGGTGGCCATTCGGGTGAATTACGGACTTATCGTAGGCTTAGGCTATCCTTTCTTTGGGCGGGCATACGTCGAGACGTTAAGAATTTTGTCGAGCAATGTGATATATGTAAAAAAACAAATATATTTCTCAATCGCCCGCTGGATTGCTAAATTCGTTGCACGTTCCCACGCAAGTATGGGTTGATATTTCGATGGATTTCATCGATGGGTTGCCGTTATTCGAGGGAAAGAATTCAGTGCTTGTCATGGTGGACCGATTGAGCAATTATGCTCACTTTATTTCCCTTGTCCATCCCTATTCCGCAAAAATTATTGCTGATATTTTTGTTCCACAGGTTGATCGGTTGCATGGAATTTCAGAGACCATCGTGTGTGACCGTGATCGTGTTTTCTTGAGCACATTTTGGAAGGAAATTTTTCGTCTTCAAGGAACGCAACATAAGCATAGTTCCACCTATCATCCCAAGACCGATTGGCAAACGGAGGTGGTGAATTGTTGTTTGGAACAATAATTGTAGTGCTACGCTAGTACAATTCTGAAGAAATGAGAGTCTTTCCTAGCCTGGGCAGAATATTGGTATAATACTTCATTCCACTTTTCGATCAATATGACACCGTTTGAAGCCCTTTTATGGTCGACCACCGCCCAGATTGATTGAGTATAGTGCGGGGAGTTCTCTGGTTGTAGAAGTTGACCGAATTCTTCGTTCGAAAGCGATATTTTGCGCGACATTAAGGCTAATCTTCATCATGCTTAGAATCAAATGAAACAATATACCTATAAAGGTCGTCGACCCGAGTCTTTTGAAGAAGGAGAGTAGGTGGATTTGAAGCTTCAACCCTATCTGCAACCATCAGTGTTCAAACGTGCCTTTTAAAAGCTCACCAGCCAGTATTTGTTATGTATAAGGTGATGGCGCGAATAGGGGTTGTTGCCTATAAATTGGAGCTAGCCGAGGGTTTGAAAATTCATCCAATTTTCCATGTATCTTTGTTGAAATGTCAAGTGGGATCTCAGGCTGTCATTCATCCCACTACTCCTCCCTATAATGAGGAGAGGTTGTTGGCTTTAGAACCAGCAGCGGTGCTCGATTTCTGTTGGATTCAACAACGTGATACGTGTGTTCGGGAAGCATTGATTCAATGCGGGATTTGCGTCAAGAAGATGTGACTTGTGAGTGTATTTTGGTCCTATGACAGCGTTTTCTAGATTTGAACCTTGAGGACAAGGTTTGAAATTCGACTGGGAGTAATGATGGATCAAATGGTGATGAGCTTGGACGTGGTACTCGGGTCAAGCTATCTAACATTCGGTTGAAGGATTATGTTGTTAGTTGATAATTGTTAGTTGTTTGGCTATTATTGTTGGTTGATTAGTTGTTAGTTTTTTTTTGTTGAAGTTGGTTGTAGTTGCTTTTGTTTTGACCTGCTTTTTTTTTTTATGCAGGGCTTATTTTCCAGCAAAAGAATGAAGTATTTTTCTATGGAAAGCCTTGCATCTCTTAACACTGTGGGTTAATATCAATGTCTCCTACACCGTGACTTAGGAATTCAATTCTCAATCCATCGTTTCATCAGACGAATATTGGCATTTAAAACAAGGTGCAAAGAAGTACAAAGAGATGCAATGTTACAACAGAGCCAGAGTAGTTAGTTGACTAAGCCTTATATAGAGATGAGAAGAAGAAGCTCTTATTACAATTTACAAGTCCTTGCCTGTTGGAAGACTACAAGCATCTTGAACACTGAAGTTGGCAGTCTCCACAGTCCCATTTCAATGAAATCATATAGTTATTATATATCATCACAAAGAAGAGTGGGATAATGTTCAAACAATGTCAATCAAAATTAAGGATATTCTTGTAGTGTTATGTATCTTAATGCGAAAAGGTAATGAGTATGACAGCAATATCATTTAATTATACTAAAAGACATTTTTGGGGAACTGACCAAGTATTAAAACACATATCTAGCGACAACATTTGGTTCGTCCTTGAAAATCAAAAACATCCAAAGACATGAATCCTTTAGAAGATAAAAAAAATCCCAAGTACTTTTGGTGTTTGACGCTTAAATTGATACAAGTGGGGGTAAAATTAAGATACAAATATAAAAGCAAAAACAGATTGTTTAAGGTGAGCACAAGAACTGAATTGAGGATGTGGTTCCTAGGATTCTCCACCACCAACCCAAGAAACCTGTGGATAGTTGGAGCTGTTGTGGTTGTCATTATTCTGACCCAAATACTAAAGAGATTGGCTCTCCACTTGGAGGGTCGGACTAGAAACGGTGAAACGGAGATCTCAAAATCTAATAATAATGATTGTAGTTGTTACAATGGAGTGAATAGAAGTGTTGTTATAAGGACGTATGCACTTGAAGAGTTGAAGACGACTACAAGGAATTTTAGAGTAGAAATAGGAAAGGGAGCCACTTCGGTTGTGTATCTGGCGGAGATGGGGGATGGAAGATATGGGGCTGTGAAGCGGGTGATGGAAAAGAAAGGTGGTAGCAAAAAGATGTTCTTGGATGAAGTCTCTGTTTTGCTTCGTATTTCACATCCCAATTTAGTTGGCTTGTTGGGTTTCTGCCTGGAGCAAGGTAAGTAGGTCTGATTATTTGATCCATTTGTCTTTAGTCCATCCGCGGATTCAGATTCTCAGCAATTGCGGTTAACAGCTGAAAAGTCGGTCCATTCACGATCTGATTTGGACGACTGAAATCAGACTAATTTAAAATGGAAAAAAAATCACTTCATTTTGGTTTGGACAGTCTAGATCACATGAGATGGAAGTTAAACTTGTTCGCCCACAAGCACACACTAATTGATATAAGGTCATTGAATGGCCTTATCCTTTTACTTATGAAAATCAAGACTACTATCTTTGAACTTGATCATTTGTCTAATTTATCTTCTTGTTACATGTCTCGCTGCTGCGCTTTTACCATGTGTATATATTTTTCTTCCTTCAAACTCATATGCGCAAGATTATTTACATTTAACTTCCTATCTTATGACGTGGCAAAATGTTAATAGTGAGAGGTGCAATATGCAATGAGATAGGTAAATATGACATAAGATAATCGTGAAGTGTTTTGACTAGTTAGACATAGTGATTGCTCTCCAAGAGTCACTGGTTCTTTCTGTTTTCACGATCACTAAAAGTTTTCCTAGTCGTTAACTTCAAGATCGGTGAGTTTAATTAGATTGCAGCTCGCGTACTTCTTTATCCAAAAAAAAAGTTGACAAAATATCTTGTTCCTTGTCATCTTATATATACTTGGACTAACCATACTATACATGAAAGCAGGGGAACAACTACTATTGCTGGAATATGTACCAAACAAGAGCCTATTTGAGAAAATGCACACGTACAATGGTCAATCCTCAGGAATACTAACATGGTCAAACCGCTTGAGCATTGCCTTAGATATCGCACAGGCCTTGGATTACCTCCATTCACAAGCAGACCCACCTATAATTCACAGAGATGTAAAGTCCTCTAACATCCTCTTAATAGACAACCATCATGCCAAGCTTGCTGATTTTGGGCTCTGCAAATTTGGCCACTTCAACGACTCCCCTTCACCAACGACTGTAAAAGGCTCTTTTGGTTACGTTGACATTACTTACCTTCAAACAGGCTTCGTGTCTCCGAAAAGCGATGTATATAGCTTTGGAGTGCTATTGTTGGAGCTAATAACAGGTCTCAAATCAATGCAAGGCTCTTTCACTCTTGCTGAATGGAGTGAGCAATTTAGGAAGAGTAGTGATGATTTACATGTTTTGGCTTCAATGTTGGACCCTAAACTTAATGGTGATGTAGATTTGGTGCAGTTACGAGTGCTTATTGATATAGCTAACTTGGCTTTACTTGATAATCCACAAGGCAGGCCTGATATGAAGCATGTTGTTGATATGATATCTAATTGTTTGGGGCCAATAATAGATCACTCTCATTTGCCTGTGTAATTAAGGTCCTCTTTTGTTTTGAAGAGAATTGCAGAGAGTAGTTCGGGAGATCTGCACCATAGTCTAGACCTCCAATCGTGATTAAAAACGCATTGTGAGATGCATTTTGACCGTCCATTATGTAGTGAGCGATCAGATCTCTCTACTGTTCAGAACGGTAGAAAATTCATATTCATGTTCTAATTGCTTGTTTGAACAAATGCTGAAAATTAAGACAGCATTACTTTTACCTTCTACCTAATTTGTCTTTCAATCTTTTACGGTGAATGTTTATAAATGTTGTTGGACCTTCCGTGGAGAAACTATAGCTCGACTGGCAGCCTCATTGTGTCTTTCTAATAATTTCAAGTCCAAGGATTCACTCATCCCAAGCGTAACATTAATTAAGACCACCAACTATTATAGAATAACAAAACAGTATTATCATCTAAATCGGACATTAATTGAGAAGCAACTTTAATGTTTAAGAAGGGAAAAAAGAGAGTGGAGAAGAAGACAAGGACGGGTAAATAGTTATTTACGTGTGAATTTTCCTAAAAGATTCCATCTGTTTTATTGACAAAAAAGGGGTTCATGAATTGGGGCATTATTTTTTTTCAATCCAAATGGTCAAGGATCCTACACTGAGATCCAATAACGTTGCACTTTATTCTATGTTCATGTTTCCAAAATTTTCCGACTTTTATAATCTCTATATAATATTACAATTGTTCTTCAAAGAACAGAACCTCCAATCAGAACCCGTATTTTGAAAGCATAGATTACTATGGCCTTCGGGTGTCCAGATTTGATCTACTTTCGGCTTACCTACAGTGATCCAATGGAAGACTAAATCTCAGAATTGACAACGTACCTGTAATGACGCATGACCCATTCTTTTTTCATGCATCAGCCGTCTTTCTTTAGTTGCAATTCGATGATTTTAATGTATATTAACCAAGAGTCCATTTTTTGGTACCAAGCATTACGGTTTTGGAGATTGTTCTGCTGATCCTTAACTAAGCTATTTTTAAAAAAAATCATAAAAATAGCCTTATTTATAAAAACATCAAAACTAGCTAGTTTAATGGTGGCGTGCTTCTCGAGAAATAAAATTTGACGCTAAATAAAAAACTTCAGTAAAAAAATAGCAGAGAATTAGATGTAGATAGTATATAAAATTTATACTATATATAATATATTGGCATTTCATTTTTTTACAAAATTTATGGTGTTTTTAAAATATATATGTTATATATTTAGTAAATTTATGGTATGTATTAGATAGTATATTTCACATTAGTTAGGTTTTGTGTAATTAGAATGTTAGATGATATTTTTTCACTATTTATTGTATGTATATAATATACTTTGTAATAAATATAATTACATTTATATAAACGTTGCTTGAAATCTTAAATTTCATGAATACTAAATTAATACAAATACACTCACAATCTCATACGGAGGTACACACACATATGTTATTCAACACATGATTGTTTTGATGTTATTATTTATGGCGATAATAATAGGTGGGTGGGTACCTAAATTTGTAATCAGTTAAAAAATTAATTAATTTATTAAATTCATTAATTGATTAATTTAATTAATTAAAATAATAATTAATCAATTAGTTAATTTTGTTATTCGAGAAAATGAGATAAATGAGAAAGAGGGAAAAAATTGACGATTTAAAAGAGGGTAGTGGGCTGGGTGCTTTGGTGGAGAGGAGAGTGGGTTGGGTGGGAGAGGCTGGTTGGAGAGGGCTTGGAGGTGAGAAGTTAGAAGGGGGAAGGATGAGCTTGGGCTGGGTGGCAGCAGATTCGGCTGGAGACGTGGATTTCGGGTGATTAGTGGCTATTTTTTTTATTTATGTTTGTTTTTAGGTTATTTGTGTATTTTTTTTCTAAAAAATTGCTCATTCTCGATGAAAGTTCGATAATTATGCGTTGCAAACTATCAAATAAGGTTAATTCCAATTAAAAATGATCGGCTAAGATTTGGGTAATTTGGGTTTTAATGTATCTGATAGGGTGTTGACCTTTCATGTGTAGAAACTTTAGGGTAATTTTTATTTTTATAATGGACTAAATAGAAATATCAAAATATAACAAATATGTTATCTATAAGTAGTTATGGTCTCTATATCACACGATTTAAGAGAAAATATACAATTCTCTCTAATATTTCATCATTAGAGAGAACCGAAGAGACTTGATCAAAATGGATTCTCTCTTAGAGAATCATGTAAATCTAGAAGATAAATCATTCAGCTCTAGAAGTGATCTATTGGCATGGATTTATGTACATTTCTGCTTAATTCGTTATTTTATTTTTAGTGTTTGAACATGAGTTTTTTAGATTCTTGAGATACAATTTATACCGATTATGAATTTTTCTTTAACAAGTAGTATCAGAGCTACTTCATGTTGAATTATTGAGAATTAGATTTGAGTTTAGATCTATGATTATAGGCGATTATATGAATATATATGGTGTTCATGAATTTGATAATTATATGCACGCCGCGTCGGCAAGGAGCACTGCGGCAACATGGACTGGAAGCAAAGTGACCACTATGGACGAGTTTGATTCAAGTTTTATAAGATCATTGATAAGAAAATGATTAATAGGTATATGACAGTGGAAATTATAGTAGAAAGAACACATGATTACTATGTTTGATAATGTATTAGAATCTTGTAGTAGATTAATGGGAATATAAGATTACTGTGGTTGGCTTGTAAAACTTTTTAAATGATGATTTTTATGAATTCATAGTTTTATATTTTTATCCTTAAAATATTTTGAAGAGCTAATAATAGTTAGTTAAAATAATAATCTGAATACTATAGAAAACTTAATATTTACAAAAATTAGATTGCAAAAATTAAAATGTGAAAAGTTTTAAAGAGAACAAAATCAAATTTAAAATATCTAAATCCTATTGAAAATTAGGTTAAAATCATTAAAATTTGGGTTAACAAAGTTCAAACCCATTAAAATTCCAAAACGCATTAGAAAGCTGATACTTTTGAAAAGAAAAAACAAAACAAAGCTATTAAATTTACCATTTTGAGATCCCACAACGAAAATATAACATATTGTCTTCTTATATGATAGCAAAGTATTAGCAAGACATATAAAAAATAAAAAAGAGAGAAACCTACTAATGCATTTTTTTTATAAAAAGGTAAAAGACTTTTTATAAAAAGGTAAAAGATTGATGAGATAGATCTTTAATAGGAAGGGGGAAGAGGGGGGGGATAAGGAGGGTCAATCTTCAATTCCTCCTCAAGAGATGATGTATTATATACCTATTTAAAGAGGGTATCCCATTCCTAAGAGAATTGAATTGCCTTTGAAATTCTCAAAACAAACATAATAATCTTCTAGATTCTCGTCCGTGGTACAATCTCACCTCAATATGTCTTAAAGCAAATGACCTCTAAAAATTTCATAAATACACGGGCCGATTGGCCCGTGAGAAGGAACAGATGTGGGCTTCGGCCACAGCTGACAGTTATTTAAAAAAAAGGAGGTTGTTGGCTTCTGCCCACAGAAGTTATTATTGATTAAAAAAAATTTCTGCCGTTGGGGAATTCCCCAGCCCTCACAGTAACTTTTGTTTTTTTAAGTTTTAATTAATTTAATTAAATTACTTTTAGGGATTATTTAATTAAATTGGTTTGAGATTTATTTATCAATTAATTAAATTAATTTTAAGTAATTAAATTAATTTTAAGGATCATAAATTAATTTTTATCAATTAATTTCAGGATTAATTACGGTACAAATTTTAAATTCGAACATTGGTACATTAAATATATTTCAAAATGAATTAATTGAAGCAACATGTCACTAAAATTATATCTCTTATGAAAATTAATTTTATCTTAAAATATAAACGATTATGTGCGTGTAACTTATGTGAATACTAACCAACCTAAAGGAAGGTAAATATTTGACAGAATTACATGTGCTAATGTGGTAATAAATACATTATGATTATTCAATTTTATATGTGAACAACAAATCGACCTAAAGGAAGGTTTCTTTTTTGATATGTTCTTATCATCTGTATTTAATTATTACACCAAGACATCACTGACAAGTTAATATTTTAGCCAAAGTTAAATTATTAATGGAGTGGCCGGTGTCTGAGATGGGGTTTACCTTTGTTTGAATTTATTATTATTCTGGGACTTTTGTGAGCTTATAGGTTGGTTAGTTGTACTCTGTCAAGCTATTACTCCTACTAATATTACTGCCAACATCAAGCAAATAAAAGTACTAAATGACTCAAACTTCAAGTCCTAGAAAGAGAACATCTTGATAATTCTTGGAGTCATGTACCTCGACCTTACATTAATGACTGATTCTCCTTCACATCTTGTGATAAAAGTACATATGATGACAAGAGAGATATGTAAAGGTGGGAGAAATCAAATTGCATGCGTATGATGAACATGAAAAAAGCCATTCTAGAAGCATTCAGGGCATGTTGGGCCAATGGTTGTAAATTAAAGAAAAATAAGTTTGAACCACGAACGGTTTATGGATGGAATATCAAAATTTTCTCTAAACTTATTTAATCGAATTGAATAATTAAAAATCAAAACAACAAACGATCATGCATATAAGTATTGAAATGAATAGAAAAATATTGAAACGATTTTCACCTTTGCAATGTATCAGAGATTTTCTGAATTGGTGGAATTTTTTTATTCGTTCTTCACATTCTTCAAATTTCAAGATCCAAATCTTCGAGCTTGATCTTTAAGAACCAAAATCTAAGTACGATCTTTAAGAACCAATATCTCAAAATTTTTTTCACACCAATAACCACTCGTTAATTTCAGAAAAATATCTCGTGAGAATTTATTTAGGAACTGAGTGGGCTCTCAAAACGATTGAATAAGAAAAATCAAAATTTTCTTCTTTCAATTTAAAATTCGACGGTAACATTGAGGAGGGGAAGCAAGGGAAAATAGCAGGAAAAGACAGGTTTCGGGGGTGGAGTTGTAAAAATGACCGTAATGTTTTTTATTTATAAAAATGACTTAAATATGACCATAGTAAATACAGTTTTTACCAAAAATACACATGAATAAATAAATTATTTACGCTGTTTCGATCATTTTTGCAATAAACAAACTTCCTGGATATTTTTGCAAGTTGAGCTAGGAAATGGGCCATTTTTACAATTCTTCCAGGAAGAAAACTCTTTTTTTCTCTGTATAATTACACACTGTATTGATCGATATCAATTATTGTGTTCTAGAGTTGTATTTTATCTAATAATTCCATTGTGGCAATCAAATTGCTATAACATACATATAGTTATTAATTTTAGAAATTTATAAATATACCCATATATTTCAAATTTCTCAAAATAAACCTAAAATAACCACCATGGCCGAATTTTATATATATCCTCCTAGAATTTGTATTGTATCGAAATTAATCAATCCAATTGATAAGTCTATTTGATATCTATCAATTAATTATTTTTTTTATTAACTAATTATCTAATAATTAGAAAATAATAAATTAAATAATTTTAATACAATTAATCACACTTAACTATTTAAGTGACAATACTCATCACATATGAGTGTAGGAAATACACCCTGTTACCAAAATACATTTTGGTCCGACTGATATCATTTGTTCTATTCATGTTCTCATGAGCTATTCTTGAGACTGAAAGGAACCACGTAAACAAAGTTATAGGCTTCAAATACCTGGTGAATTTATCTTTCTAAATTCCCGACCTATTTAATCATGACGTCGTACGACTCCACTATAGGTTCGATGCCGAATCAACTCTCGATTCATACGCGTTACATTTTCTGTTGGTGCAAATAAACTCATTTATTGCACGCTTCACATAATATTTTAGCATATTACCCATCGTGAATATCAGTAACATGAGTGGGGATGTAAAATTATCATTTTACACCTCTTGTTATTATTTCCTTAACTCTTCTGTTAATTGTGAATAAGAAAGATATAATAGTGAATTGTCTCGTACAATTCACAAGTCTTAATCAATGACTCAATTCATTGAATACCAGGTCTGGTTTATTTATTTACACACCCATCGATAAGCATAATGTGATATTGTTGCTATCGCAATCTAACCACGAATTTTCATATATGTGAATCACGTAACTCCAACATAGTTGAATTACGATCCCAACAGTCGAGATATTATCCATCAATTCGAACTCACCCATTTGACGTATCAAATATCACAAGTATGCAAGACTCCAAGAAAGGATATCTTCATTCGAGTTTGCTACAGCCCCACTGTTATCGCAATAAAGTGTCATGGGCTTGCAGCTTCTAGAATAACTTCCAGAGTCTTCAAGAACTTTCAAAGCCATACAACCTCCTTAGCAGCTTCACAAGCTTCCAGATATTCAGCTTCCATAGTAGAATAGGTGATGCAAGATTGCTTGATACTTCTCTATACAACTGCTCTACCATTCAGGATGAACACCGATCTTGAAGGGGACCTCCTAGAATCTATCTGCTTCGAAATCAGAATCAGTATATCCTGTCATATCCAGGTCAGTATCTGAATACACAAGCATGTAGTTCCTTGTTCTCCTCAGATACTTAAGTATATGCTTGATGGCATTCCAATGCTCGATTCCAAGATTAGATTAGAAACGACTCACCATGCCCATAACATAGCAAATGCCTAGCCTAGTGAAACATATTATGTACATGAGACTTCCTACAGCTGAGGCATGGGAAATCTTTATCATGTCTTCCTCTTCTTGAGAAGTCTTGGGAGACTGCTCCTTGGAGAGGCTGACTCCATGTATGAAAGGAAGATATCCCTTCTTGGAGTCTTGCATACTGCAACAATCCATCATCTTATTAGTATAAGATGATTGAGACAGTGCCAATTGTCTATTCTTCCTATCTCGAAAGATCTGAATACCTAAGACAAATGCAAATTCTCCAAGATCCTTCATATCAAATTATTTTTCAAGCCAAATCTTGACATTAGATAATTTTCCTACATCATTACCAATGAGTAGAATATCATTTACGTAGAAGACTAGAAAAATAACTTTCCCTTCATGTATAAGATTATACATACAGGGTGATGACTGTTTAAAGCTAAAGTTCTTGATAGTTTTGTTAAATCTAATATTCCATGACCGTGACGCTTGCTTAATTTCATAAATGGACTTCAGTAGTTCGCAAACCTTGCCCTCTTGGCTTTTTTCCATGAACCCATTTGATTGAGTCATATAAATGTGCTCTTCAAGATTGCCATTCAGAAAAGTAGTCTTGACGTCCATCTGTCAGATTTCACAATCAATGGCAGCAGTAATGGACAAGAGAATTCGGATGGATTCAAGCATGGCTACCGGCAAGAAGGTATCCTCATAGTTTATACCTTCTTTTTGGGTATAGCCCTTGCGACTAGCTTAGCTTTGAATGTCTCCACATTCCCATCTGGACCTCTTTTTTTCTTATAAATCCATTTACACCCTACAGGGTTTACTCCTTCAGGAGGATCTATAAGTTTTCAGACTCCGTTCGAGTACATCGAATGTATCTCAACGTTTATGGCTTCTTACCATAGGTTTTCTTCAGGACTAGCCATGGCCTGTGAGTAGGAAACAAGTTCATTATGAACCTTATATGAGACTGCTGTTAAGGTATCTCCATAAGACATGTACCTGACAAGCTGTCTCACAACCCTCCCAGTACGTCGAGGCTCCAATATAGGCTCTGACCATTGTTGTCGTTCTTCCATTATTGAATCAGAAATAGTTCCCGATTGGAGAGTTGATGTCCTCACATTCAATAATTCCTCTAATACAAGAGTGCTTCTTAACTTCATACTTCTTATATAGTCTTCCTCAAGAAAACATGCATTCGTGCTAATGAATATTTTCTTGTCAGTTAGACTATAAAAGATGTATCCATTCGATCCCTTGGAATATCCTACAAACATGTATAATTCTGATCGACTAGCCAACTTGTCTGTCTTCAGTTTTAGGACAAGTGCTGGGCACCCCCATATTCTAAGGTGGTTAAGTAACGACTTTCGTCCATTCCATCTTTCATATGATGTGCATGGTTCCGTCTTCGATGGAACTTGGTTCAGTATGTATGTTGTTGTTTCCAAGGCATATCCCTAGAATAAATTTGGAAGGGATGAGAAACTCATCATGGATCTAACCATATCCATCAGAGTTCGATTCCTTCTTTCTAACACATCATTCTGTTTTGGAGTGCCAAGTGCTGTAAGGTGAGAAATAATACATTCTTCCTTAAGAAAGTCTTCGAACTCCTCCTTTTAAGTACTCTTCACCAGGATCAGATCGTAGTGTTTTGATTTATTTCTCTAATTGCTTCTTAACCATAGCCATATACTCTTTGAACTTTTCAAAAGTTTAGACTTTGGCGCATTGAAACATGATTAAAACATGAGTAGTCATCAGTGAAGGTTACGAAGTAATCATAAACTCCTCTGGCTTGGACATTCAATGGATCACATACATCACTATTGTACGAGTTTGAGGCATTGAGGGGCTCTCGCTGAAAATGGTCTCTTGGTCATTTTACCTTCTATATAGGATTCAAATGTGGGTAGTGATTCCACACTTAAAGTTTGCAAAGGACCATTCTTCACAAGTCTTTTAATCTTGTCCAAGCTAATATGCCCAAGGCGTAAGATCCGTTGAGTCAGACTTCAACCTTTTACTATCCCTTTGTGAATCAGCATTCACTTCAGTGCCACATATCATTAGAACTATTGGTTTTACGTAAAACAATTTATATATCAAATGTGCAGTAGTAATTAAGCAGTCATTTCTAAAAATATCAATATCTTTAACAATGAAATTCAATTTGAATCCTTGCTAAATTAAACTAGCTACTGAAACAAGGTTCTTCCAAAAAACTGGGATATATTAAACATAACGTAAACTATAAAACTATTATCTAACGACAATTTAATAGTTCTCATAGATACAACTGATATTAGTGCTCCATTTCTCCAACAGAATCTGAACTCGCCCTCGTCAAGCCTTCTTGTTTCGCTGAACCCTTGTTGGGAATAACATATATGGTTAATGGCTGCACAGTCTACAATCCAAAGAAAAGTAAAGTCAGTCCTATAACAGGTCTCAGTAATAAGTATTATACCTTTAGATCTCAACTCTTTGAGATACTCTGAGCAATTGCGTTTCAATGACCAGTGGCTCTACAATGATGACACTTGTCTTTTGACTTGTCCACTTTTACAGTGTCCTTGCCTTTCGCAGCTTTTGAGTTTTTCTTCTTAGCCTTCTTGGGACCTCTCATGTGTTTCTTTTTTGTCTTAGAGATGGAACTGCTTTCAGTAAAGTTTGTCTCTCCAATCTTCCACTTGCCCTTCAGAAATAGGGTCTCAGCAGCTTGCAGTTCCTTCATCAACTCAGGAAGTGAGTACCTCAACTTATTCATCGAATAATTAAGTTTAAAGTTCTCAAAAGTGTCAGGTAGAGTCTCAATGATCATATCAACTTGTGTCTCGCCATCTACCTTAGCACTCATGATATCCATCTCATTCAACATCATATGTTTCTTGACAGGTGCTCCATGTTTCATTCTGCAATTCATGAAGTTTCACACAGCTGTTTGTTTGGCTTGACGACCCTGATCTCTGAACATTTCAATGATGTTCAACATCACATCACCGATAGTTTCCATATTCTGATGATGTTGTTGCAACACATTGCTAACAGAAGCCAAGATGTAGCATCTCACGATCTCATCAGAACACAACCAAGAAGCATAAGCATCATTTTTCTCTTTTGTCAAATCAACAATTGGCTCAAGGGGATAAGGGATGGTGAGCACAAACTTGTGTTTTTCTACCGTCAGCACAAGCAAGATTACGTTTCTAATCTATGTAATTTTCAACAGTAAATTTATTTGCATTTAAGATAGTAGAGAGTGAGGATAGCGATATAACTACTAAAAAGAATAAATAAAGATGTGTAAATAAATACTCAATCATTTAGAAAAGTATGGTGCATGATGAAAATACTTAAATATTTAAAAATCTAATAAAAAATATTTCTTCCATGATGTTACGATCAACAACAATAGCTTTTCTCATCTAAGAACAACGTCCAAGCTACCTCATGTCGCATCGAGAATCCTTTCATTTGGTTAACGTTTCTCAAGATGTCACTACATCTAGCTTAACCAATCACCAATGATTTTGGTCACCTTAGCTCCATTGACTAGCCCCTACGAGGGATTCCAATTTCCTTCTCTCTAAGTGTTTAACCAACGCATCACCTTTAGAGGTTGTTATGAACTAACAGTCCGTTTAGGGATGGTCCTGCCTCACTACTTCATTTACAAGCTTTAGTTTCTTAAGCAACTCGATGACTCAAAGAGACACGATTCCAAAGTTTCTCCCACTGAAAAGAGGATCGCTAGGGTGGCTCTAAATCATTCATCGTGCCACGCGGAAGTTTGCGTTGAGAACTTTGGGAATGTTCAACGTAAACGACCCTCCCACTTAATTTTTGGAAAATGGATTTTTTGTTGTTTTTTCAAATATTATAACTCTTTATTAATTTAGAAAAAAATAAGTTTCAAAAATTATAAACTTTTACAAAATTTAAATCCTAATTTAAAATTTATAACTTTTATAAAATTCGCATTGTATTTAAATTATAACCAATTATAAATTAAAATACAATGATGTATGTACATGCTACATGATATTTTGATATCGGCATATCACTATTTTCTATATGACATGTTATATGATGATGCAGAATTAATAATAAATCATCAATACAAAATTTACCTCTCTATTGACTCATTTCTAATTACAACCATAAAGAATAATAAATAAATTAAAATTAATTTAAATATTAATCTTCTTGGCGTGTGCAATTGTCACTTTGTCCTTCAGGAAGTCCCATTAATTTGTAACTCTTTAAAGAAGACCATTCCCATTTTAGAATTCAAATTTAAAATTTTAAAATTTAAATTCAAAATTCAAAATTTAAAATTTAAATTTTGATCAAAACCCTTTAATTAAGGAAAATTATTTTCCTAATTAAATAATTTCATTATAATTCTTCTTAAATCTAAAATTTAAAAGATAAAAGATAAATTATAAATGAATTATTATCTTTTAAATTTAAAATTCAAAAGATAAAATTGATAATTATTTTTTGAATTCAAAATCCAAAAGATAAAAGGATAAAAAAAGATAATTATCTTTTAAAATCAAATTTCAAAAGATAAAATAGATAAAATGAGTAATTATATTTTAAATATATGATACCATATCTTTTGAACTTTAGTTATCTTTTGTCCGTAAAAACTAAAATTCAACATTCAAAATATTAAAGATAAAAGATGAGATTAGGGTTTTTTTTGCATAACATCAAAAGGTTTCTTAAATCTTAATTGCTATCGCTTTAAATTTTAGTCACCACGCATGGCATAACAGTGAACAGCAGGAGGTGGTGCAGCATGACGGCGGGTGGCGGCAGCGGCCGGTGACTTTTCCGGTGACTTACCGGCTATAGTTTTCTGATGGCGACAACTTCCGACAACGATTTCGGCAAATGACGTTTTTCTGTGGTTTTCGAGGCGGTGGTGATATTACATCAAATTTATCAAAAATTAAAATTTTTAAAATAAAATAAATTACATAAAATCTTATGCCTCAAATCCGGCGTACATCAATTCTAAATTGAAAGCAAAAATGCCTAGAGCCTATAGTTAGAGATCCAATCACATAAAACATTCAAATAGATTTAAATATACCATACACAAATATATGGAAATATCAACAGATTTATTGATACATTCGTTTCAAATATCTATATGCATAATCAAGAACCTATGGCTCTGATACTAATTGTTGGATTGGTGGTTTTAATTAAAGAAAAATAAGTTTGAACCACGAGCAGTTCGTAGGTGGAATATTAAAATTTTTTTAAAACTTATTTAATCAAATTGAATAATTAAAAACCAAAACAACAAACGAGCATGCATATCAAATATTGAGAGGGGAAGAAAACTCTTTTTCTCTTTGTGTAATTACACATTGTATTGATTAGTATCAATTACCGTGTTCTGTCTAATACAATTCTATTGTGGCAATCCAATTGCTATCACATATATATAGTTATTAATTTTAAGAATTTGTGAATATACCATATATTTCAAATTTCTGAAAATTAACCCCAAAATAACCACCATGGCCAAATTTTGTATATATCCTCTTAGAATTTGTGTTGTATCGAAATTCATCAATTCAATTGATAAATCTAATTGATCTCTATTAGTTAGTTAATTAATTTTTTTTTTGTTAACTAATTATCCAATAATTAGAAAAATATAATTTAATTAATGTTAATACAATTAATCACACTTAACTAATTAAGTGACAACACCCATCACATATGAGTGTAGGAAATACACATTGGCGCCAAAATACATTTTGATCCAACTGATATTGTTTCTTCTATTCCTATTCTCATAAGTCATTCCTGAGACCGAATGGACCTATATACACAAAGTTATAGGATTCAAAAACCCATCAATAAAGCATAAGGTGATACTGTTACTTTCATAATCCAACCACGAATTTTCATATCTGTGAATCACGTAACTTCAACATAGTCGAATTACGATTCTAACAGCTGAGATATTGTCCGCCAATTCAAACTCACCCATTTGACATATAAAATATCGCAAGTAACTAAGTCAAGCTACCTATTCACCTCAGGATTAAGGTATTTATGAAAATACTCTTAAGATATAACAATTAGATTTAGAGCTAGGTAAACAATTTTTTTCTTTAAACTAATTTGTTACTGGTCTATTCAACATGTTCCATAACATGGCTAGTTTAACCGTTTGAGTCTCCATTCGCATTCCCCAAGACTAGCATCCATTGGTTCAACCAAACAGTCGTAATCGGATTCGATTACCCAGTCGATCCTAAGACTGCGAATAACGTTTTGAACTATTTTGGAAGAGTTTGTCTAGAAGATTCCTCTACCTTTACTCTTGTCACAATGATAATAGTTTCAAGACATGAGTAAATTATAAACAGACTTTAATTAAAGGAAAACTTTTATTTATTCATTAAATTTAGTAATACAAAATGTCTGAGAAATAAGTAAATACTCATAAATAGTTATTACACCCTACTTTATGGACATAATTTCAACATGACATTATATCTGAAAAAATTACTACAGCTAAAGATTTCCTTGCATATATTGAAAAGAGGTTTGTCAAATCAGGGAGGTATAAGGATAATGGCAACATCAGGGAGTACATCATAGAAACGTCTCATCTTGTTTCAAGGTTGAAAGCGCTTAAGCTCGAACTCTCTAAGCTTGCTTGTTCATATGGTTTTGATATCGGTGCCGCCTTAGTTCATCCAGTTTAAGGTGAGCTACAACTATCAAAAAGAGACTTGGTCTTTAAATGAGCAGATCTCACACTATGTTTAGAAAAGGAAATGGTGAAGCGAGATAAGATAGATAGTTCTTACCTGGCCCCAATCTCTAAAAATAAGGGCAAAAGAAAGAAAATGAAGAAGGATAAGGAAGCTGCTGATACAGTACCACACAAAAAACAACAAAATAAACTAGTTGATCCAGAAGGTACCTGTTGTTGCTTCTGTGGAATTGAAATGTAGAGGAAGAAGCATTGCATCAACTATCACGCTTGGAGTGCTTAGAAATGTATGGTTGTTAACTTGGTTGTTCCGAGGTTAATTTATGTTCAGTTCCTAGACACACATGATAGATAGATTTTGGTGTAACAATTGACATCAGTGTGTCTATGCAGAGTTACTTGACTTGTCAAAAACCAAGTGATGTTGAAAGATACATCTATGTGGGAAATGGTAAGAGGGTTGAAGTTGAGTCAATATGAAAATTTAGATTATTGTTAAAGACTGAATTTTATTTGAATCATAATGAAACATTTATTGTAACGTCTTTTAGACAAAATTTGATTCCTATTTCTGTTTTGGACAAAGCTGGTTATGTTTGTTCATTTGGAGATGAAAATTTTGATTTGTTTCGTGATTCAAATTTGGTTGGTTCTGGTCCTTTATGAGGTCCGATAATCTTCATTTACTTGATCAATTACTTCATTTAATGAATCTCTACAATTAAATACACGAGGTACTAAAAGAAAATTAATCAGTAAGAATTCGACTACGTTATGGCACAAGAGATTATGTCATATCTCCAGATGAAAAATAGAGAGACTTGTGTCAGACGAAATTCTCAGTCCCTTAGATTTCACAGACTTTGATGTTTGTGCTAATTGTATAAAGAGTAAACAAACCAATAAAAGGAGATTTGAAGGCAACATGACTCAAGATGTCTTAGAACATATACATACAAATATTTATGGGTCATTCCCTTCGATTTCTTGGAATGGTCAACAATACTCGATAATGTTCATAGACAATTTTTCTAGATATGACTACTTATATCTCATTCATAAAAAATCACAGTCGTTGGATGTGTTAAAAAATTTTAAGGCTGAAGTTGAGAAACAACTCAGCAAAATGATTAAAAACGTCAAATCTGACCGTGGTCTTGAGTACTATGATAGATATGACAGTTTGTAACGTCCAGGACCATTCGCTAAATTCCTAGAGGAATGCATATCGTCCCACAACACACTATGTCAGCTTTGCCCACTATGAATGGTATTGCTGAAAGATGAAACAGAACACTTAAGGACATAGTGAAGAGTACGATTAGTCATTCTACCTTACCAAAATTATTTTGAGGTGAAACACTTAAGACTGTAGCGTATATCCTTAACAAAATTCTAACTAAAGTGACTGCCAAAACCCCATATGAGCTTTGGACAAAAAAACCTAGTATAAAACATTTGCATGTTTGAGGATGTCCATGTGAGCTAAGGCTTTATAGGCCTAATGAAAAGAGACTAGACTTGAGAATGCTAAGTTACTATTTTATTGGATACTCTGAAAGATCCCTGGGGTACAATTTTTATGATCCCATGACAAAGTCGATTTTAGAGACGAGAAATGTCCGATTCTTTGAGGATGTCGAGTTTACGGGGGGAGCTACGGTTAGAGATTTTTTCTTTCAAGAGGAATATGTTGATAATTCCACAAGTGCTATTAACATTGATCATGACTACGTTCCTGACCTTGCACATGACATAACGTATGAAGACAATTTCAGAGAACCAAACTCTAGCACCTCAAGAACCAATTCCATTAAGGAGATCCACTAAAGAAAGGAGATGTGTAGTGTCAGATAATTACTTTATATTTCTCCAAGAGCATGAGATAAACATGAGAATGATGAAAGACGACCCGATCAACTTCCGTCAAGCCATGGAAAGTTTTAATTCTCAGAAGTGGATCAATGCCATGAATGAGGGGATTAAGTCCATGAAGGACAATGACGTGTGAGATCTTGACTCATTACCAGAAGGTGCCAAACCCATTAGTTACAATTGATTTTTTAAGACCAAGATGGATTCAAAAGGTAATAAGGAAAGATACATGGCCCGTCTTTTGGTAAAGAGCTTACAGAAAGAAGGCGTAAATTATAAAGAGATTTTCTCTCCGGTTTCTTCGAAAGACTCTTTAGGATTATAATGACATTGATGGCACATTTCAATCTTGAGTTACATCAGATGGATGTGAAGACAACATTTTTCAATAGTAACATTGAATAAAAAATTCATATGGTGTAGCCAGAACATTTTATATCTGGAGACCCAAAGAATATGATTTGCAAGCTTAAAAAATCCATCTATGGACTCAAACAAGCATATACATCATGGTATTTCAAGTTTCATCAATAATCGTTTGGTTTTTAGATGAATTTGGTCGATGATTGTCTATACCATAAGTACTTTGGGAGCAAGCATATTTTTTCGGTTTTATATGTCGATGACATCTTGCTTGCTAATAACAATATAGGCTTATTGCACGACACTAAGAGATTTCTAGGTAAGAATTTTGAGATGAAGAATCTTAATGACACCTCTTTTGTATTAAGTATCCATATACACTAAGATCATTCTCGAGGTATTCTTAGATTATCTCAAAAGAGCTAAATTGAAAAGGTTCTCAAAAGATATAACATGCAAGATTATAAACCAGGTGATACCCCTCTAGCTAAAAGAGACAAGTTTAGTCTCAATCAGTGCCCTGAGAATGATTTTGAGGAAAAAGAAATGCAGAAGATTCCCTATGCCTCTATAGTAGGGAGTTTAATATATGTTCAGGTCTGTACACGTTCGAATATTGCATACGTAGCTGGGGATGTTGGGTAGATATTTAAGCCATCCAGGCATAGACCATTTGAAAGTAGCTAAACGAGTCTTGCGGTACTTACATAGAACAAAAGACTACATACTCATGTATCAGAGGTTGGATCAGATTGAGATTGTTGGGTATACTGAGTCTGATTTTACTGGATGTCAGGATAGTATGAAATCTACATAAGGCTATATTTTTTTGCTAGGTGGACGTGTTGTCTCTTAGAAGAGTGCTAAACAATCACTTAGAGCCTCTTCCACCATGGCAACAGAGTTCATAGCATGTTATAAGGCATCCAATCACGGAATATGACTACATAATTTTGTCAGAGAGTTACAGACAGAGAACAGTATTAAGAGATGACTTAAGTTATTATGTGATAATAAGTCAACAATTCTGTATTCCAATAACAATAGGAGCTCGACAGAGTTGAAGTATATAGACATCAAGTTCCTGGTTGTTAAGGAAAAAGTTCAGAGTGGACAATTGTCTATAGAGCATGTCGGAACAAACTCCATGATTGTGGATTCGCTTACTAAGGGATTGTCACCCAAATAGTTTCATGAGCACACTACTCATATAAGTGTCATATCGGTTGATGATATTTGGTTTTAGTGAGAGTTTGTATTTTTAGATGCTCTTGTGATATCGACATACTTTCAATTATTCTAGTTTATGGATATTTTGAGGTAATTTCTGCAGAAATAAAATTTTAGTTTATTCACACTATGATTCTGGTGTGGTTTGATTTCACTAAGGTCTACAGTGGACTAGTTAAAATAGGCATGTTAAGATCACATTACATGAATTTTTCATGCTACATAGCCACATCATAATTCATATCATTTAGTTGTATTGACATACATGACCATTGATGGGTTGAGTTACGATTGATGTAACGAACACTGCTTTGATCCTATGTTTATATGATTGATGGGCCATATTGGTTATAAATACATTTCGGTAATGACAACAAAGTTGAGCTTATTCGATTATTTTGCAAAGCGTAATTATATGGTTACAAACATAGCTCAAGTGTGAGATTATTAGATCCTTAATCTAACATTGGGCTTATACGTGAATAATTATATGTTGCAGACTGTCAAATAAGATTAAGTCCAATTGAAAGTGATATGCTAAGATTTAGGTTATCTAAGTTTTAATGTATCTGATAGGGTGTGAGGTTTTGATATGTAGAGACTTTGGAGTAATATCTATTTTATGATGAGCTAAAATTCAAATACCAAAAAGTAACAGAGATGTTATCTATAAGTGGTTATGATGCTCACACCACATGATTTAAGGAAAACCATTTTATTCTCTTTAATATCCCATCGTTAGAGGGAAAACAGAGAGACTTGATAAAAAAGAGACTCTCTCTTAGAGAATTGTGTATATCTGAAATGTCAATTGCTCGACTCTATAAAGCGATCTATCATCATGGATTCAGGTACACTTCCGCTTAATTCATTATTTGATTCTTGGCGTTTGAACATGAGTTTGAGATTTCTAAGATACAATTTATACTGATTAATGATTTTTGTCTAACATGTTCTACTACTTGATCACTACTACATAAATCTTACATGAGATTAGGGATGTAAACACTGATTAATGATTTTTGTCTAACATGTTCAACTACTTGATCACTACCACATAAATCTTACATGGGATTAGGGGTGTAAGAAAAGACGACTAGACCGATTAACCTGAACGAACCAGACCGGGCAGACTAGGTCGGTGCAATAATTTTAAGTGGTTTGGTTCAGTTTCTATTCTGTTGAAAATTTTGGTTCGGTTTCATTTTTGGTTTTCGCTCTCAAACCGAATGAAACCAAACAAACTGAACCCTCTTATAAAAATCTCAAAATCTCATAACCCTACCCCTAATTTTCATTCACGTGTCTCTCTCTTTCTCCTCCTTCATCGTAGTCATGGATCACGGTAAACATCAAGAAGATTCATCATCATCTTAGCAGATCTGTTATTGTGAAGCTCCACCTTCGCTGTAGTAGCTCCTCGCGGTGCGTTGTCATTGTTTCTCCATTGTCATTATAGAGGCTCTGCGGCTCTGCCTCTAGACGTCTTGGTGGGCTCAAATCTGCTGCGACTCTGCGTCTTCAGCCACCTATTCCTCTTGGTTTCTTCTCCCTCACCAAGATCTACTGCGACTCTGCGTCTTCAGCCACCTATTCCTCTTGGTTTCTTCTCCCTCACCAAGATCTGCTTATATTAGGTTGTATATATCTCTCTCTAGAAACTACTACATGCTACAGCTAAGCTAATGCCATTTATTTTATTTCTTTTCTATTTTTGTTTAATTTCTTTAGGGTTTATTGGAGGTGGATCTATCATTTTTGTTGAGAAATTGTGTATTCTAATTTCTTTGCTTAAAGTTTGAATATTTGAATATGAGGTTTTGTTCTTTGTTTTTCACTTTGAGATGTGGTTTCCCATTTTAAGTTTATAGGCTCATTGCTTTGTTTTCATCGCATTTTCTAATTCATTTTACCGTTTCCTTTGTTTTAAGAAATGGAAGATGAAAAGAATTATTTGTTTTTCTCAAAGTTTTGAACAAGCATCAAAATCGCACCAAACCAAATTATTACATTGACTTTTAGAGACGACGTAAAATAAATGGCATTAGCTTATAAAATTAAATTGACTTTTAGAAATTAAGTAATTATTACATCTGGCCAGTAAAGTCTCTTATTGTCTGCTTTACTTTTATCTCTAAGCAATTAAGACTGTATAACTAAGCAATTAAGTAATTATTACATCTGGATGCTTCCAAGGATGGAGCTCGCACCCATTCTTGAACTTTGTCTCTCATATATAAGGAAATTCTACAGTACAGCTTCTATAGAGTACAAAGATTATTTTTATGTACATGTAAAAGTAAATTTTATATATATATATATATACACACACAAATTTTACATATATAATTACAAAGAATAGCTCATATACCATGCAGCGGCTCTGTACACTAGATGTAATAATTAATTTAATTTGGGATAAATTACATCAACATCCTCTTATATTTTGCCTTAATATACATAAATACTTCTTCCGGTTCTAAAATCTATGCAAACATTATATCGAGTTTCAATAATCGATGCGAGCATAAGTTCACGTACAAATTTTCCTTTGAAATGTATTCACTTGAATCACGTGTGTTTGTTGATTAATAGTATCTTGTGTATATCACTCTATAATTTGTTTAAAATATTTTTTTATTATTTGAATCAAACATAATTGGCCTAACAAGCTTTGCATCAGGTAGATCTTCCACAATTAAGTACTCCTTAATATATTATATCCTTATTCGATCCCACATTGATAAATGAACTATTATATAAAAAATCTTGTATAGGCCCGTACCTGAAGTGTCTATGGGAAAGGGAAGCCCATTATGTGTCAGTTGAAATTCACGAAGGAGTATATAGGAATTATACTAGGGGAAGATTTATCACCTATGAATCCCCTATCTTACATTGATGGTTTATTAATCAAGTGTTATCAATTCATGTTGTCCAACTCCATCTCAAGTGGATATATTTGAAATTGGCCAAACAAGCTTTACATCAGGTAGATCTTCCACAATTAAGTACTCTTTAATATATTATATCCTTATTCGATCCCACATTGATAAATGAACTATTATATAAAAAATCTTGTACAGGCCCGTACCTGAAGTGTCTATGGGAAAGGGAAGCCCATTATGTGTCAGTTGAAATTCATGAAGGAGTATATAGGAATTATACTAGGGGAAGATTTATCACCTATGAATCCCCTATCTTACATTGATGGTTTATTAATCAAGTGTTATCAATTCATGTTGTCCAACTCCATCTCAAGTGGATATATTTGAAATTGGCCAAACAAGCTTTGCATCAGGTAGATCTTCCACAATTAAGTACTCCTTAATTTATTATATCCTTATTCGATCCCACATTGATAAATGAACTATTATATAAAAAATCTTGTACAGGCCCGTACCTGAAGTGTCTATGGGAAAGGGAAGCCCATTATGTGTTAGTTGAAATTCACGAAGGAGTATGTAGGAATTATACTAGGGGAAGATTTTTGGCCCACAAAATGTTGAACGAGGGTTACTATTGGCAAAATGCAAGTGAGCGAGAGAGAGAGGGAGGGAGAGAAAGAGAGATAGAGACGGGGAGAGAGAGAGGGAGAGAGAGATAGAGAGGGAGAGAAAGAGGGAGGAAGAGAGAGTGAGTGAGAGAGAGGGAGTGAGTGAGAGAGAGTGAAAGAGGAAGAGAGAGACACGAAGAAGGAGGGGGAGAGGGAGAAAGATAGAGAGACATGGAGAGGGAGATGGGGGAGAGAGAGAGCAAGAGAGAGAGAGAGAGAGACAGAGAGATAGAGTGAAAATGTTCATACATCATGTAGTCTTTGTTTCTGTTTGTTGATGGTCTACACGATGGTTACACGCACATCGTGTAGTCATCACCTATTTTGCTAAAGTTCTGTTTGTTGAGGGTTACACGATGACTACACTAACCTTGTGTATTCACCGTGTAGTCATAATATGTCTCTTTTTTTATTATCTTCAAGTAATGAGATATAAATTGGAGAAATATAACTTTAGCCTCTCAGATTAGACTAAACTCTGTATAATTATTACAAATAAAGGGCATGTACATGCAACTAAAGCATAGAAGTTGGTATAATAATTTAGCGAGGTTATGTGAAATCTAGAATGATCATAATATTGAACTGATAAGAATATTTAAATTGGTTGCAATTGAATGGATAATAAAATATTATTCATATATTTGATTTTGCATGGTAGTTTATAGAGTGATTGATGAAAATTTAAGCTTATTATGTTTAGTATAAATATAATTTCATAATAAAAATGTGAAAATAAGTTTAGACATAATTCAATTGTCACATCAGAATTGTTTTGTTTAGTAATTTTTGTTTCCTTTTCTTTGAGACAATCAAATTATTTTCTCAAAGTGTAAATTAAAATTAACAAATTACAATTCTGATCAATTTTAAAAATTAGTCGAAATAAATATGGGCAATTCAATTGTCAAGATTACCAAATGACAACTTGGATTACTTCATATGAAATCGCCTATGTATGTACGTTGAAGTCAAATTGAAGCACGTGTCCTCATTTGCATGGGTGCACAAACCTCTTAAGCTACTATCATTCAATGGTAAAAATTTCATTTGAAACAAAGGTAGGACACGTGGAATCACTGAGATTTTGAGCTCGGCTCAACTAGCGCATAGGGGAGAGATTTCTTATCTCGTTATTCTCAGCTTGTTAGAGGTACAATAGCTTAACTCTACTATACTCTTTTCTCAAGAAAAAAAAATCGAGCTAATCTTTTAGCTTCAATTTCTCATTTTTGAAGTTGTCTTAAGACAACTTCAACAATTCCTTCTATTGAAACATTGAATGTAGATGGTGAAAATAAGGTTGTTTATAATCGATCAAATGATGAAGATACTGTGATTATTGAAGATAATACATGTAATTGTGTTTATATTAAGTACGTTGCTATTATGTATATGTTTGTTTAACTTGTATATTTTGTTCTTTTATTCAGGAATAACTAATTCATAATGTAACTGTGTTTATATAGTAAGCATGTTGTTGTTGCGTTTATGTTTGTTTAACTTTATGTTCTTTTATTCAGGGTTAAATAATTCATAATACAATACATGAATGGATAACATAAGCAGTAATATCAAATCATTTAACACGTATGATATCTTTCAATCCTCATTTACTTTATTTTATAATTTGATAAACTCATCGGTTTAATTTTATCTTTGTTATTATGTAGGTTGAACAACTAAGAAGAATATTATTGGTGCAATTGGAACAACTCAAAAGAAAGAATTAGAGTTCATCATGTCCATGATTTTTGTAATGTCGGTATTTACTATTAAACATTACAATGTTGAGATTTTTGAATATACTCGCATCGTTTGCGAAGAGTTATATTATCTACTAAGATATTTATTGTCATTTTTTATTTCTTTACTGCACAATTTTATTAGTTGGCTGAATAACTCAGCAATGAATTAAATTAGATATTACATAATAGGACGCGGTTAAAAGACAAACTATCCTTGACAATTGCCTATTTACTACGGCAGTTATTAGATCCACCATCATAGAAAAATATATATTCACGACGGTATGGACTATGATGAATTCATGATGGTGTGTAAAACCAACGCCGTATTGGTTGTCGTATTAGTTTCACGATGGTGGCTTTAACAACTGTTGTGTATGACTTTCAAACTGTTGTCGTATTAGTTTCAAACTCGTGGTCTAAAATTGTGTATTGAGGACGGTTGGGTATACCAATAGCCGTGCAAAATCATCATTTTTTTTTGGATTTTAGGAGATATTCCCGCATTGTATTCTCTCATACCAGTTTTTTTATTGTCTTATCATTTCCTTCATAGTAAATGATTAGTTCTTTTCCTTGTCTCCATAATATAGTTGTCAAAACACTCAGCTACAATGCTCTTTATTGCATCACATCTTGCCCTTGAGTAAACTGTATTCTTTCTTTTTTAAAACTGGTAATAACATTAAGAAAACTAACCAGCACCACAAACAATAGTAACAAAAGCGGATGCTGACTCCCACCAACAAAAGGACTCATAATAAGAAAGATCGAAATGAGCCAACAAATGGGCCGCTTCATTACAAGATCTAGGGACGTGAGTAAACTTAGCTTCATTCATGGCCGAAAGAAAGAGGATGACATTTCTCAATAATTGGGCCTAATTCTGAAAGAACTGTTAAAAAGAATTAACAACTTGTATAGACCCAAGCAATCTAATTCAACTACATTGACAAGGAGACCCCTTTCTGAAATCAATGAAAGTCCTTGAAATAAGGTCATTGCTTCAACTAACAAAGAAGGAAAACAACCATCAATGTGCTTACAAAAAGCTCCCAAAACCCGGCCATCCCAATCTCGGATAATACCTCCAATCTCACACAGTTTCAAACTCGTGCACGTAACTCTGTCAATATTAAGTTTTAAGCACCCCATCTCCGGTTTAGTCCATGAAGAAGGATTAGATCGCTTAGGAACCATGAGATTGTTCACCTCATTTGTTATTTGAAATTCCGAGATGAATTTATCAATCCAAGCATTAATATTAAAAGTTGGATTAAAGTGCTTCACAAAAGAACCACCATTATCATGGAGGGAGAATCCAAATGATGAAAAATCACCGACATAAAAGCTGGAGTAAAATGCATGCTTAGACCAAGAAGCAATTGGTAAATATATTCATCCATGCATATGCAACCCCCTTCACTTCTGTAATCTGCATCATATAGTCATTAAAGTACCTCTTAATAGTGCCTTAGATACATTCCACATGAGGCCTCTCAACACATATCCTTTAAACCCTTTTCTGCAGTTGGCATAAAGATGCGTAATCCAAACTCAATGTCATGCACGTGACATCGACTTCTTCAATGTTTCCATTAACCCCTTTTGTTTATCTGACATGAATGCCCATCCCAATGCAGCACCAAAGTCTCCTTACACAACTCCAAAGAGCACTTTCAAGTCTCATTTTTTTACTCTACTATAAGATAGCTTATAGGAGATATATTATTTTTACCATTTATTATAACAACTAGAAGTACACCTTGAAAACCCCTTTAGATGACAACATCCAGCTAAAATAGATTGTTTTTACATGAAATTATGCAACAATAACATATCTAAAAAACACTCATATTCAAAAGCACATTCATACCCAGGACTCTCATTCTACTTCATAACTTCATTGTAATCCCAGATCTTAGCATATTGATTATATCGGGATCTGTCAACTAATGTCAAAGACTTTACCTGGTAGAGTTGAAATTAAATAAAGAGGGAAGAAAGTAAATATAGAGATGGATTTGCTCGAGAAGAAACTATTCATTAATTGTGAAATAGATACTTAGATTTCTATAAATATATAAGTTAATAACAGAAAGAATTGATAAAGAATTTGAGAAAAAAAGAAAAATATTCACCTAGACTCTCATTGGCTAGGTTAAGATTTTATTATTCTAATCATTGTAGAATGATTGGCAAAACTGCCATGGCCAATGGATGAAGGCCTCGTGGGTTTATGGTTAGAGCTTCTTAGATGCTGAGACAACCAATGAGAGTTGTCTGAGCTAGAGGATGACTGAGCAGGAGAGGTAGGTGAATGCATTGCATGAGAGCTTCGTCAGCTTCTATTTTTCTATGTGATCTGCATGAAAGTGACGAAGAAGAATCGATTTCAGCCAAGGGGTCTTCTTGGTCATCAATACCCCCTTAAGCAAGATGGGGAGTTAGCAACATTGATCTCGGATCATAATTCAGAAAAAGGAGAATGAGGGAGAGCCTTGGTGAACAAGTCTGCAACTTGGGTTACGGTAGGGACATACCTAAATTTAAGAACCCTATTAAGCACATGTTCACGAATGAAATGAAAGTCAATCTCAATGTTCTTGGTGCGAGAATGAAACACTGGATTGGTTGCTAAAGATGTTGCACTTTGATTATCACACCAAATGATTGGTGATTGAGGTAAGGGAATTTGTAGTTCTTTGAAAAGAGGGAGCAACCATACTAACTCAGTGACAGCAGAAGCAAAGGAACGATATTCAAACTCAATACTAGAGCGAGCCATGACTGTTTGCTTATGAGCACTCCAACTAATAAGGTTCCCTCCAAGAAAAACACAGAGACCACTCGTGGACTTCCTGTCATCGAGGTTACTTCCCTAGTCTGCGAGTGTATAAGCTTCAAGAGTCTTTAAGGCAAAAACCTTGCTGAGATGACTAATAAACTGTTGAATTTGAGATGTAGAGCTGCTAGTGATAAGGATGTCATCTACATAGATGAGAATTAGAGTGATGCTCTGAGTAGTTGTGTGAATAAACAATGAGGTGTCAGACATAGAGTTGTGAAATCCCATTGTGACCAGAGTTGATTTGAGCTTGTCAAACCAAGCTCTTGGAGCTTGTCGGAGACCATAAAGTGCCTTTTGTAATTGACAAACATAGTTAGGCTTTTGAGGGCCCGAGAAGCCAGTAAGTTATTCCACGAAGATAGTTTCATGCAGGTGGTCATTCAAGAACGCATTGTTGATGTCCAGTTGCTGGATATCCCACCCTCGAGTAACAACCAGTGTAAAGATAACTCTGATAGTACAAGGCTTAATAACAAGACTGTATATTTTGAAGAAATCAATTCCAACTATGTGTTGGAAACTTTTTGCAACCAATTGAGCCTTGTGCTTGTTGATGGATCTATCAGGGTTATGCTTTAGCCTATAAACTCATTTACTATTGACAAGCACACTGGGAGTGGGAGGTACTGAGATTCAAGTTTTAAAAATTTATTTATTTTGAGCACTCATAATTTATTACAAGCATTTCAATTCATTTAAAAGCATGAGCGTAATCTTTCACGTGCAAAAATAACAAATATATGTACAAGTAGCCTAATTAATCTAAAGAAATCACTCACTTAATCTAAAAATAATCACTCATTTACTTAAATTTATAATATAAATAAATCATACATTTAATCTAAATAAGTTACTTATTCGAAAAAATAATTATAAAAATAATAAACAATTTATAGAAGAAAATTAGCTCTATTAAATTAAGAAATTATTATTGAACAAAAATGAAGTAAAAATATAGAATGCAAATGATGAGATTCGAACCTAGGAAGTGAATGTTTGAATCTAAAACCCATACCCACGTGGGTTGTTGCATCGTTAACAAATTGTTGCTTCCAATTATATAAGAGCATCTTTCAACCCATTTGTCATTTCGTCCATTCCATGTGAAATGAGCATATTCCAGCCGGAATGGATTTCAGCCGAAATTGACCGAAATTTTGGACGGAATTTAACCACCGATATTCTGTTCCGTTCCAGTCCCTATACAAAACGGAATTGTCAGCTATGGAGAGAGGTCACAATGATCGTGAAATTGAGGGAAATTGAAGGGTGTAATTGGGGATAAAATCTCCCACGACGTTCACGACAAATATCACGGAGGGGTGATTTGAGTAAGTGAGAAAGTTTAGGTGCTAAAATTGAAGGGGTTTTAGGATATTTTCCTAATTTCTAGGAGATTAAGACTCTCTATTCGTTTATTAGTTCTTGAAAAATGTTTTTCAAACAATTAATTCATAATTAGTTATTGGATATTTTTTATTAAATTAAACCCCTACACTAATCATTTTGTAGAAATGAACTCTTACTCTAACTTTTTACACACATTGTTCCCCTGACACACCTTCCACTCAAATACATTTATGAAGTTACATGTTTACCTTTCACCACATTTCTCATTCTTCGTTTTTCAATTTTTACCATTTATTCGTCTTCTTCTCCGTCTTCTTCCTTTTTCATGCAACAGTAAAATATTTATTTATTTTTTTCTTCATGTCCATGAATTTTTTGAGAATATTTTTTTTCTAGAACGTTGTTTAAAGTTCATTTATTTATTTTTCTGGAAAGCTTGAAGTTTGGATGAAATTTGATGAGTTTTGTTAATTTTAGGTTTTGCCCGTATTTGAGAGAGAGAAACCCGTAGAGAGAGACAATTAGTTTTGTTAATTTTGTACTACGCGATGGGGTGCACTAGCGTCATGTAGCCATCGTGTAGTCTATACAATGAGTACACTAGTGTCGTGTAGCCATCGTGTAGACTACACGATGAGAAAATGAGCATCTTCTGTACAGAATACTTTTGAAATTGAAAGATAAAATATAGTCTCAAGTATTTGAAAAATTCATTAAAAAATTTTAATGTTTCCTCTTCGATAAACTTTCGGAGGGCTTAACTTTTGACTCAGGTTGAACCATATGGCCCGTAAGATTTCAAATCAAAGTTCATTAAGAGATCTACATGTATGACGAGTTTTACTCGTCATCCCCCAGTTTCAGGGTCAAAAAATACTGTTTTAAGCATTTTTAAAGACCTGAAAGTTATTTTGTTCATAAATTTGGGTACAGAGGCTACACGATGGGTACACGGATATCGTATAGCCATCATGTATCCTACACGATGGCGGTACACTAGCGTCATGTTGTGTAGCTATCATCCAGCCTACACGATGAGAGTATATTGACGTCGTGTAGCTATCGTGTAGACTACACGATAACTATACGACGCTAGTGTACGCCATTGTGTAGTCTTACACGATAGCTACACGATGCTAGTGTATCCATCATGTAGTTTATACGAAGAAGTGAAAAAAATAAAAAATGTAAAAGAAATGAGGTGAAGGGTAAACATATAACTTCACAAATGCATTTTAAGTGGAAAGTGAGACAGAGTAAACAAAAATTAGTGTATAAGTTCATTTCTATAAAATTATTAATCTAAGGATTTAGTTTAGCAAAAAATCCTTAATTGTAAACAAGGCCAACTATTTTTTCTTGTATATAAAAGAATATTATAATATTAAAATAAACCGTACAATACACGTACATGGATTGTACGATTATCGGTTAAGTACAGTCCCGCTGCTTCAAAAATTTTTAACCAAAAGACAGATAAAAAGACCATTAACAGACCCCCAAACAATTTTTATCAAATGCAATAGTTCCTACAAGTTAGATAATTAAATACCACTATATGTGGAAAAGATTTTTTAAACTAAACAAAACTAGTAACTACATCTTCAAAAAAAAAAAAACTACATCATTATAAATCTAACTAATAATTATATGAATGATTTGAACTGAAACTTCATGTGATATTGTTTGTTATATAAAGAAGTGGAATTGCGTTTAAATTAAAGAAACAAGAAGTCAAATTGTTAATTAGGAAAGATAAAAAAACTTATAAGAGTGAAATTTTGATTTATAACAATTAATTAGTGCTGGTGGAATTGCGTTTAAATTGAAGAAATAAGAAGTCAAATTGTTAATTAGGAAAGATAAAAAAAACTTATAAGATTGAAATTTTGATTTATAACAATTAATTAGTGCTGGTGGAATTTCGTTGAGATTGAAGAAATAAGAAGTCGAATTGTTTAACGAAGGAAATAAAACACTTACAAGAGTGAAATTTTGATTTGTAACAATTAATTAGTGATCCTACTCACCAATTAGTATTAAGAAGAAGAAGAAAATGATTACAAAAGAGGAGGAAGAAGAAAGTTTTATTTTCCTAAACAAGTTTTCCTCTCAAAGTGAGTATGAGTGAAAACCAAGTTATGAATCACAAGTGGGAGAAAACATCGTATTTATCGGCAAAAAAGTGAAGTTCAGCGGGAACCCATAACTAATTTGTGCTATTCTTTTCTATTAAAGTAAGAAACATTTTACATTGTAGTTTTTCACTAAATCAACAGAAAATAACAACTAACAATCTAATATTTAGACAACTTGTACAATAATTCTAAAAGAAGAGAAAATACAAAGATTCTTGATAATTGCTATCTTGAAAATCGTATCTTGATTATTTCTTCATGTTGGAGAGTCGTCATGATATTTTGAAATTGCTTCACCTTGTTATCATGATATCTTAAAACTGCTTCACCTTTGAATTTCTTGATTTCTTAATAATATCTATTTGCATTTTATCAGGATAAATTTTGCTATTTTACATATTCAACCATTGATTAACATGAAGGTTTGCCGATTTTGTCAAGAGAAGATTCTTTTTTTTTTCTTTATTTATTCATTCATTTATCATCGCAGAGATTTATATCTTCAAATGGATCTTGTGATTCTTGAAATTTATTCATTCAAATGCATGACCCTTTTGAGAGTTTTGGGCCTTCAATTGTTGAAGGGTAGTCTTTTTGGTGGATTGAGCTTCTTGGGTACTTGGCTTAATTGAATGGCTTGACTCAGTAGAAGATTCTGAGTCAAAGTATTATTATTTTCTAAAAGAAAAAGTAGTTTTTAGATTAATTTTTGTTTGAGTTTAGATTTGGACTTTATGATTTTGATTTTCTCTTGGAGGAAGTGGGTTTGGACTCTTTAGAAGAGTTTGAATGAGTTTACTTTATTTATGGATTTTGGTATATGAGCTCATTAATTGTTAATGGAGTCTAGATAAAAGGGTCGGTTATTTAGGTTAGGATGAGTATTTGCAAACCCTTGGTTAATGGAAGCAATAATTGTCTAGGTATTAAATTTGTCTTACCATTTGATGAAGCATTGACGGTTGAGAATCTCATCTTCAATTGCGTATTGCCATTTTAGAATTTAAGGTATTTTGTATTTGTTTGAAAAATAAAAGAGTTGAGGGAATGATGCCTCAATTGACGAGTGCTTATATAATTTTAAAAACAATTAAAGCATTGTTGAAAATCAATTAAAAATAATTCTAGGCTAGGATCGTGGACGGACCACCATCTCAAGAACCAATTTAGAAAATTAGATTTAAAATTTTATCAAAATTTAAGAACCAAGAATGAGAAAATTCAGGGAGGAAATATTTTTGTCCTTGTGACCAGGGACATAATGAAAATCAGGAAGGAAATATTTTTTTACAATTTGAGCAGAATCTTTTAAATGAACAAATATATGCTCAATGTAAAAAAGATTCTTTCTGGGATTTTTTTGAAAGTAAGGGGATGATTTTTGTATTTTGTTATTGGTTGATTTAAAGATTGAGCATCAAAAGGTTGAGAAATCTAGAAATGGTAAAATTGATTGACAATGGCTTATTGGTAATTAGGTTTGATGGACTCAATGATAGTTAATTGGTTAGAGTAGAATACTCCTCTTTAATTTGAATCTTAAGGGCCAATTATGGAGTCAATGACTCCCCTTCAATTCTGGCTTTGGAAGCCTTAGCCTGGGGTTTTGACCCTCATCTTGTCAACCTTGCAAGAATTCACAAGTCAGAAAGTCAGGTACCGAATTATTAATGCCTTAAATGAATTCAATATCAAAATAAAAAATATTGAGAATATATTGCCAACTAGCAAAATTTATTTGGAAGTAATATTTTTAACATCATTTTCAAAACGTGTTTTGCATATTTACAATCAATTTATTAAAAAAAATTATTTAATAAATCATCTTGGAATTTTTAAATACATAAAACAACAACTAAAATTTCCCTTTTGATAGTACTATAATTAACCTGAGACTGAGACTGAGACTAGGTACGAGAAGTGAACCTGGCAATTTGTTCATGCGCTTCAGGATATATTTTTGGTAACATGATAATCCGATATCCAAGTTCAGAGACATCAGTTTGGACGATTTTAAAGGAATTTACAGTAGAGATACCAAGGCAAGGAAGTGCCTTAACATGAGTTTTAAGTTTTTTTAATTAAATTAGTACGAATAGGCATCCATGGTGGGGGGTTTTTCTTAAGTCTCTCAAAAAATGGCTTGCAATCAATTCCTAAATTATTATAGAAATCAGATATGTAATTGAGGGATCCTAAGAATCTTTGTAGTTGGGGTTTACCAAGAATTTCATCTGAAATTTATCTGTAAATTGTATGACACGATCAATTGGCTTAATAATAGAATGATGGACCTCGAATCCTAGAATCTGATTTTAAACTGAAACAATTTGATTTTACTTGTAGAAATAATTAAACCATTTTGTTTTATTATTTGTCAAATAATTCAAGATGTTTCCAGTGTTAATCAATTGATTTAAAAAAAAAGAACATTATCAATGTAAACAATAAAAAAATCAGTAATTCGTTGAAAATTTCATTCATTATATTTTGAAATTCAAAAGGAGTATTCTTCAGACAAAAAAGCATTACATTCCCCTCATAATGACGAAAAAGAGTTACAAAAACAGTTTTATACCTATCATTCTCATTTATTGGGATTTTTTCAAATTCAGATTTCATGTCAAATTTAGAGAATAAAACATCTCCAAGCTTGTTGATTAAGCTCCTCTTTTTTTGTATAAGATATCTTATCCATTCTAAAATATTATTAAGGAGTTTATAGTTAATGACTAATCTAGGAACTTCTCGTTCCATTTCACTGGCATTTTGGATGTAAAAGGAAGAATATGACCAATGAGATTTACTTTTCCTGATAATATTTTTATTAAGGAGTTCTATAATTTTTTTTATAGAATTCAAACATTTCAAAATTTATCTGAATTGGTCACGCTTCTATTGGGATATTTTTTTCATCAAATCTCTTAATATAATGTAGACTGACAGTATGATACTTTCTATGTCAGAATGCATTAGAAATGTCAACACATAATTCTCTACAAATTTTTTCTTCAAAGATTCTTATTTGTTTTTTAAGAGTAGGATTTTGAAATTGTTGTTCAATTCTTTTGAAAAAAAAATTATTTTTCTTTACAAGAAATTAAATTCATGGTTTCTTAAATAAAATTTTATTTAAAGTTTCAATTTCTCATTGTGAGAAAAAAAGAAATTTGAATTTGAAAGGTTTATCCATAGGATAAGTAAAGATTCCATCATAATCTGTTGTGGAAGGATACAATAAGAAAATGAATGGTAATCCTAAGATAATTTTATCTGTCATATTTTTTAGTAAGACAAATTATGTTTTAAAACACACATTGTCTTGGTAAATATGAACTTTGAGAATTTCAAAATTGATATGTATACGAGTACCATTGACAGAAGACAGATTCTTTTGTCTTCTTGAAGTACTTGGTAAGAATGGACCCTTCCTACATACATTTTAAGTCAGCTCCTGAGTCAATAAGAGCCATGGAGGTGAAATCAATGTCTTGGATAATAATTCTGACCAATATGTGTCATTTTTAAGTTTGATGTGATTAAGGGTATGAAGGAAGTTGTCATTATCTTGTATGTTGACAACATGTTCTTCAAGATCATTATCGAAATGAATACTAGGTTCTCCTAGTTTACTGTACTCATGTTTTTTTTAATTAATTTTTTTTTATTTTTAAAGATTTAACTCTTTTGTTATTTCATAGTTTGAATCTTTTAATCCTTTTATTTCATTCTTAATGCTTTTTATTTCTCTTTGAAGTTCTTGAAGAGTAATTTCCTTATATGTTCTCTTATTTTCTTTGAATTTTTTAAGAGTTTGAGAAAGGCTAACAATGTTATTATTAGACTTAGTATCATTTTTCTTTTGGATCACATTTCTAAGCCTTTCAAGGAAATCTTATTTTAACTCAGGATTATCAATTCTACTAATTAAATCAAGTAAAAGATCCTTATGTTCCTCATTTTTAGTTAAAACATTGACAACATTTTTGCAACAGCTATTCTTGCAACCTAAGAGATGTCGGGAGAATTACTATCAGAACTTGAAGATTTCAAATCGTTAGAATCAGTGGAATCAAAATCTTCTAAATCTTCATTACTAGATTCATAGTAATCTATGGATAGTCAACTCTAAGACCAAATGGGTCAAAGAAGATTCCAGTTGGGTGACTACTAGTCATCCCCCACCTAAAAAATTTATTATTAATCATAAAATTTATTTAATTACTGCCTCTCCTTTTAAGATTTTTAAGGAGAATGACCTCAATAAGAAGGTTGTTGAACAACTTAATTGCACTAACCAAAGTTTAATAATAGAAAAATAATTATGACAAAATTGAGAATAAGGTTAATGATCTTCATATGCCTAATTCTGACAATCTCTTAAAAGAAACTCCTTTAATAAAATATTCTGGTAAAACTACTTTAAAATCCCCCCCTTCAAGAATAAGATTGATCAAATGCTTCAAGAACTTAAAAATAAGTCTACTAAGTCATCTTCCTCTGTTAAAGTGATTAATCAAGATAATGATTCTGATTGTGAAAGCCATAGGCCCAATTCTTCATATGAATCCTCCATCATTCCCAATGTTGAAAAAAGATTAAAAAAATCTTGAGATTAATAAACTTGAAAGAAAGTGGCATAAAAGGCCTATTTCTCTACATATTCAAATCATTGTCTTCTTTAGTTAATCAACTTTATGTCTCTGTTAAAAAATTGTATGAATGAAATATTGATGGATTTTTTGTCAAAAGGTAAAAATATATTAACCAAAAAGAATAACACAACTACAAGGGTCATATCCTTGGTACAACAAATACAAAAATCAAAGAACAAAACCTAGATCCATCTAACTAAGAAAGACCCCTCGATGTTTAATTTTTTGTTTTTACAAAGGAATAAAAGTCTCTCTTTGACCATAAAATAATCTTCCTAAAAATTAAATGAGAATCCATGAGCTTGCCAAGGAAGACCTTTTTATTTCTTTCTAACAAAAAAAATAGACAAAAGTTGAAATAACAAGTCTTTAAAATCTCAAATACATGTAGTTCCTTGAGTCATGGAGTAGCAGCAGCTTCTGAACTAATTATTCCAAAAAAGAGGCATGGGAAAAATATCACACCTGTTAAGGAGAGGCTCCAGGATTTTCCTAGTGATAGAACAATCATAAAAAAGATGTTGGACAGATTTGAACCCTTCAATACATAAGAGATAATCTGGATTCATAGCATGATTCCATTTAATGATCCAATCCTTAGTATTGATCTTATTTAAGAGAACAAGCCAAAGAATAAAAGAATATTTGAGAATGTAGCCTTTAAACCATACAAGATTAGACCAATCAACAGAAACTGGATGAACAGAAAGCTGATTGTAGGTATCACTGATAGAGAAAATAGCCATTGTAACTAGCAAACTAGCTCCAATGATCATCCCCTAAAAAGGGCAAAGGGATGTTAAGAGAGAAGCACATATCCTAGAAGTATGTTTTAAGATCACTACTAGGCCGGCACCAGACCCCTTACCTAATGAGCATAGAAAGATTCAAACACTAATTCTTTACAAATTTGATGCCAAATCTATGTAAGAGAATGCCATCATGGTGCCAAGGGTCAGTGAACAAGCCAATAGAGTTATCATAACAAATATATAAAACACAGAAGTGAGCAACTTTATCCCGGAGTCTTATGAGCTTTCTCCAAGACCATGAAGGGTCAGCCCCCATCTTCATAGAAAACATAGAATGGCCCTTTATGAGGTTGTGATCACACAAAGAAACCCATAAAGAGTCTTTGTCCTTTCTAACAAGCTTCCAAAAATGCTTAGAGACAGCAACCATATTTCAAGTAGGAAGGTCTTTCAAGTTTAAACCAGCTGAATGAAAAGGTGTACAAACTTGGCTCCAAGCTACTTTATTATTACTACAAACATCTGGTTTACCAGGCCACAGGAAGATCCTTAAAGTTGAATTGATAAGATTCATTACCTTCTTAGGCAGAATCAACAAGCTACTCTAGTAACTTTGAATAGTAGTGAGAATAGATTTAGTGAGTTGCAGCCTCCCAGCAAAGGTAAGATGCTTGTTCTCCCAAGCTTTATCTCTTTTAATAACATTGACAACTAGGATCTCATAGTTGGTTTTGCTGAGCTTAGTTGGCACGAGAGGAATGCCCAGGTATCTAACGGGTATGGAACCTTTTAGAAAAACCTGTAATAGCTGGCTTGTTCCTCCTGACAAACAGTTGAGAAAAAAATATAGCTTTTTGAAACATTAGGGATAAGGCCTGAAAGATCACTAAACAGATTGAGCCTTCCATGACAGCTTTCACAGCTTGAGTAGAACCCTTGCAAAAATTCATAAGGTCATCTGCAAAACAAAGGTTAACAGTCATGTCTTTCTTACACCTCTAGTGAAATTGAAAACTTGCAATAGAAATACATTGTTGCAAGATACCATTTAAAACCTATATAACCAGAGCAAAGAGATCAGGAGAAAGAGGATCTCTCTGCCTTAACCCTCTACCACCTTTAAAAAAACCATGTAGCCAACCATTCATATTAATATAGTATTGATGGGCTTTCAGAATAAGAAGTCCTCAATAAATTACAACACATGACTATAGTGGCTAATAACTATATCACCACCCACAATTTGCCTCAAACTAGGATTGTTAGTCACAGGGTTATAGGAATATTTTATTCTTTGTGGGAAAAACATCTCACCCAGGAATCCAAAAATACTATTCTTACAGCAATAAAGATTTATGCCAAAGTAACCCTAATTCTTGGAGATGATCAGGAAATAATACTTGGTGCTATTAATACACTCTTTTACACAATAATTTAACACTTCATTGACTCCAAGTAATATTACTTCACATATTCATAATCAATTAACCAATCTTAAATGTCCAACCCTAAATGATTTTGACTGGTACAAAAACATTTTTTTGTCTAGAGTTATATCTAGGGATAATAGAAAAATTTATAAATGGCTTATTTAATTTGTTTGTCTATAAAATTAGAACTGTCCTAGTTATAACCCAGGAAACATAGACTACAATAATCTCATATATGGTACTATTATCACAACAATACAAAAGGAATGATTAAAAATGTGTATTAATATAAAAATTAATAAACAAATTCAAAATAGAAGAAAACTATCAAATATGAACTAGGTAATTTTTGTAAACAATATGGATTGTCTGCTATTGCTCCTTCTCAAAAGTATTGGAAAACTTCTTACCTAGACTTTAATCCTAGGAGAGCCTACAAACCCTATAGGTGGAGATTTCACAAAAAGAGAAATAAAAATTTTGACAAACATTTCTCTAAAAATAAAAATCATCCTACAAGAAAATCCAATAAACAATTTTTTGATAAAAGTAAAATCAAATGTTTTAAGTGTGGTTAAAATGGTCATTTTCCTAACACTTGTCAAATCAAAAATAAAACTAACCAATTAAAATTTGTTGATGAAGAAAAACAAGATTTGTTTAGAATTATTAATATTTTTTTCATAAATATCTTCAATATAATCACGAAAAAGTATATCAGTCCTAAATTCTTGCATAAATGTCTTCCGGTCAGCAAGGATAATTTTTTTTTATCCATATTATAGGTTTCTCTAAACCTATTACACATATTGAGGTTGGTTGAGTCATTCATGTGTTGGGTTAAACCTTCACAATCTGGCTTGTATTCATGACTTAAGGTGCCTATATTAAGAATTGAGAGTTAAGGATTAATAGGGGGTAAGACTCCTTGAAAATCAGAGACAGTTGGTGATTCATAATCATCAGATTGTTTAGTCTTATTATCAAAGATTGGCTTATTGATCTGGGAATTAGAGGCTATACCTTTAAGTCTTAAATTTTTCATCTTTTCATCTTTTAACTCTAGTTCTAATTTTTGGATCCTAAGATCTTGATCATTATTAACAGTGGATCCAGAAAAATTTTTTAGGAGTACTAGTCTGGCTAAACTCCCTAATTAGAGGATTAGATCTGAAAGATTAAAAATTAATTTTAGAAGCACCGTTGATGTGCTGCTGAATGATACCAATATCTTCAAGAGGTCGTTGAATATGAGTGGGTTGGCTTTCAATGGTTAAAATCCAATTTGTAAGCAAAGTAATATCATGCCACCTAATGATTTTAGGGATTCTAATATTAGCATTACAAATCAACTTGGTCTGATATTACAAATCAACATGGTCAGTTACTTCTTTCAAGCCTAAAATCATTAGGTGGTCTGATATTACTTTATCTACAAACTGATTTTTAGCCAATGAAAGCCAACTCACTCCTATTCAATGACCTCCTTAAGATATTGATTTCATTTAGCAGTATATGGATTGTACTGTTAAAATTAATTTCCAATGTTTTAGATCTAATCCTCAAATTAAGAAGTTTAGCCAGACTAGTACTCCTAGAAGTTCTTTTTCTGGATCCACTGTTAATCAAGATCTTAGGATCCATCAATTAAACTAGAGTTTGAAAAATTTTAAAAATTTAAAATTTAAGACTTAAAGGTTTAGCCACTAATTTTCAGGTCGCTCAACCGATCTTTGATAATAAGACTGAATAATATGATAATTCTTAATCACCTACTATCTCTGATTTTCAAGGAGTTTTACCCCATGTTAATCCTCAACTCTTAATTTTTAATATAGGCACCTTAAGCCATGAATACAAGCCATATTTGGAAGGTTTATCCCAATACATGAATGACCCAACCAATCTCAATAGACGTAACAGGTTTGGAGAAGCCTATAATATGGATAAAAAATTATCCTTCCTGAATGGAAGACATTTATGCATGAATTTAGGACTAATATATTTTTCCTTGATTATATTGAAGACATTTATGAAAAATTATTAAAGTTATCTCTAAGACCAAATGGGTCAAAGAAAATTTCAGTTGGGTGACTGCTGTCACCCCCCACCTGAAAACACTATTATTAAGCATTAAAAATCTTTAGTTATTTCCTCTCCTTTTAATATTTCTAAGGAGAATGACCTCAATAAGAAGGTTGTTGAACAACTTAATCACACTAACTAAAGTTTAACAATAATAAAAAATAATTAGACAAAATTAAGAATAAGGTTGATGATCTTCATGTGTCTAATTCTGACAATCTCCTGAAAGAAACTTCTTTAATAAATCTTTCTAATAAAACTACTTTAAAAATTGTCCCCCTCAAGAATAAGATTGATCAAATGTTTCAAGAACTTAAAAATAATTCTACTGAGCAATCTTCTTCTATTAAGGTGACTAACATGACAATGATTCTGATTCAGAATGTTTGATTCTGCCTATAAATCCTCCATCATTCATAATGTTGAAGAAATATTGAAAAATCTTGAGATTACTAAACTGGAAAGAAAGTCGCATAAAAGGCCTATTCCTCTAGATGTTCAAATCACTAATTCTTCAATCAATTTTTTGCCTCTGCTGAAAAATTGTATGAATAGAATATTGATGGGCTTTTAGAACAAGAAGTCCTCAATAAATTACAACACGTGGTTATGGTGGCTAATAACTACAACACCACCCACAATTTTCCTCATACAGAGGTTATAAAACTCTTAGTCATAGGATTTACAGAAATACTTCATTCCTTGTGGAAAAAATATCTCACCCAAGAATCTAAAAATATTATTCGTATGGCAATAAATATTGATGCCGAAGGAACCCAATTCTTGGAGATGATCAAGAAACAATGTCTGATGCATTAATATACTCTTTTACACAATAATTGAACATTTTATTGGGACACCAAGTAATATTACTTCGTGTATTCATGATTAATTAACCAATTTTAAATACCCTACCTAAGTGATTTTGACTGGTACAATAACATTTTTTTGTCTAGAGTTATGACTAGAGATGATAGTAATCAATCTTTCGAGAAAGAAAATTTTATAAATGACTTACCTAAATCTTTCTGGAAAGAAAAATTTATAAATGACTTACCTAATTTTTGCCCATAAAATTAGAAACGTGAAGGATTAAAAATGTAGACTATAATGTCTAGAGTTATGACTAGTGATGAGTGATGACCTAGGAAATATAGACTATAATGTCTCACCTATGGTACTATTATAACATCAGTACAAAATGAAGGATTAAAAATGTGTATTGATATGGAAATTAATAAATAAATTCAAAAAGAGAAGAAAACTATCAAATATGAACTAGGCTATTTTTGTGAATAAAATGGATTGTCTGCTATCACTTCTTCTAAAAGACATAGGAAAACTTCTCACCTAGACTTTAATCCTAGGAGAGCCTACAAACCCTATAGGAGGAGATATCACAAAAAGAGAAATAAAAATTTTGACAAACATTTCTCTAGAAATAAAATCATCCCACAAGAAAATCCAATAAACGATTTTTTGAAAAGTAAAATAAATTTTTTTAAGTGCGATCAAAATGATCATTTTTCTAACACTTGTCAAGTCAATAATAAAATTAACCAATTAAAATTTTCTGATGAAGAAAAATAAGATTTGTTTAGAATTATTGAATCGATATATTACTATGAATCTAGTAGTGAAGATTTGGAAGATTTTGATTCCATTTATTCTAACGATTTGAAATCTTCAAGTTTTGACCGTGATTCTTCTGACACTTCTACGGGATACAAGGATAATTGTCGCAAAAAATTTGTCAATGTTATAACTAAAAATAAGGAACATGATAATCTTTTACTTAATTAATTAGTAGAATTGATAATCTTGAGTTAAAACAATATTATCTTGAAAGGCTTAGAAATGCGATCCTAAAAAATGATACTAAGTCTAATAATAATAATGTTAGTCTTCACAAACTCTTGAAAAATTCAAAAAAAAAAGAACATATAAAGAAATTACTCTTCAAGAACTTCAAAAAAAAATAAAAAAACCTTTAAGAATGAAATAAAAGAAACAAAGGATTCAAACTCATAAATAACAAAATAGTTATATATTTTAAAAATAGAAAATTTAATTAAAAAACACGAGTCCAGTAAACTAGGAAAACCTAGTATTCATTCTGATAATGATCTCGAAGAACCTGTTGTCAATATACAAGATAATGACAATTTTCTTCAAACCTTTAATCACATCAAACTTAAAAAATGTCACATATTTGTTAGAATTATTATCCAAGACTTTGATTTTACCTCCATGACTCTTATTAACTCAGGAGCTTACTTAAATTGTATGAAGAAAAGGTTCATTCCTACCAATTACTTCAAGAAAATAAAAGAATTTTTGTTTTCCACTAATGGTTCTCGTATGCATATCCATTATGAAATCTCCAAATTTCATATTTGTCAAGACAATGTATATTTTAAAACATCATTTGTCTAAGTAAAAAATATGATAGATAAAATTATCTTAGGATTACCATTCATTTTCCTGTTGTATCATTTCACAACAGAGCATGATGGAACCATTACTTATGCCATTGATAAACCTGTCAAATTCAAATTTCTTTCTTTTTCTCACAATGAGAAATTGAAAACTTTAAAATAAAATTCTATTTATGAAACCATGAATTTAATTTCTTGTTAAGAAAAATAATTATGTTTTCTTCATGATGAGATAAAATTCAAAAGAATTGAAGAATAATTTCAAAATCCTACTCTTAAAAAAATAAGAATCTTTAAAGAAAAAATTTGTAGAGAATTATGTGCTGACATTCCTAATGTATTCTGACATAGAAAGCATCATATTATCAGTCTAACTTATATTAAGGGATTTGATGAAAAGAATATCCCAACAAAAGCGCGATCAATTCAGATGAATTCTGAAATGCTTGAATTCTATAAAAAAGAAATTATAGAACTCCTTCACAAAAATATTATCAGGAAAAACAAATCTCCTAGTCATGTTCTGTCTTTTATGTCCAAAAAGCCAGTGAAATTGAACAAGGAGTTCGTAGATTAGTCATTAACTACAAGCCCCTTAATAATGTTTATAGAATTGATAAGATATCATATACCAAAAAAGAGAGACTTAATCAACAAGCTTGAAGATGCTGTTGTATTCTATAAGTTTGACATGAAATGATTATTTTGGCAAATCCAAATAAATGAGAATGGTAGGTGTAAAACTGCTTTTGTAATTCCTTTTGGTCATTGTGAGTGGAATGCAATGTCGTTTGGTCTAAATAATGCTCCTAATAAATTTTAAAATATAATGAATGGAATTTTCAACTAATTTATCATTTTTTTATTGTTTACATTGATGTTGTTATTATTTCATACATGCAGTCATTTCAAGGCCCTACCATGGAAAAAATTGAAAATTTTACCTATCAAACGATCTCAAAACTGGAAACATAAAGCCTAGAATGCTCAATCAAAATTTATTTAAAATAAAAAAATTCAATGGGAGGACAACTGCTTTTTGCTCAAATCTTATTACTTGCTTATGGTCATAATAGGTTTAAATATCTAAGAAATGAATGGGTCGATGCATTGGACATAATTCTCGAAGAAGCTTGGCTGACGCATGACTTCAACGCAGCACTGATTCAATGGTATGAAAAGATGAAAAATAGGTTTGAACAAAGATAATGAAATCTATTATAAAGATAATATAATTATAACTGTCAACGTGTTGGTATAGGTAAGTTTTAAAATTGATTTATTAGATAAATCCTTCAGATTTTTTTATACTGGAAGGAATTTTTTTCGTCTTGCCTGACAGATTTCAAAAAAGTCACAGGCATGCTGTGGAATCCGTAACTGAAACAAGAATCAATATCACTTTCAGAAAACATGTGAGCTCCATGGATGATTCGATTATAGGGGAGTTATCAACTCCACAATTAGCCCTGAAAGCCCAATTAAAAAAGGAGTCTTCTACTCTTAGCCAAACCTAATTAACAATCATTGAGTTCATCAGACCCAATTACCAATCAGCACTAGTCAATCAATTTGACAATTTCTCAATTTTTCAATCTTCTGATGCCCAATCTCTAAATCAACCAATAAAAAAATACAAAAAATCATCCTCTTACTTTCGGAAAAATCCCAGCAAAAATCTCTTTTATACCGAGCTCCTCTTTGCTTATTCAAAAGATCCTGCTCAAATTGCAAAAATCTACTTCCTTCCATATTTCCATTACGTCCTAGGTCACAAGGAAAAAAATCTCAATTTCTAGAGAGATTCACTTGGAAACTAAATTTGTAAATTTTAACCCAGTTAAAAGTCCTAAAGAAAAGATTCTCTATCATTCCTTTAACATTCTTAAAATTGTGACCATGGAGGATTGGAAAGCTCATCCTTCAGCTCTCAAAATACTTTTAAATAAAAAATAATACAATTATTTTGATTATATTGATGCTTGGTATATAATTTTCTTACATAAAAATACTGAATTTTCTCACTCTTGGTTCTTGAATTTTGATAAAAATTTTAAATCTGATTTTCCAAATTAGTTTTTGAGATGGTTTTCCGTTCACGGTCCCGTCCTAGAACTACTTCCAATTGATTTCTAACAATGTTTTAATTTGTTCATAGAATAATCAAGCCCTCACCAATTGAGGTCTCCTTCCCTTAACACCTTTATTTTCAAGCAAATACAAGATACACTGGACTCTAAAATGGCAATACCCAATTGAAGATGAAATTCTCACTCGTCAATATTTTTTCAAATGGTTGGACAAATTTAATACCTAGATAATTATTACCCCCATTAATCAAGGATTTGCAAATACTCATCCTAACCTAAAATTCACCAACCATTTGGCCTTGGCTCCATTAACAATTAATGTGCCCATTGACTAAAATCTACAAATAAAGTAAACACATTCAAACTCTTCTAAAGAGTCCAAGCATACTTCCTCTAAGGTAAAATCAAAAGCCATAAAACCTAAATCCAAACTCAAGCAAAAATTGATCCAATAAATGCTTCTTTTTTTAGAAGATAATAACAAGTTTGACTCAGAATCTTTTATGGACTCAAGCCATTCAATTAAGTCAAATACTCAAAAAGCCCAATCCATAAAAAAGACTGTCTTTCAACAATTGAAGGCCCAAAATACTCAACGGGCCGTGCCCTATTACAGTGGGCTTATGATGCATTTCAAGAGTCACAAGATCGATTTGAAGATATCAATCTTAGTGATGATGAATGACTAAAAAAAGAAAAGAAAAGAAAAGAAAAAAGAAAAAGAAAAAGAATCTTCTTTTGGCAAAATCGCCAAACCTTTAGATTAATCAATGGTTAAATAAGAAAAATAGAAGAATTTATCCTTGGAATGCCAAAATTCTAAACAATTGAATAAGTAAAATAGATGAATTTATCCTTGGCAAAATGCCAAAAGATATTATCAAGAAATCAATAAATTCAAAGATGAAGCAATTTTAAGATATCATGATAACTTTCCAACATGAAAAAATAATCAAGATATGATTTTCAAGATAAAATTATTAAGAACATTTGTATTTTGTCTTCTTTTAGGATTATTGTGCAAGTTTTCTAAAAATTAGATGGCTAGTTGTCATTTTCTATTTATTTAGTCAAAAACTACAATGTAAAATATTTCTTACTTTAGCAGAAAAGAATAGTGCAAGTTGGTGATGAGTTCTCAGTGAATTCTACTCTCTTTGCCTATAAAGAGGATGTATTCTCTCATTTGTGATTCATAACTTGATTTTCACTCATAATCACTTTGAGAGAAACACTTATTTTAAAAAATAAAGTTTTCTTCCTCCTCTTTTGTAATCATTTTCTTATTCTTTTTAATATTAATTAATGAGCGGTAACACTAATTAATTGTTACACATCAAATTTTCAATCTTGTAAGTTTTTTCTTTCATTCAATAAACAATTTGATTTCTTGTTTCTTTAATTTAAACGTAATTCCGTCTCTTTTGGTATAAAGGCCAAACTTAGTAGGGTATTTACTCCTTACTTAATTTTACTACTTGCTTAATTATTAATTTGTTCATCCACCTAAGTGGATGGTTATTTATTATTTCCTACTTATTTACTTGTTAATTATTTTTAATTAATCAATTTTTCCGTCCAAATGACTAGTTATTGTTATGCATATGTATGATTTTTGAAACTAAACATAACGAGTAACTACATCTTCAAAAAAAAACTACATCATTATAAATCTAATTAATAATTATTTGAATGATTTGAACTGAAACTTCATGTGGTATTGTTTGTGATATATAAAATTGCTCATATGAGAGGAGACTTTATATAACAACCAGTAACCACTTGTTCTCTTTTGGAGTGAGAGAATGAATTGTGCGAAAAGTGATGGTGTAAAATTAAATATTTAAAATGCATGCAATAAAAGATATTTATTCTTTGTATATAATTTACGTCACACAAATTTTATTCCATATCTTGCGGATTGATAGCCATGAAAATTGTAGTGCTCTCCACCCCATAAATTAGCAAAACAGCCAAGATAATTATATAAAAATAATTATACACGTACTAAGATTAAGATTTAAATAGTCTTTGTTTGATAAAGAAATTTATCAATTCTTCATATAAGTTAAGATGATAATCATTTTAATGAATAATAAAATAATTATTTGATCAATTAAAATTTATTTTATTATTTAATTAATTTAAAATTACTTATTTATCAGATGTCTATATGTTTGAAGAGATATTTTTTATTTTGGATAAAGTATGAATAGTTCACTAATCACTAAAATTTAAAAGAAAAAACAAACAGTATTTGCATTAATGGACAAAAGCGACTAGATTTGAGTAAGGGGCATCGATATCTTGACATAACCCCACTGAGACTTTAAAAAGTTGAAGCGTATTCTGATTCTTTCCCAAAAAATGAATAATTAAACAAAAAAAAAACTACCTTGTAATTTGCAACAAACATGAACCTTGACCAACCCGTCCCCGACCACAAGTGGTTTCGAATAAACCTGGTACTACCGTGGTTTTCAGTTTTAGCCCGTCGTATATCATCCTCACTTCAAATATGTTTATTTGTTTGACTTATATTAGTGTCAATTTTCATGCATGCACGTCCTTGAGCTTTAAATGAAATCAGATCATGCCTAATAATATATTTAGGGATCATGAGGTGATATATCTTATTCGTCTAGTCTAAAAGAGACGACTCATATTTGATCAAAATAAAATATAAAATTAAAATTTAATAACTTATAATCAATTTATTACATATAATCAGTATATTTGAGCTCTGCATATATGTTTAAATCTATTAAAAATCATCTCTTATTATAGTTACTTAAGAGTAGGTGATTTCATTATTATTTATGGTATTCTTTTTATTTTATAATCATATTATTAAGATGTTTAGTGACTGATGCTATAAACTTTTGTAATTAAATATTTATACACAAATATATATACATAAACATGACTTAATGTGTTGTATGTTACATTTGCAATGACGATATATATTTGTTTTATATATGTACACGACATGCAGGCACTCGCACGTGCATTCTCATTAAAATTAAGAAGACGCAGTCATAAATTAATATCTTGAAGTGGCATTTAGAGATCCAAAAGCAGAAATAAAGTAATTTATTATGTTCTTCATTCAAAAACTAGCTCTAAAAACGTTGTCTTGGTTTGGTGTGGGGTCCTCCAACCCTCAATTGTTTTTTTTCCTCTTTCTAGTTTCTCCTTACTTTTAGTCAAAGCAGGACAACCTTTTTGGGACAGTGAATATATGATAATTAATAATTCTATAGTATCAAATTCTAATTAAATTAAAGCAAATCTCTAAAATTAATTTATTAATATTTAGTTTAACATTATTAATTTAATTAAATATTAAAAAAAACAATTAAAACTAATGTTTGAAATTTCACGTGAAAATATATTTTTATTATATCTCTTTTTCTATTAATTTAAATACACTTATTTTTTAAATTTAGTCCGACGTTATTAATTTATTTACATGTTAAATAAAATTCATTTTATTAATTTTTTATTTTTAATTAAAATATTAATAAAAATTAATTTTATTAATTTAAGTAAAATTAAATTTATTAAATTTTAGTCTAGAAAATATTAATTTATTTAAATATTAATTAAATTAATGTTAAAATTTCATGTGAAAATATTTTTTTATTATACCTCTCATTTTATTAATTCGATTAAAACATTCTTCAAATTTAGTTTAGCATTATTCATATATTTAAATATTAATTACAATTAATTAAAAAATTAATGTTAAAATTATACGTCAAAATAACTTTTAGATAATATATCACAAAAGGGCATTTAAGTAACTTTTTGTTGTTTACACAAATTTATAATAAAATTTAACATATACAAAATATATCAATCATTAATTATCACTTATCATATTATAGATGACCATACATAATTAAACATGACAATCCTATTTCGCAAGTAATTGAATTACTATTAATTAAATTGCGATTGTCTTTCTAGATTGCGTGAACCAAACAGCCCTTGAGTGTAATTTAAATAAATAAATAAAAACTTAAAAGTTGAACATATTAAATAAACATTATATTATTTTCTCATGAATATCTTATAAAATTAAGACTCGTGGGGTCATAAGATCGTATTAGAAAAATAAGATAAAATATAATAAGATCGTAAGATTCTCCTATGAATAAGATCACGAACCATGAACCGCATATCAATTGAACCTCTCAAAATAATACACAGAATGATCTGAATCGAGAGTTTAACACCATATCTCTTACCATCACCAACCATGAACCGCATATCAATTGAACCTCTCAAAATAATACACAAAATCATTTCTCAAAATCAAAACAAAATCCCGTTAGTCAAAGCATCACTGTATATCAAACCAAGAAAAAAAGCATCACTGTACCGATGCACACACATCACTCTTGCTTGTTGCGCCTCACGCCGCACATCAAACCACAAACCCACTTCATTTGCAGTAAACCATTTAGATTCAACTATCAGCTTTGATATCATTTGTTATAACAAGATGTGACAAAAAAAATAACAAACTAAACACAATCAAGCACCACAAGATATTCGCTCATTAACAATGAAATCTTTATCGACGAAGTAAATTTCATGGGCAACAATCTGGTTTGGCGACGAATGTCTACGTCCACTATTATCTCATTGATCACCAATAAATTACATACTTAATATCGTCTCAACTACCTAACGTAAATTAGATTACACTAAATCTAAAGTCGACACACACAAAAACCATAACTAGCTTAGACAAAAGTCATTATTCTTGATCAGACTATATGCAACCCACTAATACCACAACGGGGAATCAAAGTAAACCTGAACCAAGTAAAGGAAATTATAGAAACGAGGTCCCCATGGAACCTTAAAGAAATCTAGGGTTTAACTGGAAGATTGGCCTCCCTCAACAGGTTCATCTCCAGGTCAACGGACATATGCAAACCTTTTTTTTAAGATTGCTGAAAAACTCCATGAGCGGTTGGAATGAGAACTGTGAAGAAGCCTTTACCAAAATTAAAAAGTACCTGACTACCCCCTTTTACTCTCCAAACCTATTCCCGGCGAGCTACTTCTGTTATTGGTAGTCGTCTCAACAAGGGCAGTTAGCGCAGTACTCATCAAAGAAGAACAAAGGAAATGAAAGCTTGTATACTTTGTAAGTAAAATCCTTGTTGCGGCGGAAACAAGGTATAAACAGATGGAGAAACTGATATTGGCAGTTGTAACTGCAGCACGGAAGCTGAGGCCCTACTTCCAAGCCCACAACTTCAAAGTATTGACTGAATCTTCCATTAAAAGCATTCTGAACTCAAAGTAGGAAAGCATAATAATAGCAAAATGGTCAATTGAGCTGAGCCAATATGACATCAGTTACGATCCCCGAGCGTCAATAAAAGGATAGTTATTAGCGGACTTCATAGCTGACTTCACAGGTGGGGAATTGAATGGGAAGCTTGCCAAACAGGAGAAAGTGGAGCTTGGACGCTCTTTGTAGATGATGCTTTAAACAGTAAAGGAGCAGGAGTAGGGGTGGTGGCACAATCTCCCTTTGGGGAAGTATTGGAGCATTCCATCTCCTTCGAATTTAATGCATCAAATAATGAAACAGAGTATGAAGCACTAATCGTGGGAATCTCCCTGCTACGGGAATATGAGGTAACTAAAGTTAAGATTTTCTATGATTCCATGTTGATCGTAAAACAGGTCACGGGAGAATACATAACAAAAGATGAACGAATGATAAAATACTTACAATAGGTGAAAGATCTCCCTAATACGCTAAAACATTATGAAATCCAGCAAATTCTGAGAATGGAGAATGGGCATTATGATGCCCTAGAAAACCTAGGATCTTCATTACACCTCCCTTACAGAAGGAACATCCCCGTAGAAGTTCTGAAAGAACCAAGCAACTCACTCCCATTAACTAATGTAGCTGATGTAGAAATTGAACGAGAGGCCAACTGGCAGGACAACATAATCTACTTGTTAAAAAACAAAACACTTCCTGAAGATAAACTACTTGCCAAAAAAATACGACAACAAAGTACCAGGTACACAATGATTTACGAGGTTTTATATAAGAATATATTTGTAGGACCATACCTGAAGTGCCTATGAGAAAAAGAAGCCTAGTATGTGCTAGTGGAAATTCATGAGGGCATGCACGAAAACCATACTGGGGGCAGATCACTAGCCCATAAAGTCATGAATAAAGGATACTACTGGTCTCGAATGCATCAAGATGCCAAATAGTACGTGAAAAAATACGACAAGTGTCAAAGTTTCGCACCCGTAGCAAAAATGTCCCCCAGGGAACATAAAATCATGGCTAGTCCTTGGTCATTCATGTGGTGAGCCCTAGACATTATTAGGCCGCTCCCCATGGTGCCAGCCCAAAAACGCTTCCTGTTAGTTAGAATGGATCATTTCACTAAGTGGATTGAGGTAGAAGCCTTTGCCAGAATTCGTGAAGAAGAAGTAAAATGGTTCCTATGAAAGAACTTGGTGTGCAGGTATGAGATACCCCAGATCTTGGTATCTAAAAAAGGACTTCAGTTCACCAGAAGCTTGATAAGAACATTTTATAAAGATTTGAAAATCATGAATCGTTCCTCCATGCCTTACTACTCCCAGGGGAACATACAAGTTGAAAGATCAAATCGAGTCATACTTAATATCCTAAAGAAGTATCTGGATTCCGTAAAAGGAAAATGGGTAGAAGAGCTACCCGCAGTCCTATGAGCATACAGAATGACCCCGAGAGAACAACGGGAGAAACCTCATTTGCATTATCATACGGAGTAGAAGCGATCATCCTCGTAGAAATCAGAAGCCCTACTATCAGGTCCGAACTAAATGAATAACAAAATGGAGAGCTCCTGAACAACAGTCTCGATGATCTAGAAGGAAGAAGAGAATTGGCCCTGATCAGAATGGCCTGTTACAATAAGATAAGAAGATCTTATTTCCAAAAAAAGTAAGGAAGCAGGAATTCCAAATAGGAGAACTGGTCTTCAGAAAAATCTTCAAAATGAAAGGAAAACTCGGGCCAACATGGGAATGACTATACATCATCTGTAAAATAGGAGGAAGCGGATATTACCGCTTGGAGACAAAAGAAGGAAAGGAATTGTAGAAACCATGGAATGCAATTCATCTGAAAAAATATTTTGTGTAAAGGATGTAAAAGATCCATTATAATGAGACATCTTCCCAGTACTTTTTTTCCCGCAAAGGGTTTTCACGCAAAAACAGTAACGTGGAACTTCTCTCCTCAGCCAGACTACTACTAAAGAGGAACTAAGGGCATTAAAAAGTCATTGGGAGGGGCAGTTCATAAGTCTTATTCCCAAAAGAAACTAAGGGCGTTGAAAATTCCTTGGGAGGGGCATTTCATAAGTCCTACTCCTAAAAGGAAATAAAGGCATTGAAAAGTCCTTGAGAGGGGAAGTTCATAAGTCCTACTGTTAAAAAGAACTAAGGGCATTAAAAAATTCTTTAGGAGGGGCAGTTCATAAGTCCTACTCCCAGATGGAACTAATGGCATTAAAAAGTCCTTGAGAATGACAGTTCATGAGTCCTACTCTCAGAATAAATTAAGAACATTAACTCGATAAGGAGGAATCATGGACATAGATAACTCTAAAACCCATTTGCAGTAAAAAGAAAGGAAGTTTCAACCCCAACAGATGAAAAGAAGAAGCAAATGAAAAAGGTGAACGCACTCTTACCTAAACATTCCTTGAAATAAGCTTCCGGTTATTTAAAAAGGATTAAGTAAACTTATAACTTTACTACCTTTTATAACTTGTGGAAATTTACTAAATTCAAAATTGATTGATAAACTATTAACTAAAAAGGTAATAAATAAAGCACACTGAGGGAAAAAGTCATTTCATTTAAAACAAGAAAATTATAAAAAAAATGTAAAAAATGCTAATTCTCTGTAGCAGTAGCGCCAGTAGCTGCTTCAGTGGTAGAAGCGGGAAGCTCCGCCTCGGGATCAACAGACTCATCAGGAAGGGGGACTAGCGACATACGCGGAGGCTTATCAGCCTTGGCATCGTGGTAGCCCGTCGTGTAGGCCATCTGCTCATACTTGTCGACCATGGCCTGGTACTCGGCCGCAAGACTAGCCACCTATTCACTTGACTTAGCCAACGCCTCATTGGCCTCGACCAACATTGCTTCAACGATGGACAAGTTCTCCCCACTTATCTCTGCGGACCTCTCAGCCTCCCCCAAAGACCACTCGAGTTTTGACTGCTTAGTCACTACCACTTCAAGCTCAGAAGTTAAATGGGCAACGACTCATTGGGGATCCGCCTCTACCCTCATAAGATTGTCCCATTCAAAGACAACGACACCATAGGCTTTGGTGGTCTCCACCACCTTTCTTTACGGCCGGCAACCTCCTCCTCAGAAGCATGAGTTTCTTCTTGCAGCCCGTTGTGATAAGTCACAGCTTGCTAAAAAAAGTGTTAGCCAAAGAATTAAGAAAAGTTTTCTACTTAGGAAAAATAAGGAAATGCAGGAAAAGAAAATACATGCATCAGAGCATGACTCAGGCTGATGTCCTTATCATGAATAGACAGCTGGTGGAGTACAGGAGCATCCACCTCAGATATGATTCCCTTCGCGACCACGTATGAAGATTGGGAATCCGTCAGAACACTGACGTCAGTAGGAACTGGCGGAGCCGTGGGGTGACGCTGCCACTGCCAGACACTCATCTCCTCAGAAGGATTTGGAGAAACGGAAGGAGGGGAGACCAGTTTCTTTCCAGGAGAGAGAGAGGACACGATGATCTTCCCCGCAGTAGTAGTAACCTCTTCAACAACGGGGATATCAGTGGCAATTGAGGAAAGATCAGGAATGGGAGGAATAGCTTCCTCTGAAATAAAAACTATAGAACTGTCGTTCCCCATTTTCTGATGCTTAACCGTGTCAGGTACTCCCTATAAATTATTCTTCAGGCGCTTCGTCATCTCAAGCTCATTGTACTCGAAGTAGAAAAGCGTGTCCTCATCATCTGCCTCTTTCTGAGCAGCTTCCCATTTTGCCTGGCGCGCTCTTTCTTCCTGATCAAAAGCTTCCTCCTCTCAGTATGATTCTGAAGAGTTAGAAGAGCTTGACCCAACAATTTGATGAAATGAGGGAACGGGGTTCATGATAGGAATAGCCTGATGAACTTCTGCTCCAGAAGACGTTATAGCAACAGACTTAGCAACAGGGATGGGCGTGACCACGACCTCGATCTCCCTCTTTGGGATGAGTAGATCCCTCTAGTCCTACTCCGAAACAGTTATAGGCGGCATAGAGTTACACAGCAACTCTTTCGGGTGAAAGATCTCTTTTTCAGACTCTTATCTATACAAAAAAAAGAAAAGAGGGGTTAGAATTTGGAAAAGGCAAACTAAAAAACAAATGAAAATGGAAAAAATCAGGACTATAGCATGAAAATAAAAGGAAAAGATGGCTTCAGTTACTTATTGAACTCCCCCCATATTTGGGAAAAAACTCAGCGACCGTCGCCACCCCAGTTTCCACCTACGAGAAATGTACCATCCTTCTAGCCTTTATCCCCGCTAGGAAGGTCAGTAACTAGTCCTCCCCGCTTCTCACTCATGAGGGGAGCCAGGTAATAGGACAATCTATGCCTTTTCACTATGTACACAACACGGATTTCATCTACCCCTATATTTAGGTTATGCCTCATATTGAGGGCTTCAATCCTTAAAATAACCCTATATGTACTAAGGGTATATTGGGAGAGGGAAATGTTGAAGGTATCAAAGAATTCTTGGAAAAGAGAAGAGAAGGGAAGCTTCAAACCTAATGCTATATACATTAGGGCTAAAGAAATTTGGTAGGGAGGATTACAGGGAGAAGATTTAGGGAATCCTTCCCCCAAATCACATACTACATTTGGGGGGAAGACGTCCTTGTGAAGGGAAAGAAAGCGGTCAAATTCATTTTTATTCCTAACTAAGAGAACATTCACCTTGAATGGGTGTTCTTCTATCACTACGAAAAGAATGACTACAGAACAAAAAAGATGAAAAGAAAGGAGACCACGAAGATGAGAAGGGAAGAAAAGAGAACATATAGAAGATAGGAATAAGAGTAAGAAAAAAAAGAAATGGGGGAAACCTAGGTAATATAGGCTATGGATGCCAAAAGCAAGTTCAAAAGCGTTTAATACATAGGGAGATGAAAAGACACCGATTTTGAAAAGGGGGAAGGAAAAATGACGGACGCATAGGGAAGGGAATGGAATAATTACTACCAGTCTACCTTAAAACGGGCGGGCCAGTGACAACACGATAGCTGGATAAAAGGAAACCTACCAGGTCAGAAATGTGCATGACGTGAGAGCCATAAAATGAAACAATGCATGGGGAATGCAAAAAATGAAGCTCACACACGTGTGTCACACTAGAATAAAACAAAATTAAGAACAATGAAGGTTCCAAAGAACTTGTCAGCAACCCCAAAAATGAGGCAATGGTGGTACATTATCTCATTATTTAAAATTATTTATGACTTTTCTTGCATAACACTTAATGTTTTGCAGAATAAAAGAGGATTCTAAATTGATGAAAGTAGATCAAGAATAGCCGTTCTCCAAAAATGGGGCGCTTGCTGAGAGCATTCATTGTATATCGACGAACATCGTCGAAGAGCAATGGGGGCAAATGAACAGGTAAAAAATATTCACAGCACATGGACAAAATGAACTTACCCACGATTTATGAGAAGCGCCAAAAAAGTAGAAATGGATGACTGACTGAAGTCGTGAGATATTCATAGAACGGGTAATTATCGTTTCAAGAACGAAAACTGATATCTCGAGAATGGGGGATCGTCACTTCAAGAACAGGTACCAACATCCCAAGAACGGGGGGTCATGACCTAAAGGACGGGGCAAAATATCAGAATGAGAAAAGGGGTTCAGACTAACAATCAACTGACCGTAATTGATTGAGTAGACTGCACCGCTCAGACAAGACAAGTTGGTAGGCCACCAAGTGGTTCTGAATAATTGGCTCGGAACCACAGAAAACTGTCATACGGTAGCGGTTTATAGGCGGCTGAATGTGACAAATGTAAAATAAAAAAGAAAGGGCATCCCCACGAATGAGTTTTTTTCTAAACCTGATGAGTACCTCATCTGACATTTTTATTTGTTTGATTATTTTTGAATTAAACCCATGCAATTGAGGAAGTCTATATAAAGCCAATATATTTAATAAAATAGTACACTTTGGACTCTGGAGAATTTTGGATGATGGACATCTCTTTTTATCTCATTAATACTTACACAAAATTTATCCTTATTAATAAACTTTTTCCTTAATCTTGAGGAGGACGGGAAAAATCCTTTACATAGATAAAATTTAGAATATGACAAGAACATGACCTATTAGTTTGAATTTCTACCCAAAACGTGCAAGTGAGAGTATTTGAAAGAAAATTATACTATGGACTTCCATGTTGGCTACAATAAATGTTGAAAAGACATATATGTAGTTTTTGAAACTAAAAATGAATATATAATTAACATAAAATACATACAGGTTTGTCAAACTTAACTTAATATACTATGTATACAGGAAGTCCACAGTAGATCCAGATATTTATGGGAGGGCTAGTTTTGAGATTCCTCCACAATGCTCGGTGTGGAAGCATTTCTTCCTCTAGGTTTGTGTGGAAGCACTTCCTTCACAGTGTTTGTTGTGGAAGTACTTAATTCTAGCACCATATTTGGTTTAGAAGTACCGAATAGCCATGGTATCGTCCTAGTGATGAATCTGTGTCCTATAAATAACTCAAATATTCAGTCCTATAGAACTTAAAAACCCAGTTAAAAAGGCCTCAATTTTGAAAAATTGAATAATGTCTTAATACTGAAGAACTCAATAGCCTAGAATTATCTTTGGTATTTATTACTATTCATTATTTTTTAACAATGTCTTAATCCTATAAAACTCAAGCATAATATCTTTACAATACTGACTTTAAGTATATAAGAGTACCCTGAAAAGATTCAAGCCTTTAGAATCAAGCTGAATTAGTGCTCGAGAATTTGACAGTAAAGAAAGAAGAAAGAGAAAGAAAGAAGAAGAAAGGCAGATAAAGAAGAGAGAAGGTAGAAGAATGCTTCAATGCTCATTAATCTTTGACTTAGAGTTTAAATACACACAAGCTTAGTTAAGTTAATACTAATTAAACTTAACTGGTACAAAGACTAAGTCTCATGTCCTACTAACAACAAACAAACTATTACTAATGCATCATAAACTAGCTATTATTCATATCACCCCCCTCAAACTCATGTCAACAACTGGGAAGATGAGTTTGTATCGATGAAAAATAAACGTTAGGATGGATAACGACTTAGGAAAACATCAGCTAGTTGATGAGTATATGACATATGTTGAGTATTAAGTCTTTCTTCACAACCTTCTCCTGACAAAATGATGATCTATCTCAACATGATTGGTTTACAACAAATGCAATATCAGGTTTGGTAAATGTAAGATATTGCAAGGCTCCAATAGGTCTCCTATAATGAGTTATATCTGATAGTGGAGATCCATTATGAGTATAGAAAGGAGATTTGGTGGAACATGGTGAATTGCAAGGCTTGGCATCATACATTCTAGCTTTAAGAATAAGATCTTTGACGTATTTCACTTTTACAAAGATACGTGAGAATAAGTGATGAATTTCAACCCTAAGAAGTACCTCAAGGATCCAAGGTCTGTCATATCAAATTCTTGCTACAATAGTGAAATACGCTTTAAAATATGTCATGTATCAGTTCGAGTAGGATGATATAATCAACATACAAAAAGAGATAGGAAACAGAGCCTACATAAGATCTAAAAAATAATGAAGTATCAACCTGTGAAGCTTCAAAACTGAGGATTAGAAATGAGAGGTGAATCTATCAAACCAGGCCTTTGGTGCATGTTTCAAACCATACAAATACTTGTGAAGCTTGCATACGTAGTTAAGATGTGTAGGTATCACAAAATCTGATGGTTGAGTCGTGTACACCTCCTCTTTTAAGAAACCATGCGTAAATGTATTTTTGACATCTAACTTCCTTAAAGGTCACCCAAAATGTGCTACTAGAGATAGTATAATCCTATCAATATGCTTCTTTATCACATGTCTGAATGTTTACTCATAACCTAAGCCTTCTTCTTCATGAAATACCTTGGCCTTAAGTCTGGCCTTATATCTAGAAATCTATCCATTTGGATGATACTTTAGTCTGTACACCCACTTACATCCAACCAAGTTTTTGTTATGAGGAATGGGCATCAGATACCAAGTATTTTAAGACTGTAAGGATGTATATTCTTCAGCCATTGCTGTAACCCATTGGGGATCCTTAGATGCCACAATAAAAGTAGCACATTCAAGTGGAGTAGAGGATGCTGGTAATTTCTTTCTTTTGCCTATTCTTAATTTGGCTCTAGTTTGCATAGTATGTAAGTTTAGTGGACGTGGGGCCTATGAAGGAATGGATTATGGGGTAGATGAATGCCTTTGGGATGGTATTAGTTTAGTGTTTGAAATTGGCAGGTCTACGTAAAAAGAAGAAGAAATATTTGATAGAGATGAAGATGTTTTACATGCATCACTAGAGGATCTATCATCATTGTTGGTATTGTCATTAGAGTTTCTAAAGGTAGTGTATGTTTGAAATTTTTCTTAAGAGTGATCAGTTGAAACATTATTTATATTATGATGAGATGTTATAGCAATATAAATGGAAAGCAAAAAAGGGGACAAATGAAGAATTATGCATATTTACACATTAGTTTGCTTCTTATCACTCCATGAAACGAGAATTGAACCTAAATAAACCATGAAACTAGTAGTTGATCTTCTATCAGAGAGATCTTCTACCTAATCTGCATCTATGAATGCCCTTATTATAGAGTTCCTTGTTTAAAACAAATCCCATATTCAGAGTACCACATTGTATCTTAATATCCTTTTAACTTCACTAAAATGAGTAGAATTGTGTGACTGCATGAATTTGTAAACTTTATTTACAACAAATGCAATATCAGGTTTGGTAAATGTGAGATATTGCAAGGCTCCAATAAGTCTCCTATAATGACTTATATCTGATAGTGGAGATCCATTATGTGTATAGAAAGGAGATTTGGTGGAACATGGTGAATTGCAAGGCTTGACATCATACATTCTAGCTTTAAGAATAAGATCTTTGACGTACCTCGCTTTTACAAAGATGCGTGAGAATGAGTGATGAATTTCAAGCCTAAGAAGTACCTCAAGGATCCAAGGTCTGTCATATCAAATTCTTGCTGCAATAGTGAAATAAGTTTAAAAATATATCATGTATCAGTTTGAGTATGATGATATAATCCACATACAAAAAGAGATAAGTAATAGAGCTTACATAAGATCTAAAAAATAATGAAGTATCAACCTATGAAGCTTCAAAACTGAGGATTAGAAATGAGAGGTGAATCTATCAAACCAGGGCTTTGATGCATGTTTCAAACCATACAAATACTTATGAAGCTTGCATACGTAGTTAAGATGTGTAGGTATCACAAAATATGATGGCTGAGTCATGTACACCTCCTCTTTTAAGAAACCATGCGTAAATGTATTTTTGACATCTAACTGCCTTAAAGGCCACCCAAAATGTGCTGCTAGAAATAGTATAATCCTATCAATATGCTTCTTTATCACATGTTTGAATGTTTACTCATAACCTAAGCTTAATTCTTCATGAAATACCTTGGCCTTAAGTCTGGCCTTATATCTACAAATCTATCCATTTGGATGATACTTTAGTCTATACACCTACTTACATCCAACCAAGTTTTTGTTATGAGGCATGGGAACCAGATACCAAGTATTTTGAGACTGTAAGGATATATAGTCTTCAGCCATTGCTGTAACCCATTGGGGATCCTTAGATGCCACAGTAAAAGTAGCATGTTCAAGTGGAGTAGAGGACGCTGGTAAGTTCTTTCTTTCGTTTATTCCTAATTTAGCTCTAGTTTGCATAGGATGTGAGTTTAGTGGACGTGGGGCCTGTGAAGGAATGGATTGTGGGGTAAATGAATGCGTTTGGGATAGTATTAGTTTAGTGTTTTATGGTGAAATAGGCAGGTCTACGTAAAGAGAAGAAGAAATATCTTATAGAGGTGAATATGTTTTACATGTATCACTAGAGGATCTATCATTATTGTTGGTATTGTCATAAGAGTTTCTAAAGGTAGTGTATGAGTGAAATGTTTCTTAAGAATGATCAGTTGAAACATTATTTATATTATGATTAGATGTTATAACAATAGAAATGGAAAGCAAAAAAGGAGACAAAGGACGAATTATGCATATTTTACATAGAAGAGTGTGTGTGTATAGCACAATTAGACTTAGTTGTTAAAGATATATATGAAAACTTGGACTCGTCAAATACTACAAGTCTAGAAACATATAGTTTCTCATTAAGAGGGTCAAAGCACAAATATCTGTTAAATCAGTAACATAGCCTAGGAAAACACATTTTGTTGTTATTTATCGTAACTTGTGAGAGTTGTAAGGTTTCAGAAGTCGGTAACAGGCACATCAAAAAGTTTTAAGATATGAATAATCTTGAGTTTTCCATATAGCTTCTCATGAGGTGAAGAATTCTGAAGATTATGAGTAAGCATGATGTTAATTAGAAAGACAACTATTGAGAATACATAAAATCAGAATTGATGTGAGAGAGCGGATTTGTGTAACATGGCTAAAGTAGTTTCTACCATGTGCATATACTTCCTTTCAGCTAGGCCATTTTGTTCTGGTGCATATGGACATGATTTTTGGTGAATGATTCCATGAGTTTGAAGTTAACTTTTGAATACTGAACTTGAGTACTCACCCCCATTATCACTTCTAAACATTTCAATTTTGGTGGAGAAGAGGTTTTCAACATAAGGTTTAAAATTTTGAAAGATATTACAAACTTCATATTTGAAATGAACGGGAAAGATCCAAACATATATTGTCATATCATCAATTAAGGATACATGATACTTATAGCCAGAATTAAAAACAATGGGAGATAGTCCCCAAACATCAGTATGTATTAATTCTAAAGGAGAAGAAGATTGACTATTAGAGAGTTTGAAAGAAAAATTTGATAACTTTCTATGAATACATCTTTCACATACAGTAGGACTAGCATATGTTTTACAAGTTATTAGAACTTTTAACAATATTTATTTTACTACATTTTCTGATGCATGACCAAGTCTACCATGCCATGTTGTATTTGTGATTCTACTACCAATTTAAACTACTGGTGTATTATGATGATTTCTTGCTTTAAAGATGACAATATGGGTAAAGCCATTTCTACTCGGGCCTTTGTAGATGACTTTGCCCATGGCTTTGTTCTAGATAAGAAAGTAAGATGCATCAAAGATAAAGATGCAATTATAATTCAAATAGAATTGGTAAATAGAAAGAAGATTGGATGAAAGCTGAGGAACACATAGTACTTTAGATATTTATAAAGTTTTAGGGAGGAAAAGAACTTTTGCTTGAAATTGTGTGAGATATGGATCAGGCGTGGCCATTACCAACTATTATACTGTCATTTCCACTATACTCAGTTGGAAGAAAAATGTTGCTTACATCTGGTGTCATGTGTGTGTTGCACCCTGAATTTTTCAGCCACACTTGATATGTTGAGTTTGCTGAGGAGTTGTTGTTATACATTGTTTCCATTGTTCTAGGATGAATGAGTGGATTTGTTCCCTGATAGAGGTAGTTCATTATGTGGCAACAGTCTATTGCACTTGATTAGTCTTACAACAAATTTAATAGTTAATCTTGAAACATTGGGAGCTAAAACTTTGGCATTCCCACATTTAATCTTGAATTTACATTCAATGTTGGTGGTGTTCCAAAAAATAAAGGTTGAAGAAAGTTTGACATACTTCCTCTACCTCTTTGATTAAATAATCTTCCATGATTTGACCTACCTACACCTCTGCCTTGATTAAGTCTGCCTCTACCTCTATTATAATGGAATTCTTTATTGAATTGTGTATTTTGTGCAGCATATATGGAAGTCATTTGGAAGAGTGACTCACATTGCCTATTTTATATTTCAAGAAACCTATCTTCTGACAGTAATAACACTTGTAATTCTTCAAGATCCATTGCATAAGCTCTTGCTCTAATGGTTGTTCTCACAGTGTTGTACTCATTTGGCAGGCCATTGCTGGCATATAGCAAGATGTCTTCATCTTCAAAAGACACTTACACAACAACATCCTATCCTTCATCTCAGTGATCCTCACAATGTAAGAATCTATGTTTAGGTTTCCTTTCTTTATGACGGATTGTAGGTCTAACTTTAGTTGTGTGATGTTAGACCTTGAAATTGAAGAAAACATGCTTTCAATCGAGTTTTACACTTCCATATAGGTTCTACATCCACAACATAAGAAAGTGTCATTTGTGAAAGTGTGGCACTGATTAGAGTCATCAATGTATGATCATGAGTGCACCATTGTTCAAACTTTGGGTTCGCAACCTTTTCATTTTTCTCATTGATAACAAACTGGCTTGGACAAGGTAGAATTTTATCAACATACCTGAATACTGAGTGTGCTTTAAGAATGGAAGTGATTTGATACTTGATCTAAGGTACAAAGTTAACTGAATCTAGTCTTATAGAGATCGAATTACAAATATTAAAGAGTAGGAAGATTGTGTATGTGGCTGTGAGTAAGAACGTTCAATATCAGAGTTGGAGTTGTTTGTGTTGGTTGAGGCTACCATTTTAGATACTGGTCTTTAATAGCTCTGATACTGTGAAGAGATTCAAGCCCCACTATTAGGCTAAATCACTGCTCGAGGAGTTAACAGTAAAGAATGAAGAAAGAAAAAGAAACAAGAAGAAAAACATATGAAAAGAGAGAAGGTAAAAGAATGTGTCGATGCTCATTAATCTTTCACTTTAAGTTTGAATACACAAGCTTGGTTCACTTAATACTAACTGACCGATACAAAGACTAAGTCTCACATGTACATTTTTGTCCTACCTACAACTGAATAACTATAACAAATACATTGTAAACTAGCTACTTATCATGCCTAAGGAAATGTTTGATCTGAAAAGTATTCTTTCACTGCTTAAACAAAAACGGATTCTGTGTCGTTGCTAAGCAAGGACAAAGTCTAAAGTTAGGTCAGATCTGATCGTTCAGCCAGATCTAAATGAACCAGATCTGGCCCAACTACTTTTGTCATTAAATACTAATTTTTTTATTTTTTATTTATTTCATTAAATGGATCTGATCTGTTCAAATCTAGATAAACAGAACAGATCTAATTATCTCTCTGTCATTGCTTAGCAGCGGCACAAAATCCAAATACTGCTGAAACGTTGTTGAATTTTATTATTTGGATTTCATTTGGTCTTACACGTGGATTTTAAAAGCTCCTATAGGTAACTTGCTTTATAGGACACATAAAGGTTAGCTGATGTCATCTTCTAAACAATTAATGGGGCCTATTTTCTGGGTACTCTTTTGAATTGCAGGGTGGTATTTAGAGTGAGAGATCATGCCTAGAGAGAGAGAGAGAATTTTGTTTTTAAGCGTAAAATAATATTCATTAATTTATGATAAGAAAAATCCTAAAGAGTAAAGTTTGTGGGAGATTTGGGCTAGCTAGATATGTTTATTGATGTTGTGAATGCGAGCTACTTCAAAATGTCACCTCATAGCAAGTGGGAGATCTCTCCAACTCCTCTTTCTTTATGCAAAAAAAAGTTACATAAAAAATAAAGACATGTGATAGCTAGCTGGAACCAAATAGTCTCCCCAAGCTAAAAGAGAGAGCAAAGTGTGATCCAATTCAAACATAACTATCTGTCGACTGGCCTCTTTTTTCTTGTCCTAAAGTCACTAATAAAAATTGAACATCACACTATATATGACAAAAAGTAAGTGTAAATAAAATTTCGTCACTATCTCTGTACTGTTTATTAACTTTGAAGGCCTGGAGTGAGGTGGTGAGTTGTACTAACGAAAGTTACCCCAGCCAAACAATGATTGGGAAAAACAATGATTGGGAAAAAGGTACCACAAGTCGTCAAACACGTAACCAAAGGAAAAAGCATGGACTCTATTTTCAATATGACTTCACTTTAATAGTTAAATACGATTTGATCAATTAAAATTTAATCTAAAATTTAACTGTTCTACGATAATTATTCTCATAATATCATACATTGTTTTGAAATATAAAAATGTACACAACTCAATCCTCTTTATATGTGTGACATCGCTTTGTATTTTATAATTGAATATGAAAGAAATTGAGGTAGTGTATAGAATAATTTGGATTGGTTATAGTCACTCATTTATTCGAATGAATGTATAATTATCTCATTTCCAAGTTTGTTATATTAATTAAGGACACTTTAACTTTCACTAGTTTCTGATACGTGTATTGCATGCAAGGAACTAAATGATAAATTTTATTTATTTATTATATAATATCCCTAAAGATGAAAAAAATCCAAACAAACACTAGTTAACGATATGTGAAAAATAAATGATATACGACATTGTGCGTTTACAAGTTGATATTAGATTTTGTTTAGGTATCTATAGTTGTTTTAAAAATCTATTCTTTTTAATTGTATATTTTAACTAATAAATTTACATTTGCTTCTTTTTTACATAATTTCATGGGTCTCATTTTCATTTCATGTATTCTAAGGTATATTATCTTAATTTTTAAAATAATTAATTATCAAGGTATGTAGACAACAATTTAGGAGTGTTTTAGATTTCGTTTAAGTATATATAGTTGTTTCATACTCTATTCTTTTTAACTGTATGTTTGAACTAATAAATTAACATTGGCTTCATTTTTTACATTATTTCATGAGTCTTGTTTTCATTTCATGCGTGCAACGCATGTTATCTTAATTTTTAAATACTTAATTATCAAGTTACTTAGAAAGTAATTTAAGAATAATAAAAATAGACAATATTATCCAAAAACCTCAAAAGTGGTATACTCATATAATTCAAAATGATTAATTTTAATCTTAAAGTTTATTAAGGAAAATTAAAGAATTCCATGAAGTAAAGGAGGTAATTTTTGTCAAAATTATTTTATGTGTATTCCCTGAGGATCGATGAAAGAAGGACGTGTGTCCTAACTGCGCCATTCTCCGCTGCATGGAAAGCCAGTTGAGCCCCAACCATGGGCCATGCGCCATACCCGACTTGACCTCACCAACCCACGATAAAGGCACGTGATCAGGTATAGCAGAGCTCATAAGAAATAAGGAATACTCGCAAAAGATCTGAAAGTGTGGATAACCATCCAACGTTAGCACCATCATTACACGTCGAAAGTAGGTGTCAATGTAGCACATGATAGAATTATGTTCATAAAGTCGGGTGATAACTATTTATGAGTATTTAGTTATTTCTCAGACATTTTGTATTACTGAATTGAATGAATGAATGAAAGTTTTTCTATTAATTAAAGTGTGTTTATAATTTACTCAGGTCTTGAAACTATTATCAACGTAAGAAGAGTAAAGACTGAGGGGTTTTCTAGTCAAACTTTTTTGAAATAATTCAGAACATTATTCACAGTCTTAGGATCGACTGGACAATTGAGCCTGATTACGACTATTAGGTTGAACAAAAATGATGCCGGTCTTGGGGCATGGGAGTGGAGACTCTAACGGTTGACCTAGACATGTTATGAAACATGTTGAATAAACTAGTAACAAATTAGTTTGGAGCAAAGCCATTTATCTCGCTCTAAATCTAATTGTTTACACCTTAAGGGTATTTTCATGATTATCTTAATCCTGAGGTGAATACGAATCTTGACTTAGTTACTTGCGGGCTTTGATACGCTAAAGGAGTGAGTTCGAATTACCGGATAATACATTGGCTGTTGGGATTGTGATTCACAGATACGAAATTCGTGTCGAGGTTACAAAATGCAACAATATCACATTATGGTTTATTGATGGGTGTGTGAATAAATAAAACATAGCCAGGTACTAGATAAAATGAATCTTATTCATTGAATAAGACTTGGTGAACTGTGTGAGACAATTCACTGTTATATCTTTCTTATTCACAGTCAAATAAGAAGTTACAGAAATAATAATTAGATGGGTAAAACGATAATTTTACATCCCGCTCTTGTTACTGATATTCATGAAGGATAACATAGCAAAATATTATGTGGCTCATGAAATAAAAAATGTTTATTTACACCAACAGAAAATGTAGCGTGCATGAATCGAGACTTGATTCGGCATTGGACCTAAAACAATTACTGAAATAAATTCACCGAGTATTTGAATCTTATAGCTTTATTCATGTGGGTCCATTCGGTCTCATGATTTGATGAGTGGCTCTAGATGTTTATTTTCAATTTTGAAATTGATGTATGCCAAAATTACGGCATAGGATTTGATGTAATTTAATTTTTGTAAAAGTTGTATCTTTAAATTCCATGTAAATCTGTCGTCACGAGAAAAGTTGTCATTCATCGTGCCACTCGTCATCGTCGTCGCCGTTCACTGATGCCACTTGCTGTCATACCACACCGTCCCTGCTACCCCACGCCGCCGTTTACCATCGTCGCTCACCATCGTATGTTTCCTAATTATGGTATAGAAAACCACAGGAATTAGGAAACCTTAAGTTTTTGAAAACTTTAGGGTTTAGGAGACCTTGAATTTTTGAAATCTTAAAATAATAGAAAACTTTGAGTTTTTAGAAACTTTAGGGTTCAGAAAACTTTGAGTTCTTAGAATGTTTAGGGTTTAGGAAATCTTGAGATTTTTGTAACTTTAGGGTTTTGGAAACTTTGAAGGTTTGGAAATTTTTGGGTTTAGGAAACCTTAGGGTTTTGCCCAACTAGTCCCTAAAAATTATTTTTATTTAATTCAGTAATTTTCAACACTAATTAATTAGAATTTATTTTATAAAATATTTTTAAAAATAAATTAATTGATTAATGTACTTGGTAATTTATTTTTCAAAGTAAAAATTGTTGGAAAATTAAATGAATTTTGAGTTTTGAAAATGAGACTACACTTTTGTAAAGAGTTACAAATTGATAGGACATTCTGAAGGAGAATGAGAAGATTACAGACGCCATGAAATTTAGTATTTAAATTATATAAATTTTTTATGGGTTGTAACTAGAAATGAGTCATAGAGAGGGATAATTTTGAATGAATGATCTATTATTAATCTCGTATCATCATATAACATGTCATATAGAAATAGGGATATGCCAATATTAAAATGCCATGTAGCATGTAAAAGTTTATAATTTTCAAATTGTGATTTAAATTTTATAAAAGTTTATAATTTTCAAAACTTATTTTTTCAAATTTATAAAAAAGTTATATTTTTGAAAAAGCAAATAAAAATCTATTTTTTCAAAAACTAAGTGGAATGGTCATTAACGTCGAAACGTTCTCAAGGTCCCCAACGCAAACTTGATCATGGTTCGAGGAATGGTTTAGAGCTGCTCTAGCAGTCCTCTCTTAAGTGGTAGAAACTTGAGAATCGTGTCATTTTGAGTCATCGAGTTACTTAAGAAGCTAAAGCTTGTAAAGGAAGTGGTGAGGTAGGACTGTTCCTAGACAGACTATTAATTCATGGCAACTTTTAAAGTCGATGCGTTGGTTAAACACTTAGACCAAAGCACATTGGAATTCCTGATAGGGGCTAGTCAATAGGGTCCAGGTGACCAAAACCATTGGTGATTGGTTAAGCTAGATGTAGTCACATCTTAAGAAGCGTTAACCAAATGAGAGGAGTCTTGATGCGATAGGAGGTAGCTTGGACGTTGTCCTTAGATGAGACAAACTATCGTTATTGATCGTAACATCATGGAAGAAATATTTTTTATTGGATTTTTAAATATTTAACTATTTGCATCATGCATCATACTTTCCTAAATTATTGAGTATTTATTTACACCATTTTATTTACTCTTTTCAGTAATCATGTCGTTATTCCTACTCTCAACTATCTTAAACACGAACATTACGTGGATTGAAAACGTAATCCTGATATTGTGCTAATGGTAGAAAGTATAAGTTTATGCGTACCACCCCTTGTCCTCTTGAGCCTATTGCTGAATCGACTCAAGAGGAAAATGATTCTTATGCTTCTTGGCTCCATTCTAATAAAATCGTTAGATGTTATATCTTGGCTTATGTTAGCAATATTTTACAACAACAGCATCAGAACATGGAAAATCCTACTGATATGATCTTAAATATCACTGAAATGTTCGGAGATCAGGGTCGTCAAGCCAAATAGGCTGTTGTGCGATACTTGATGAACTGTAAGATGAAAGCTGGAACTCCTGTCAGAGAATATATGATGTTGATCATTAGTTATCTGAATGAGATTGAGATCATGGTTGCTTAGGTAGATGGCGAGACACAAGTTGATATGATCCTTGAGACTCTGCTTGACACTTTTGAGAACTTCAAACTTAATTATTCGATGAATTAGTTTAGGTACTCACTTCCTAAGTTGATGAAGGAACTTCAAGCTGTTGAGCTCTTTTTCTGAAGGGTAAGAGGAAGACTAGAGATGTAAACTTTACTAAAAGCAAGCCTTACATCTCTGGTGTAAAAAAGAAACACAGGAGATGTCTGAAGAAGGCTAAGAAGTAGAACTCGAAAGCTGTGAAAGGTACTGTAAAAGTGGACAAGTCGAAAGACAAATGTCAACATTATGGAGTCGCTGGTCATTGGAAACACAAATACCCAGACTATCTCAAGGAGTTGAGATCTAAAAGTATAGTACTTGTTACTGAGGCGTTATGTGGCTGACTCTACCTTTTCATGGATTATAGATTTTACAGCTACTAACTATATCTGATGTTCCCTACAGGGGTTCAAAGAAATCAGAAGGCTTAACAAGGGAAATTTCAGCTTCTATTGAGGAAATAGAGCACTAGTATCTCACGTATATGTTGGAACTATTAAATTTTTATTCGATAACAATTTTATGGTTTTATGTGATGTTAATTATATCCCAATTTTTGGGAAGAACCTTATTTCAGTAGCTAGTTTAATTGAGCAAGGATTCAGTTTAAATTTCATTGATAAAGATATTGGTATTTTAAGAAATGATTGCTTAATTACTACGTCACATTTGATAAATAAATTATTTTACGTAAAACTAATAGTTCGAATGATATGTGACACTAGAGTAAATATTGATTTATAAAAGGATAGTAAAAGGTTGACGTCTCACTAAACTAATCTAACCTATTTGTGGCACTTACGTCTTGGCCATATTAGCCTGGACAGGATTAAAAGATTTGCAAAGGATGGTCTATTGCAAACTTTAAGTGTGGGATCAATACCCACATGTAAATCCTGTATAGAAGGTATATTAATCAAGAACCCGTTTCAACGAAGGGTGAAAGAGCCACTCAATGTCTCGAACTCGTACATAGTAATGTATGTGAACCATTGAATATCCAAGCAATATGAAGTTATGAATACTTTCTAACATTCACTGATGACTACTCATGTTTTGGACATATTTATTGAATGCACCAAAAGTTGGAAACCTTTGAAAAGTTCAAAGAGTACAAGGCTATGGTCAAAAAGTAATTAGAGAAACAAATCAAAACGCTACGATCTGATCGTGGTGGACAATACCCACTAAGAGAGTTCGAAGTATTGTTAAGCAAGAATGTATTCTTTCTCAGCTTACAGCACCTGGAACTCCAGAACAGAATAGTCTGTCAGAGAGAAGGAATCGAACTCTGTTGGATATGGTTAGCTCCGTGATGAGTTTCTCATCCATCATAAATTTGTTCTGGGGATATTCCTTGGAAACAACAACATACATTGTGAACCAATTTCCATCAAAGATGGTGCCTGGTACGTCAATGAAAGATGGAATGGACGAAAGTTATCCGTAAACCACCTTAGAAATAAAAAGTGTTTGTTTGCGTCAACAGAAAATGTAGTGCGCATAAATCGAGAGTTTATTCGGCATCGGACCTATAATGGAGTCGTACGATGTTAGGATTAAATAGTCAGGAAATTATAGAGATAAATTCATCGAGTATTTGAATCCTATAGCTTTACTCATGTGGATCCATTCCGTCTCAGGAGTAGCTCATAAGGAGAGGAATGAGAAACAACACCATTTGGATCAAAAACGTATTTTGGCCCAAAGTATACTTCCCAAACCCATATGTGATGGGTATCGCACTAAAGTAGTGAAGAGCAAAAGTTAATGTTCAAATTAATTAATTTTTAATTTTTAATTATTGGATAACTAATCAATAAAAGAAATTAATTAATTAATTAATTAATGGAGATCAATTTAATTTATCAATTTGGATTGATGAATTCGAATACAATATTGACTTTAGGGAGATGTAAAATTTTCACAATTACAGTAAATGGAGGAGAATTTTAGGAATTTACAGTATATGAGTATATGTGTAAATTCCATAATTTTTATATAAGAAATAGCATTAGGGTTGCCTCCCTAAGAGTGTTAACACAACCCTGATCATATTGTGTGATTAAACAGAGTAAAGAAAGCAGTTTCTCTCTCCCCACCCTGTTGCTGCCGAAATCTAGAGGAGGAAGAGAAATCAGTTTCTCTCTCCCCTAAAAGTGTTTTTTCCTTTTGTTGTTTTAAGCACCCATACTTAATTCGTAACGACATCCTATTGAGATATACTTCTGAATCCTAGGAATGGTTGATGGTGTGAAGATTGATTCAAGTTCTACGAAGAATGAAGAACGCAAGACAATCAATAGGATTCCCTTAAGTCAGAACTTCTCCAATACAAGAAATGTATAATATTATTTCTACCTCTTCTAAGTAAGTCAATCTAAATATGCATGATCATAAAAGATTTTATTTTTAATATGATTAAGTAGCTTATGTGAATTTTTCTTTAATTTTCTACCCACAAACCATTCGTGGTTCATTATTTTTTACTCTAAATTTTAAAACCCGATCAAAAAACACCTTCCTATTCGTCCCCTAGTTCAGGCATTTAATCGCCGCTTCCTATCTCAGACAAATCAAAGTTATAAAACCCCCTCCTCAGGTGGGGGATGAACCCCCTTCTCAGGCTGACAAAGTAAAAGAGACCCCTCATCTAGGCTAATTGTTGCATAGTTTTATCAGCTTTCATGAACTCTTGAGGGCTCTAGTCACATTTTAGCTAAAGGTTTAGGATCACGATGACTTGGTTCAATGCTCTCACCAAGTCGAGCCAAAAGTTTGAATCATTACAGGCAATATGTCCCTTCATGCAGGAGATAGAAAAACTTCAATCTCTCCTACAGAGTGAGAAAGAGAAGTAATAAAATTTGCTTGGGCCAAAAATCACCTTGAGGCTGCAAGAGGAAGAGTTATTACACCCACTCCAGTCAGCCAAAATTGTCATCGGGAAGAACTCCTTTGAAGCACCAACTGTGACCTTCTACGCTAATCAAGCTTAAGTATGCCTATTGATGTGGTGAGGAAGCATCTAGTAAAAAGAATAGGGGTTGGAAAATGTCTCATCTCTCTCAGGAAAGTGAGGGTAAAGAAAATGAATTGGGAAACCATTCATTTATAGGTCTTGAAGAAGAAAACCGCTCATTTATAGGCCTTAGAGCAAGCAACGATCATGATCGTTGAAGCAATCAAACGTAACAGGAAGCCACCAGTTTGCGAATTGAGGAGACAAGCTCAAGTAACCAAGAAGTGAAGCCACCAGTTCACGCACCCATTGATGTGACATATGATACCTCGATAGTAGGAGTTGCACAGTCGTCACCCCATCTTTACTCACCATCATTACCGATACTCCTAAGAAGCGGTAAATTTCAAATTTCAACAAATGCGGGAATGCACACGTGGAGAATTTCATCTCAGTGGGCATATGGCCTCCAAGACTCAATCATCGAGAGTACTCCAACAGGATAGGCTTACACCCATACGAATTGCTCGTAGAAAGAGAGCTCTTAATGGTTTGAAACATACTCAGGAAAAACGCAGAAGTCTTTAGACCTGGGCAAGAAAGACCCGCAAAGAGTCCTCGACTAGGGGCAAATTTTATGTGTATTCCTTGAAGATCGATAAAAGAAGGATACATGTCCTAGTAGCACCACGCCCCACCATGATAAGCCAATCGAGCCCCGATCATGTGTCAGGAACCCTACCCGACCTGACCTCACCAACTGACGACAAAGGCACGTCAAAGATATGTAAGTGAGAATAACCATCCAACGTCAGCGCTATCATTACACGCCAAAAGTAGCTATCGAGGTGGAAGTTTCCTTTTTGTCCCCTAGTTTAGGCGTCTAATTGTCGCCTCCCATCTCAGACATGTCTCTTTCAAGTCATCTCGACCTTTATGTCAGCTCAAGCGAAAATGACATTAAATGCCATCTCCAACTCATCATGTCAAGGACGGACCGCTACATCACCGAGGCTTCTTCGACATGCTTCATCCCACAAGGCTTTAGTTATAAAGTGTTTAAAAAAGTGGCACACGCGCGGCGGAGGCGTGGTGACTTTTAAAAGATTTATTAAAAATGAATCGTATGTTCTTTTTTGTGAAACGAAAACAAGCGCGACTCGACGGTTTCCAAAATTAAAAATTTTATTGAAAACACTTTTCATTCAAGATCAATTATATATTTATACCTTAAATATAAGATATACATAGATAAGAATCATATACCTTTTGTAGTCTATATCAAGTGTACTCCTAAACCAACAATCATGTGTTCCCACGAATAACGGACTTTGAGATCCACACCAAGATCTTTCAAGTAGAATAATCAAAGACACATTTTCTGTCTTTAGATGTACTCAATAGATGAGATCTAGAGATTTTTTTAAGAAGGATTAATTTTTGTGAGACAATCCTTTGAGACAATATGATGATAATTCTTTCAGAACCTTTTGATTAACTTTTTAATCACAGAGAAAATTCACCATGTAGCAATTGTGTTCACAACTCTCTGTCAACACTGAGGCCAATAGAATAATAACTATATATTTTTCGTGACAATGGCATATAGGATTTTTATGGATAAACTGAAAATAATATTTAATTTCAAAATTATCATTGCAGTAGGATCCATTGCACAACTGCAGTGCCACACGACACTGCAGTTGTCGTGGGCTTTCACAGTGCCTCACGCCACTGTGTGCCAAGGCACTACTTTAGTGTCGTGTGGCACTACAGTATTCCAACCCACTGCTACAGTGCCACGTGGCACTGTAGTATTTCATGTCAATCTTTGATTCTCAATAAGTGATTGACACGTGGTAATTTTTATAAATTAAATATTTATTTTAATCAGCTAAATATCTAGATATCAGTTAATTCAAAATCCGTATCAACTAACTTATAACAAAGTTAGTTGGTTCAAATTATTATCTAATAATAATTTATAATTATTTAATTTTACAAATTAGATATTTTGTCTCATTTATCGATNATATTACATACTTGCCACAGAATAAAAATTTCTTTTGCAAGTCAGTCATTTTCTCATGTCCTGAAATATTCACATCCTAGACTGCATAGTACAAAGGTGACTTGGGGACCATTGAACTATAATCTTAAGCTCCAATAAACCAGATTATTAATTAAACTCTTCAATTAAATAATATTATTTATTAATTGTATTATTAATCCACTATAAATATAGAATTACACTCTTAGAGATTATAAAATGTATTTATAAAGTATTCTTGTGTAGTCTATTGATATAATCAGTTCATGTAGTTATATACTCCAATTATTGGTTCGTAAACTAAAGCTGGTCAAAATTATCATTTTACCCTTCTAATTACCTTTTGATCCTAAAATATCATTAATTCACTAGTGAATGACTAATTTATAATCGTATTATAAATTTGAGCTCAATAACCATTCAGCTTCAGAATCAACGCTTAAGAGAACCAATATACGATCTGTTAGGAAAGCTTGAATTTCAAATCTTGTAAGATAATGTTTCCAGCCATCCACATAACTGTATCTCTAAAACAAAAGTCACTAGCATATTTTATAAACAAACTTTATCGAGTGAATCAAACGATCCAGTAAACATGTATAAGAGTTTATGACTACTCAAATCTAGACTAATCTACATATGATCATCAGATTGATGTATATTAAATCTTATGATAAATGGTAAGTTAATAAATATATTAATTCACATCGGTCCTGTCATATATATCTTATTATATAAAATTCATTCACTAAGATGTCTATCCACATCAATGATCCAGATCTAGATCACATGCATTCATAATGCTTAGCGAATTATACTAGCAACTATTCATTAAAGATTTCATACTTTAATAGACAATATTAGTCATTATCTGTGATCTTAATCCTCTCATACTAATACAAGATCATAGTATCATAATGAATATAGAATTTTAAGATATTTATATAAATTATTCAACAATAATTTAAAAGAACAACTATAAGAAAAATGTATTTCCATTAAATTACATACTAAAATATCAATACACATGTTTTGAAGGCATAACCCCAACAATCTCTCACTTGCCCTAAAGAAAATATGACATCTCTCTTAACCCCATGTTACACACATGACCCTCAAATGACTTTGCAGGAAGTGTCTTGGTAAAAGGATAAGCCTGGTTCTAATCTAACACTATCTTCATAACAGTCACATTTTCTCGATGCACGATCTCTCTTACAAGATGATATTTCCTCTCTATATGCTTGCCCCACTTATGACTCTTTGGTTCTTTGGAATCAGCTATCACCCCACTATTGTCATAGTATAGGATCAGTGGATTGTCCATATCTAGAACTACTTCTAGATCAGTATAAAACTTTCTGAGTCATATTGCTTCTTTCGTAGCCTCACAAGCCGTTATATACTCGGATTCCATGGTGGAGTCTGCAAAGACGAATTATTTTATACTTCTCTAGACTATAGCTCTTCCACGTAGGGTGAATACTGATCAAGATGCTGACTTTTGACTATCTATGTCTGATTGAAAATTAGAATCAGTATATCCAGTGGGGTTCAGGTCTCCACCTAAATAAACAAGCATATAGTTTCTCGTTCCCCTAAGATACTTGAGAATGTACTTTACTGCAATCCAATATTTTAAACTTAGAATCGATTGATAACGACTGACAATTCCCACTACATAATAGATGTTTGGTCTCATACACAATATGATATACATGAAACTGCCAACAACTGAAGCATAAGAAACTTTTCTCATATCCTTGTACTCTTGAGGTTTCTTAGGACATTGCTCCTTGGAGAGGATAATTTCATGTTTGGTTGGTAGTTTACCTTTCTTTGAATTCTTCATAGAGAATCTCTTAAGCACCTAATCAATATAAGATGCTTGAGAAAGTACCAAGAACTTGTTCTTTCTATCCCTTAGGATTTAGATGCCTAGAACATAGCTCGCCTTTTCCAAATCTTTCATTTAGAATTTCTCAGCTAACCACTTCTTTATCTCTTACAAAGTTTCTACATCATTCCTAATAGTAGAATATCGTCAGCATAAAGAACTAAGAAAATCACTATCTTGTCTTTGATGTATTTATAAACACAAGCTTCAACAACACTTTTCTCGAAGTCATATGATTTAATAATGTCATCAAATGTAAGATTCGAACATCTAGATGCTTGCTTTACTCCATAAATAGATTTAAGCAACTTGCATACTTTCTGATCTTGCCCATTTTTCATGAGCCATTCTGGTTGCATCATATAGATGTTTTCTTCAAGAGAGCCATTCAGAAAAGCTGTCTCGATATCCATTTTCCATATTTCATAGTCTAAACTAGCGGTAATGGATAAAAGGATGCGAATGGATTTTAGCATGACAACATGGGAAAATGTATCTTCATAATCGACTCATTCCCTTTATATATAGCCCTTGGCTACCAGTCGTGCCTTGAAAGTCTCTAGATTCCCATCTGCACCTATTTTCTTCTTGAAGATCCATTTACTTCTAATGGGCTTGACATCTTTAGGTGGATCTATAAGTTTTCAGACGGAATTAGAATACATCAATTCCATTTCCTGGTTCATGTCATCTTGCCATTTCTCCTTTTCAGGATCATTCATTTCGTCTTCATAAGATAATGAACCGTCATTATCAGTGTCAGAAATTAAGACATGTGCCATTAGTTCATAGCGAATAGATAAGCTTACAACCCCTCCACTGCGATGTTGTACCAGGGTTTCCTGAATAGGAGTGGTTTCTGCGGTTTATCGTTTATCAGTTGACGATGAATGTGGTCTGATCTCATCAAACGTTAATTTTTCGAGAACTACTTTGCTTCGAGGTTTGTAATTTTCTATATAGTCATGTTCAAGAAAGATGGCATTTATTGATACAAACATCTTTTGATCTTTTATTGTATAGCAAACAAATATGCACACTTCTGACCTTGAGTTTAACATTCTAGTGTTCGGCGATGTCTTGGCTTTCTTCACTTTCTTGTTCCTACCTTTGCCCTTGCCATTGATCTTCTTCCTCTTGTTACTTTTAACAACAGTGGAAGAAGGCTTTTGTTCGACAACATTTGTCACGCCCTCTTTGGTCATATTCTTATTGAGTGACTCAAAAGTCTGTAGTTCATTCAACAATTGAGTCATGTTGAATTGCAGCTTGTTTATAACATACTCTTATTATCGCTCCATGTACTTTTGTCTCATGCTTTATGTTGATCATGTTCAAAACATGTTCATGCACCGAAGTACCTTTCTTCATCTTGGTCGTCATGTTGCTCCTAGTAGCCTCATGACGACTTTGATCAAACTGCTACCCAAACATCACCTGTAGAGATTCCATAATCTCATAGGCAGTCACCATGCTCTCATGCTTGGTTCTTAGAACATCACTCATGCTCAAAAACATGTAGCAGTTCACTTTATTGTTGGATTGAATCCAAGCATCAAACTTGTCCCTAACATTATTAGGGGCATTGGCAGTGGGATCCTCTGGACATTCCTCAATGAGAACACAAATTAGGATCAAGTTTAAATTTGATTTCCATCTTATGAAATTATGACCATTCAGTTTCTCAAATGCAAGAAAAGTAGTAAAAGGGTTTCCTATGGTAGACATAATAATAACTGAAAAATAAAACATACATGATTCAATATAGTTGTAATAAATATTCAAAACACATAATCTTAGACTGTGTATGAGACATTCTCATCCTTATTAATTAAAACTTAAAATTTCTTATATTTTCTCTTTTAACAATAAGGTATCGCTTATTCAGTCAAGTCACAATTATCCACATGAAAGTTTAATTGTTATTTTGTGAGTGTAACTCATTACTTTGAATTTCATGACTTGATTTAGAATATGCCGCTTAGGTCCAGTCAAAACTAAACTACATCACTTAGTCTTATCTTCTTAAGAAGTCCAATCTTGGTATTGATATAGTTCGATACCTTCTTTAGGGGGATGGAAACAAAGCCATCTCGAGGCTCTCACTGTATCTCACGTTGTTGTACTAATAATGGAGACCATAGGTCACATTGACATGTCAATCTTTTCTCACTCACTATTTTATTATAATGTGTTTTTATTTTAACTAATCAATTAATTTCAAATTAATTACTAGTTAAAATAATAACCCAACGTATGTAAAATTAACAGTTAACCCAATCTTATTGGTCTAATTTTATTTAACCTTCTAAAGAGCTTAAGTTATATTTAGGTGAACTTAAATTAGCTAATTAATTACATTCATCAAAATTTAATAAAAAAACATTTACTAAAGTTGATTATCCTAAAGGTTACTATATCCTTTTAGAGTGGCGTGATTATCAAGTTTTAACTACTTAAAACCGAGCAGTTACATGCAATTGATTTCTCAAAATAATTCATATAAACATATTAGGACAATCATAACAAATCATGTTTCTACTGATGAGATGCATGATTAAATAAAACTGTATAGGGTTTCATAATGCATGATCATATTATCAATCATATCGATAAACATTTATTTAACAATAAAATAATAATGGACTGAGTGACTATTATGTATTTCTAAATTACAATCATTGAAATAAAGAAATAATATTACAAAGAGGACTTCAAGATTACATATTTTCAAAATATCTCCTTCTCCACCTGATGTCCATCTTCATAACCTTCAAGCTTTGAATAAAACCCTTTTAATTAGGAAAACTATTTTTCTTAATTAAAAATTATATCTATAATTATCTATTAAAATTATTGAATTTGACTTAGTCAGAAAATAATTTATTGACTTGGTCAAACTTGGGTCAAACCTAATCAATTAATTAATCTTTAATTTTCATAAAATTAAAAATTATTAATTAATTTTAAAATTACATTTATTTAAAAATTTAAAAGACAAAAGATAGAGTTGTGGTTTTCATAAAACTCTACAGTGATATGGTAAGTTGGTATCATTAATACGGTAAACTGATTTTTTTGGCGGAAGAATACCGGCGGTGCTAGCGCCGGAAATCCTAGTTCCAGTGCTGGCGCTAGAATTCCCTAGGAATTCCTATTTTTTCTTTTTCCTCCTCATTCGTCTTCTTCATTCTTTGTGTTCTCGTGATCGGAATAATTATAATTTAATATTCAAAATAAAATTATAAAAATTTCTACGCCCCAAAATGGCTTACACAAGATCTAAGGAAAAATTAAAGAACAAAGTCTAACCCAATAATTTTCATAAATTAACGATCCATTATTTAACCATACATTCAAAAAAACAAACCATCAATTCATTTATATATTTATAAAATTATATTATGAACAATACAAGAACACCCGCACAGTATTTAATATATAAATATATAATGAATGCTCTGATACCAATTGCTCGAAAATGCGGCGCACGCACGGCAGAGGCGTGGTGGCTTTTAAAAACTTTATTAAAAATGAATCGTATGATTTTGTATAAGACGAAAACAAGCATGATGCAACAGTTTCTAAAATAACAACTTCTATTGAAAACTATTTTTAATCAGAATCCATTATATATTTATACATTAAACTTAAGACATACATGAATATGAATCATGTACCTCTTATAATATATATCAAGCGTCCTCGCAAACCAACGATCATGCGTTTTCACGAACAACAGACTTCGAGATCCACACAAAGATTGTCCAAGTCAATCCTCAAATGCATTAGGACGTGTGTGGGCACGTAGAATAATCAAATACACTTTTCTGTCTCTAGATTTACTGAACAAATGAGATCTAGAGATTTATTAAGAATGATTAAATTTTGTGAGACAATCCCTCTGAGAGAATATGATGATAATTCTTGTATAGCTTTTTATTAACTTTATAATCATAGAGAAAATTCACCCTGATAGCAATTGTGTCCACAACTCTCTATGAACATTGAGGCCAACATAATATATCCATATATTTTTTAGAAACTGGCATATCGGTATTTTTAGCGATAACTTAAAATAATATTTAATTTCAAAATTATCATTATAGTGGGACCCGCTGTAATTTGTGCATAACTATAGTGCCACACAGCACTACAGTTGTCGTGCGCTATCACAGTGCCTCACGGCACTACTGTAGTGTCGTGTGGCACTACCCCCACTATAGTATTTCATCTCAATATCTAATTCCCAATTAGTGATTGACACGTGATAATTACTGCGTATTAAATATTTATTTTAATCAAATAATTATCTAGATATAAGTTTATTCAAAATTAATATATTTGATTATCCATATCAACTAATTTATCTGTTAGTTCACAAATAACATATTTAGTTGATTCAAATTATTATCTAATAATAATAATTTATAATCATCTAATTTCATAAAATAGATATTATGTCTCAGTTATCGATAATTAAAAAATTAATCGATATAATTATATACATATATATATATATATATATATATATAT